>JAQHUG010000189.1:526041-555916 GCA_028555095.1 Dicrostonyx torquatus | reverse complement strand
CACACACACACACACACACACCTCTGAGTCTCTCAGATTTTTTTTTTTCTCCTCAAGGACTGCAGTCCCTCCCAAGGAGGGGACTGGCCAGCAGATCTCTCAAGGAAGCAGTTCTGTCAGGTCCCTCTGCATGTGCAGAAGCTCAGTCAGAGAGAGGAGAGAGGGAAAGCCAGAGGGAGAGGGGGAGAGGGGATCTGTTGCAGGCAGGGGAAGGCGTGACCTGAATGGAGAATGCCAGCCAATTCCAGAGACACACAGGGACCTCAGAACAAAGATAAGGCATCGCTAACACCACACCGGGGACTGGGACCGGCTCACAGACAAGTCCAGCAGACGGGACCAAGGCCAGGAGCACACAAGGCAGGAAAATGAGGTGAGTGTGGTTCCCTTTCCAAGACCAAGTGTAGAGCAGCCCTCTGGGTCTGACCTTGTCTATAGGCAGACTCACCTGCTTGCCCTCTGGGTGGCTGGGGATGGGGGATTCTCACCAATCCTCAGGGCCCCCACAAAGGGCGCCCTGTCTCTGGGGCACCTTCCCAGAGACTCCCGGAGACTCGCAACTTGAAACCAGATAGTTTGTACAAAGCCTGTTCGTGGCTGGCGCGGCTGAGGCTCAGATTTCTCCCTCTGCCAGCACAGGGTGCTGCCTACTGGCCAATGTGATCCTCCTCCTCCTCTTGCCCACAAGGCTGAGTCTTTATTTTCCTACTCAGCATAGAGCAATGCTTTCTTTCTCGCAACACTTTAAGAGTTAGATAATGTGTTTGTGTGCTTATTTCTTATAAATGGAACAGAAACCAGTTCCCCCACAGCTCGACTTGGGGGTTTCTTGAGCCTTCAGAAGTTTGCCAGTTAAACCTCAATTTAGAAAACTAAAAACCTGTCCCCATTTTACAGTTCCCTATAATTTCTCACTGAAATCAGGGGCAGCTGGTGACATGAATCAGGCTATGAAATGCACCAAATGGCTCTTAAAGAGACACCACAGTTTTTCCAAGGAGCGTTGGGAATTCTGAAACCTACCACTTTAAATTCTAACAGGCTTGAAGCTCTTCAACCTTTCTTGTTTCTTGTGTTGCTTGAGGCTCCTCACCAGGCATTTCTTATGAGCTTTCCCGGAGTCTGAAACCTCAACTATTGTAATTTTTTTTTTTATCACTTGTAAGTGTCAAGTCTGCTAGGAAACATCTAAAGGGGGCAAGAAAAGCCACTCGGGAGGTGTGTTAAGTCCCCTTGTGCCCATTTTCCCATTCATTTTCCCTTTCAATTGGCAGTTTCTGTGTTTCTCCTCTTCCCTCACCTAGCACCTTTACTGAGTCCAGGGCCAATAAGGGGTTTCAGTCTCTGTGACTTTGAATTCCATGTACCTATGGCTCAGAGGAAGAGAAATCTCTAAAAGTTCGTTTCATCAACCTGATCTTTGTAAAGTCATTTTTTAACCTGCCAGAAAATTTCATTTTCCTTTCTTCTAAAACAATGGCTTTTCTCCCTTTGTATTCGGGATGATAATCTGCTTTACCTGTTTCTCAGTCTTTTCAAAGCACGCCCTTGCTTATGCCTAACCTGGATTTAGAACAACTCTGCCACTCATTTCCCACCTAGACTTGACTGGGCAGGCTCGCCATTGCTTCCTGGGTCCTACTCTCCACTTCCCCCACCAACCCCAGACACGGCCCCTCTTTCTTTGTTCGCATCTGTGGCTGTATCTCTTACCATCTCTGGAGTGGCTGCTTATTTACATGTCCACTTCCCCTTCCAAGAGATGCGATCAACGTCTTCATCTTTGTAGACTGTCTGCACGGTCATGTGACCAGCACCTAACAGAGTGCCCTTCCCTAGTAGAAATCCAACAAATGTGCCTGAGTTGAATTCAATTACCGCATATCAAAAGACGTGCCGGGAACCATTCTCCTGGCTCTCTCTGCAGGGTCTGGACTCACAAGCATGTGACACTTCAGAGTTTGCAGGAGACTTTCACGAGCATTGTCTCATCCTGGCTTCAGATTTTGTGTGACATAAGGATTAATGAATACATGAGATAAAAGCAGTTAAGCATCTTGCCCAGAGCTACACTGATGATCTTGAAAAGGCCCAGACTCATTCTTGTGTCTTTGGGCTCCAAGCATTTTCCTGCTCTATCCTACCAGGCACTCAGTCCCAGCTGCAGATTACCATGGTCTATGGTACTTAAGGAATGCCAGTCCCCAGGCAATAGGACAGAATTTCAAGCATAGGGTGGCGGTGGGGGAGGGTTCAAACATTAGTAATTTTTTAAAAAAATTTCCACATAAAGCTATGGGTTTTTAAAATTATTTTTCACAGGATTAATTGCTTTGGCCAGATGCCTGGGCATGATACGGGCATGGGTCCCAACTTTTTCTGTGAGCTTTTGTTATTCTTTTCTGCTGTTGAAGTTAATTCGCCATATGGTATTTGGCATGATGTGCCATCTCTTAGGGTATACTTTTCATCGTCTGTCAAGTGAGGGTGTTGGGTAAGGGAGCAGTGTTGTCTCTCCCAACCCTGGATCTTAAAAATGGTGTGTACACTGAACAGAGAAGTGAATGGAGGCACTTAGATGTGCCATTCATCCCGCCGTCTGACACACGCAACTTCCTTATACAGCCCTGATAGCCCGCTCTCCCCAAAGACTAGTATATCCCAGCTCTCTGTATCACTTTTTGACATTTCAAGCAAATGTATCTCAACTTTTTGAATCAACTGAAGGATAGATAACAGGTGTCAGGAATTGTACAGCCGGTGCCTGGTGCCTACGAAGCCAAAACACGAGCGTGACGAGAAACAAGAGCTGCCACGCAATCCTTTGATTCACAGCCCCTAAGGCAAGCAAGCGAGCGAGCATATGCTTCAGCCTCTTACATGAATGGAGACAGCGGCTTCATGTGTCTCAGTCTGTCTTGAGGCAAAGAACAGAACACTCCACAGGCCCTTCGTACACACTCACACAGCCCTGGGGCCTGGGCTGAGGGTTCAGTCAACTGCCAGCCTCAGGAGAACTGGCTTTCTCCTCTGTGTGTTCTGGAAGGGGAAAAAAAACGACATGGATAAAAGTAACCTTTCAGCCTTGTGTAATCCAGTTGTCATTGTTACAGGGAATTCAGGGTTGGGAGCCAAAGCTTCCACTGTCAGGAAGTGGCGTGATGGGCCATCAGAGCACACCTTTACCTAGGGCTTCATATTAAAGTTCATCCCAGTGCACGTGAGCAGAGCAGCCCTGTGGGAAGTCATCACTATTATCATATATGAGATGAAGAACTAGATGGAGAACTCTCCCAACACTTCCCTGAAGTGAGCAGGAGAAGTAAGGTCAGGGCCTGGAGTTGAAGCCGCTCTTCCATGCTAGGCACAGCGCTCTCAGCTCTGGACACTAGCCCGTGATTCCAGACCTGGGGAGGCAAAGATGGGAAATCCCTGAATCTCATTGGCTAGCCAGCCTAACCGAATCATCTAGTCCCAAGTCCCAGTGAGAGACGCTGTCTCCAAAAGCAAAGTGGATGGCTCCTGAGGAATAAGGCCTGAGGTTTATCTCTGGCCTCCACACTCACGCACACATATATGCACATACACACACGCACGCGAGAGTACACACACACAAACACACACATGGGTATATGTATGTGCGTATGCATGTGCACGCGCAGACAACAATGTCAGAAGTGAGCACAGGAACCTGCTAGGAGTGTAGCTAAGGAGTCATGCTTGCAATGTTTGAGTTCAAGGTCCTTGGGTCTTGCTGGGAAAGAGCTACGCTGTGACCTGACCATTAGGACTATGACCAGCCTTAGTTACCCCGCTTCGGTATTGCATCATCCATGTTTGATATCGTGTTGTCCATGCTCCTTTCGCGGCTCTCTTAGCAGCCCATTACTTTCATTTCTCCAGGAAGGAATTAGAAACTTTCGATTCCCACAGAACCAAGTCACCAAGATGTACTTTGTTCATTCTATCATTATCAAGATCTTTTTTATAGGTTGACTGGTATGTAGTAAACACTTTCTTTCAGAATAGTAAATGTGTTCAGTGTCTGTAGATTTCTCCCCTGGGTTTGGGTTTCATCGCAATATTAGCTATTATTACTTGTATTTTTAAAACTACATAATTTATGGTTTCTAAGTGAGGTAGAACTGAAGAAGCAATACCAATTATTATTTAACTACAATAGTTCTGCTTCCAAGAGTAGGCGAACATGGGCCAGTGTCCCAAATGTGCTACTTTATAAAAAACTTCAGTATGCTTACCAAATTTTCAAAATACCAAAGCTAAAACAGTCTTAGAAATGATCTAGTTACTTTCTCCAAATGTCCTACAGACCTGGTAAGCAAGACCCCCAAGGAGAAAAGCCGTATGAGCAGCTATTTAGCTCAGGAAAGCAAGAGGGCTTAATCTCCCACAGCACGGGGGACCTGCAATCGTTGATGTAAGCCAAACCTTATTCATGTCTTCCAGGTTGCTCCTTCTCTACCATGGACTGTGCCTTGCCCTGTTGGAGATTTCAGCCCATACCGTGGAGCTAAACGAAATGTTTGGCCAGATCCAGTCCCCTGGCTATCCAGATTCCTATCCAAGTGACTCTGAAGTGACTTGGAATATTACTGTCCCAGAGGGCTTTCGGATCAAGCTTTACTTCATGCACTTCAACTTGGAATCCTCCTATCTCTGTGAATATGACTACGTGAAGGTAGGACCACCAGTGTTCTCTAACTGGGCATAGATCAGGTACCATTCTTACCTTGGGGGGATGTAGCTAGTGAGGGGAACACACAAGGAGACAGTGCTGTGAAAGACGTGATGGGAGTGGTATGCCAAGTTCAAGTCTATGAAAGCTAGTGGCATAACTGTGCTTTTTGGCTAGATACATCCTTTTCCCCTACTCTGTTCTCAATGTATCCAGTAGCCTCTGCTCCAACATACCAATAAAGGGTATAGATCCAAGAACAAGCAGTAATCACAGAGAATCCTCATTATGTCTGACACCAAGGTATCAGAAAGACTGCCAAATTCCTTATGTAATGACCGGATGTTTAGGACAATAGGCTGTGCAGCAGTCAAAAGGTAAGAGGCAAAGTCTGCATGGAAGGTTAGTGTGGGATTCTGAGGGCCTTGAATACCATGTCAAAAAGTTTATATTTTTATCAGCCAAGATTATGTCCGGGAAGGGAAGGGACTTTTACTAGTGAATATTAAAATGTTTAATAGTAAAATATTAAAAATGTAAGGAGAGCAGATGAACATCACCATCTACAGACAGCATTCTCTGGAATTGCCATGGGTGGGCCGTTCTAGTTTCAAAGTGGGGCTAAACTGGGCAGGCATGCATGCCAGCAACTCCAGGACATAGAGGATAGGAAAAAGGCAATGGTGAGTTACCTTTGGAACAAACTCAGGTTGTGTCTTCAAAAAACAAAACAAAATTTTAATAATAATAATGTGGACCTTGAAAGGTTCAACACATTCTAAGAGATCAAATTTACTCAGGTTGTACCTACTTCAAAAGTTCTGAAAACTAAAAATCAACTTTCTCTTTTTAATGTATTCATCTGTTTTTGTGTGTATGAGTATTTTGCCCGCATGTATATAAGTACACTACAGAGGCCAAAAGAGAGCATTGGCCTCCCTAGAACTGGACTTACAGGTGGTCATGAAGCACTGTGGGGTGCTGGTCCCAGAGCTTCTGGAAGAGCAGCCCATGCTTTCACCACTGAGCCATCTCTCCGCTTCCATGAAGCCCCTACTAAGTTTTCTCCGGCTCTCTGGAAAAAGGTTCCCCCCAAAGCTCTTGAGCCAGTTTTCTCTATTTAACCATGAGTCTACTTTTATTTTCCCACATCCAATCACTCAGCAACACTTAACCTTGTACTAACCAGAATGTTAGATCAAAGGCAAAGTAGTGAATTTACAAGGACCCTTTATACTGATCATCTTATTCAAATTTCATTAAAGTTGTATGGGACATGAGCGCCTATCCTATGTCATAGCAAACCAAACCCAGAAAGGTTAGGTGACTCAAGGTCGGGAAGATGGTAGATCAAGATCCCAATCTACCAATCATGTGAATCTGAACCCCAGGCTTGTTTGGCCATGCTGGACAGCTCACAAGCTGTGCTCCCTGAGTCCCAGGGTGCAAAACAATACAAGAGGTGTAGGAGAAAATGCCAAGTGGAGCTGTGGACCTGCCCCTGTGTCGGCTCATTTTATAAGCAGAGCACTACTGTGGCATCAAGGTCCACACGGAATTCCTTGTCAGGGTTCTCAATCTCAGCACTGTAGATGTCTAGAGCCAGGTAACTCATTGTTGAAGAAAGAGGTCTTCAGCACTGAAGGATTTTTTTTTGGCAGATGGCCCTGGCTTCTATTTGTCAGATGTCAGTGGCTGTTCCACCAGGTTGTCGTTGTCAATAATGTCTACAATGTTGACACTATTCAGAACCATTGCTGTATGGAATGCTGCCACTGTCTGGATACCTCAGGCTATGAACAATAGGACAATCAGATGCAAAATATCTGACTCCCCAGAAGAAAGGTAAGCAGAGAAAACAGGAGCTCTGGACACTTCAAAGTGTTCTTGAGGCAACTGGTAGAATGAGCTGCTGACCTGAAGTCCCTGTGAGTTAGACACATCCGCCCAATTCCTATAGGGAAAGGCATTCATATGGGGGAGAGAGTGTACATGGCTGACTCTCTAGAACAGCATCCTTGCATCAGCACCAGCTCCCTGCAGAGGTTCTAGCAGCCATGAGACAGGAACAGGCCTCCCACATCTGCTGACAACTGGCGATCACAGAGATAGCTTGTGTTCTTGTCCACACATGTATAAGATCTTGTCCACACATGTATAAGAGAGTGTCCCTTCAAGAGTCAAGAGCTCACAGACATTAAGCTTCAGGCCCTGTAGAGGTCCCCTCCCATTTTACAGGATTACACTCAATGTTACTGCGTCTTAAGTCTTTCCCCCCTGATGAATACGGTCTAAATCCATCAGTTTGGCCCAATACAGAAAAAGACAGACGTGGAACAGTCTGGGTTTAGGTGAGCCCTAAAACTCCTTGACTTGCCCATTGCCTGTGATCACCCTACCGCACTCTGAGGCCCAGTGCTTGAATTTGCAGCTCCGGTTCAGTTCTCATTGACTGGAAGGCTGAAGGTCAGAATTCAAGGAGAAAATTGACACTCTGCCTCTGAACTCACAAGGCCAGAGGTCTCACAGAGTTGAACCCGCTCTCCTTTCCTAGGTGCCGTCACAACCCCAAGTGTCAGGATAGCTACTAGATTTTCTTTTAATGAAAGTCTCTTCTCTTTAGCCGAATCTAAGCACAAACATGCCATGAGGCTCCAGGATAAGTCAACACCACTCTCCTAGACTCTATTTGTTCATCTGTTCAATGAGGGATTGCGTCACTTTCCCTGGAGAAACATGAACAAATGCCTACTCTCCCTACTGGGAGCCCACAAATGGCCAGAGGTATAATTCTACCAAAGTCCAAGCTGGTGAACCAGTGAGTTCATTGGGGTTACTTACAGGAGGATGGGTGAATGGTTACTTAAAATGAACTAGCCAAAAGCTACCATAGAGTGTAACAACTCATGAAAGCCACACACCTGGGGCCCTATGTGACTTGTAGACTGTTGGAGACAGGCTGGAGAGACTCTTGCAGGTAGCCCAAAAAGTGGGAGGTTCTCTTCTACCTAGCAAGGCCTAGTGAATCTTGATAGTTTAGCTTCTTGAACCGTGGATAACTGCTTGCTTTCTGAATCTGAAGGAGCTTTCTCTAGGAGAGAATGTTATAGCATGGAGGAAACTGATGGAACAAACCGTGGGATGAGATGACCCCTAAAGCACCTTAAATTCCGGCCCTCTCCTTGCAATCGTACTTGCCAGAATCTTCCAGATGATCCCTCCAAGTCTTCATTACCCTACTTAGCCACTTCTCAAAGTTCCATGGCCATTAGCACTCTAAGTAGAGCCTACACTCTTCAGGGGAACACCTTAGTGACACACTATTTGAGTCAAACTTGAAAACGTAGCACACCACCACTGTTCTTTTAAAATATTAGTTTCCTTCGGCAGGATAACATCCTGGACTATTTTGAGGATTTTTTTTTCTTTCTTTCTTTCTTTCTTTTTTTTTTCTCCATAGCTGAATTTTCCTCTAAGTAGAGCCTACACTCTTCAGGGGAACACCTTAGTGACACACTATTTGAGTCAAACTTGAAAACGTAGCACACCACCACTGTTCTTTTAAAATATTAGTTTCCTTCGGCAGGATAACATCCTGGACTATTTTGAGGATTTTTTTTTCTTTCTTTCTTTCTTTCTTTTTTTTTTCTCCATAGCTGAATTTTCCTCTAAGTAGAGCCTACACTCTTCAGCCAAGGGGTAGGCTCACAGGAACCGTTTTCAGTCCAACCCACATCCATGATCCTCCCTTCCCACTCAAGCCCGTTAGGGTGACCATGTCAGAACTACTGACACAGAGTATCATCAGCCCAAATCAAAACAGGACCTCAAAGCTGTGGACCGGATGCTCACATTTATGGGAATTCCTCTTCAGCCTGCCTTCCCGCAGCCCTCGGTCTTTAAGACACGTGCACATCTGCACAGCAGCGTCTGCTTCCTCGGAATGTGCTGTCATTGTGGAGTCCTGCGGGGGCACAGATGAGGCGTATGCACCACAGCTGGTGGGTGCTGCAGACAGAGGGCCCAGCACAGATGCTAGGCATGGGAGCTGGAGGTCTCCATTCTGCTGCTCAGTCCATGTTGGCCTTAGGCAAAGTGATTTCCTCCAGAAGGAACCTCTCCTCCATCTTCTCTTCCCCTGGCAGGCAGAGAGTTGATTTACATGGTCTATAAGGTCCATCTAACGGCCTAGAGGTCAAGGTCTACCTGCATCACCATCTTGTCATTGGCTCATGTCAGGCCTAGAGCAGAATTTACATCTGAGAACAGCCAGTCTTGTCAGGAGGGATGGTGCACACCTTTGATCCCACCATTCTGGAGGCAGGAGCCAGTGGATCTCTGAGTTTGAGTACTGCCTTGTAATTCAGTTCCAGGCCAGTCAGGATTTGTCAGAGAGATCCTTTTGGAAAAAAGTCTATCTTTTCTTCTTTTAAATCAATTAAGCTATATGAGAGCCCCATCCTATGAAGGTCTAGATTTTAAATTGCAATATGTAGCAAATGCTGTCTATAGTCAAACTGTTAAAACTCTCTTTGATTTTAATGCTGTTATATAGCCAGGAAAAACAGGATTTCCCCAGACAATGAAATAAATGACATTTAACTAAGCATCAGATCAAATGGCTGCCATTTAGAGGAGTCAGGAAGTGAGGGGTGTGGAAATACAGACCTCGAGGCACAGAAGTTCACACCTCTCATTTCAGGTTGACTTCATGCCATCTGCTTGTTAAAAAGAAGCATGCAGCATTTCAGTTCATTAGCTCCTCTCTCACCCTCACTCCGTTTCTCTCCCCACTGCTCTTCCTCTCGATTCCCGCCCCCAAAGCTCAGCTGGTACTTATTAGATGTCTATAAGATGTAGTGCTGCTGTTCTGTCAATCCCGCATCCCTTATAATGAACAATTCTCATATAATTTCCACCATGAGCCCCTTAGCTCCGGTCCATAGTCAGCCAGCCTAATACATTGCAATGGTCCCCTATATGTCTGCCAGATACCAGCCTCTCCCTATGAGTCCACCCTCTGTAGAACTGCAGAGGAATCATCTTCAAATATCTCTTTGTTTGTGCCGTCTTCATAACCTTTCAAAAACCTGCCCACTTTCTAACAATGCCCAAGGAGAATTAATTGAACCTACTGATCATTTGTTTATGACTATGGGTGTACACTCTTAAGTCCAAAAATCAATTCAACCAGTTGATCACTTGTCTGTCACTTTGGATGCCATTTGTAAACCCAAATTTACTAGACATTTTCTTAGTCTCTCCCTACGTTAATTGTTCTGGGCATTTTTTGTGTATCTCCCTAAGACATGTCAACCCTAATTATTCTCTTCAATATGTTTTGTTCACCAGTTTTATACACACTTACTCTGTTTTAAAAAAGAAAATTAGTAACAATGACCAGAAAAAAAAAACAATAATATCAGCACAAAACCTCTGATCTCACACAAAAATTCTCATTTCCTTTAGAAAACCTGGCAGTACTGGGAGACAAACAGCTGGTACCCAGGAAAGTTGACCATGTAGCTAGGGCTCCCCAACACCCCACGGACCCCTCCTCAGCCTAATGCCAAAGGTTTCTCACATCTTACACTGTTGCTTCCCTTGTAGTAAGGAATGTGAAACTTTCCCCTCCCGTGTGTCTACCAAAATAGGAAACAGGAACGTGCCTGAGAAGGCGTATATTTCAAGGAAAATTATTTGAAAAATTCTTTGTGGAACGAAGCATCTCTGTCTGCATTTAATGTGCAAAATATGTTTCTGTTTAAAGAAAAGCCCCCTGCTTCAGTCCTTTATGCTTTCAGTGTGGCATCATGTGGCATTTGAGTCTAGGCTTTCCAATGGGAAGATCTGAACTGTCTGTGGACAGAGGACATGGAGGTGACACAGTCAGTAGCAAGTTTGAGTAAGTTTGATCTTGACATTTAAATACAGGAGTTAGGCACAGGACATGACGGGGACTTATTGTCTACACTTACTGAGTGTACACGGGCTGGTTGGCTAGGACACGCTTCTGGAGGAAGCTCCGGATCCCTGCAGCAAGCGCTGGAAGCACAGGCAGAGCACCATAGGAAATGGTGTGTCCAGGGGAGAGAGAGCATGAGAGCTTCCAGCCCAGGTTCCAAAAGCCTGGTCACTACTTTCCACGTATGGAGATTGGGAGCAGGCAGCGACCGACAGGTTTAGAATGGGGTGTGTTGAAGAGCGCTGAGCCTGGAACATAACTGGAAGTGCTAATCTAGATTTTAGGATGGAGCTTAAACGGGCATAAGAATCAAATTAACTGAGTCACTCTGCGTGAGACCCCTTGGCCAAGCTGCTTCATCTCCCTTAGCTTGGGCTTGTTGTCAGCTTTTTAAAAATCCAGAAGGGGCACAGTGTCTTCTTCATGGCTCGAGGCAGGATAGTCTGCTGTGGAATGCGCTAGAAACCGCAGTCGGAATCAGTGGTTTGGGAACTCTGAGACCTAAGGTCAGGTCCTGCTGCCGCCTCTCACTGGAGCAGTGCTTCTGCCATGGTGCCCTTATAAAATGGGGAGATCAGAACCCCTTTCTCACGGGCTCATTGTGGATGTAAATGATGGGAAATGCTTGAAATACCTAGGCCCGATGCATATCAGCTAAGAAAGGCCACTTGGCATGGTGCGAGCCGGAAAGCAAACCACTTGCCTGGCATCACCAGCTGTTCTGTGAGCGCACGCAGCCTGGCCTCCTTCGTTCTCGCTCTGCCCTGCTGGGTCACTCAGTAGTTTCAGGTAATTCCTACTAAGTGCTTGCAGAGGACTATTTCAGCGCAGGAGGCTGTGTGTCTAGCATCACAGTTTTTTATGGCAGTTTCTAATCTGCTGCTGCAGGCAATTCTTCTCATGGAACAGGAAATATTATACTTACCCCACAGAGAAGGAAATTGAGGCACAGAGAGAACTGCCCAAGTCCTTCTGGAAAAGCCAGATCTCAATCTTGAGTCTTTGCAAAACCAAGACGAGGTTCTGTTTCCCCATGGTGCCTCTTCCATGCCAGCTCTAGTCTGGAAAGGACCTTGAATTGTTTCTCAGCCAATGTCAGTTTTTTTTTTTTCTTTCTAAAGCAACAGTATGCCTGTCATGGTATTTTAGTGAAATTTGTAAAATGACTTGAAGGGCTTTGAGGGTTCCTGTTTTGTCTAGATTCTGCTAAGTAACTTTCTCTTTTATCTTGACGTTGGGAGAAAACTTGTTTTAAAAGTAATAAGGAACATGCTCAATTGATATGCTTGCAGTGCAAATGTTCCAAGTGACTGCCAACCCCAGGAGTTCAAGGCTGTGTCTGTGTTTTCTCTGGTAGCAGGCACTACCCTGGGTGGGACAGAAAGAGGTGTCATCCAAGCAGCTGTGTGGAAGAAAGAACACCATGCTAGAAATCAGCCATTGGCTGAGGATGAGACCTCGGGCAGGTCACCAGTGCATTCTGGGCCGCAGTTTTCTCAGTGAAGAAAGTTCACTAGTGGGTTTTTCCAGGCCTTTCCAGTTTTCATTGGTCTGCAATCCAGTCCAACGCCCTTTCCCCCAAGCCACATGGGTTAGTCTGTATCCTGCTACATAATTAAGATAGAAGTCTTCCGACCTCAACGCCTGATTCCATTACATCTCTCTGTTTACTTAAGTCATGCCCACGACCTTCAGGTCCTGCTGGCCCCAGCTACTGCAGTGGCTCTGCTCATTCTCTGGGAGGGGACAGGAGATCGTGACCTCAGAAGGAAATGAGAACTGGATGAAGGTTTCTCTTGAATGGTAACTGTAGTCCTAGCATGATTCTTCCCTCTGGGATGCTGGGCCCCAAATACCAATTCCCACTAACTGAAGAGAACTAGGAGGTGAAAACAAGCTTCAGAAAAGTGTGACCAAATCTTATTTTAAGTAGGAAATGCAAGCAGCACAGGCTCTAGGGTGATGAGAGGCAGAAGGAAGCGTTTCATGCTGGGGCCAGGAAAGTAAGCTAAAGTGTGGATGGACGAGCATGAGACAGATGTGCTCTGTGGGGTGCGGGTGTACAGGGGATACAGCTGTGCACTTCTGTAGCTGTGCACCTACAGAAAACTTCTGAGTAAATAGCAGAACGGGAACTTGCTATCCTTACAGGAGAGAAGAAAAAGTGGGGAAGGTGTTCCTTCAAGACATACTGTGTAGCTCCAGTGCTGAAGGCACAGCAGCTAGGCCTACATTGCAATGAGTAAGCAGGCAATCAACAAGAATAATCCCTGTTGTATGTAGCGAGTAGAGAGCAGACAGAAAGGCAAGAACCAAGACAGAACCTGCATTGGGTCCTGTGGAAGTGAGGCCTGTGCTGTGGCTTGAATACGGGGCACAGGAATGTCTTGCTGAGTCGGGAATATCTGAGCAAAGAAAAACGATGAGAGCCTTAGTTTTGTGCTTCCTGGAGAAAAGGCACTCAGATAGGACAGCACGAGGACCCTCAGGCGAGAACTGGCTGGTGCGTCTGAAGAAGGATGGCAAGAGAGGACAGATCAGACCAGGGAGGGAGGCTGGGGAACAGGGCTCCTGCAAGGTGCTGTAGGGGATGCAGATCTTTTGGACAGCTGACTGCCTGGACACCTGATGTTTCCTTTGCCCTGAGTCCTGGTTGTATGTTTGGAAAACTGAGGCCTAGAGACAGTGATCTGTGCATTCAAAAATGAAGGAAAGTAGGGAACATAGGTTGGACAAGACATGGATCTTGGCACATCATTCTTTGTTTGAATTCAAAAGATATTAAAGCCCCAGGAACAATGGTAGAACGATGTTAAAATAATTTTGAAATGATGAGTTTTCATAGAATTCATTTATTTCTAATATGGTTCGTTTAGTTAGTTCTTTTTTTTTTTTTTTAACTGAAGCTTTAAGGATGGCTGTGATAAATAAAAGCAAAACCCCAGAAAATTTGATAGCTGGGTCTTGGAAGCTAATACGCATTTTCAGATTCAACATAGCCCAACATGGCAGAATTAAAGGAGCAAGAGTGTGACGAGGCTATGGCAAGGACCCAGGGCCCCTGGCTCCATATCTCCAGTACCCTTGAGGTTTTCTATGCAAAGATTTGAGGATATAAGGATGAGGTTTGGTAGGACAGGGTTTGGAGCTGTGGCAGCACACACAATAGCTCACACATTCCTGGGCTGATCACTGTCTCCCCTCAGTCCAGACTGTGACATACCTTGAGTCTGGCAGCCCTGCTAGGGAACACAACCATCCTTTGTTTTTGCCTGTCCCCAAGCTATTTTCCTGCCCTGAGTTGTGGGGCCCAGGCTCCCAACACTAAAGGGATTTGCATGTGAATGAGCAGCCCCCAATCCTAGAAGGGATGAGATGGAGAAGTTCAAGCCATTCACAAGCTAGAGAGACTGTAAATCCACCCTGGCTCTCCTCCCCAGCTACAGTACCAGGAGCCCCCTTGCTGCCCCACTGCAGCCCGCTCCAGTTGAGACATAGGGCACTGCTGGTTCCCACCTGTGGGATGCCTGGATGCCAATCCCCAGGCTCGGGGCCAGACCCTCCCTCCCCTGTCAGTCCTTTCTTCTCTCCCTGCAAATGCTGATCTTTTCTGTTCACTATCCTTCCTGGAAGTGGTGCTATCCATAGACTCTCAGGACCTGAGAGCTCTTTCTCAGGCCCCCTTGTTCTTTATGATTTCTGCCCTTTGCACAGAGACAGGACCTTCCTATAGTATTGTCAAGCTCCATTAGGAGGTTTTACTGTGATTAGAAAAAAAAAATGACACCACTGTCCTGGGAGGATCAGCACACCTGGACCATCATAATGTAACTTTGAGCGGGACTCGGTTTCCCTATCTAAGAAATAGAAGGTTTACACTTAAAAGTCCTTGGCTATCTTTTCCAACTCAGACCATCTATAGGCTTTTCTGAATCTAATTATTTGATGAGAGTTGGAAGTCAAGACGTGTGAATTTGATCTCAGGTTTCCTGCTCACAGGCTGTGTGGCCCTGGGAAATTCATATGACCTCTCTAGGCTCCAAACTGTGATGTATGCCTGAGGCACACTCATCACGTGGTCATTAGCAGAAAATAAAACAGAGATAAAGATGCCCCACTGGAATGAGGATGAATCGGCATCATCATCTCATTTGCTTGCTGATTGATTGATTGATTGAGACAGGGTCTCACTGTGTAGCTCTCATGGTCCTGGTACTCACAGAGCTCTCTACCTGTGTGAGCTACCCCGCCCGGCTAGCCATCATTTATTTTTTAAGGCCACATGATGTGGGCCAGAACTGAAGCGTCAACCTCCCAGCACATCTATCTGAAGTCAACTGAAATCTTCCACCTGCCAGCTGGGTCATTTCACAGGCATGACTTTCATGAGTCTTTTAAATGTACTGCTCATGCAGCAGCCTGCTACAATCTACCTCCTCTTTCTCCAGGCCCAGGCTCTTGACTGGGGTCTGGTACACTTCATCTGCTTCTACCCATGCTCTTTAACTGAAATTTAAAGCCACAGACTAGAGTCGCAAGACTGGACTATCAGCACTTGCCTGGCCCCTGAAGGTGAAGGTGGTCCCCTTCTTTTTACCAAATACCCCCATTACACTTTTGTATATGTTGGGTTTTCTTTTTTAAAATCTAGATTCTGCGTGTTAAGGAAAATATTGAATATTTGCCATTCAAGTTTGGCTTTTAGAGTGATGTATTTTTAAGCTCAAGATTCTTTTTAAATCTAAAAACAAAGAACAACCTGTAGTTTGGCATTGATTCCTTCTACTTTGTGCTCCCAATGTATGTGCTCAGTGTGTGTGATCGCACCACAGTAGAGAGTTTCCCTTGTTAAGAATTTTCTAAGAATATTTCCTGGTCAGTCTACATTCACCATTAATGTAACAGCTTATGGCTCCTAATGTTTACTAAGTTAATGGGAATTTGTACACACACATGTATTCACACACACAACATGTTTACTATGTTTGACTCTTTCCCCCAAGGTTAAATTCCCATGGGAATTTGTAGACACACACACAGAGAGAGAGAGACACACATACATGTTTACTACATTTAACTCTTCCTCCCCAGGTTAGAGTCCCATGAGAATTTGTAGACACCCCCCCCCCCCCCCCACACACACACACACATTACACACATATACCATGTTTACCATGTTTGACTCTTTCTCCCAAGGTTAGATTCTCATGGTAAGACCAAGGGATAACTTTGCAAGTGTAATCCCAAATGGCCTGATCAGTCTTGAAAGGTACCAAGTTTCTCACTTCCTCGGATGCTAGTGTAGAAGTGGTAATTGATCTTCTGGTTAAGGCTGTAGTAGAAAAAGCTAAGGACGAAGGACAGGGGACTTTCAAGACTCCAAGAACCTATCAGATTGTCATACTACAAACGTCTACTCACAAATACCAGACTTCCTCACTCTCCCCAAACGCTTCTTTCACAAGCCTGTCCCCGCAAGTTCTCTTTCACTGTGTGATGAATCACTCCAGCTCGTCAGAGCTAAACAGCATCGTGCTGCTTGTTCAAGTTGGGAGTTTGACCTGGGCTTGGTGGAATGGTCCTTTGGTGGGTTAGCTTAAAGTCAGCTGAGTGCTGACAATGGTCAGAGATTCACTGAAGCTCACAGGTACCAAATGACCTCACATGCCCATCTGGTGGTTAAAGGTGAGTGTCAGCTAGATGGTCTAGAAATCTCATGTAGACAGCGTTCTCCGTCCCACATCACTCTGTACTCCAATAGGGCCTCCTCAGACTTCATCTCCTGGTGATTTCAGAGCAGCAATCTACGTGTAAGACAGTGTTAAAGGGAAAGAGTTAATTAACAAACAACTGTGTAATAACACTAAAAGAGCAGTGTGCAAGCTGTACTTAAGAACATCACTCCCGTCTAAGGATGGCAGCAGTGGGATTTTCTCTTGCTAAGACTTTCCTAGGAGTATTTCCAGGTCATTGCAACTTCTCCATTAATGTGACAGCTAATGGGTCCCTAGTGTTCACTGTTAGTATGAATTAACTATTGTTTCTGGTTCTATTAGTAGAGTGTGTGTTCTCTGTTCAAATATGGCCCAGGAAGGCAGGAATTCACAGAGTAGAAAAACAGTAGCAAACATTGGGGTTAACAGATGCTACGGCTAAACTGATCTAACAAGCTACTTGGTGAAGACATGCCTGGGTGCCCAAACATCACCCTGGAAGTAGTGGATGCTGGGTAAACCTATCAGATACCTAGTGGGATGGGGCAGAGTCCTTTTAAAACTGCCTTTAGCCGGACTCCTTGCTAATAATGGATTTCACATCCATGAGCCTAACAGAAAACTCAGAATCTTTATTAAAGCTGAGACAAGCAAAGAACCTTTGTCAATAACTAGGACTGTGTGGCCTAAGATCAGAAAAGCCATGTCACTTGAGACACATAGCATGCTTTTGTCAGCACAAGTTATCAGCTCAGTCCAGGAGCAGCAAAGTCACATAGCAGAGGGGTCTATGGTCAGGAATGAAAGAGACAGGCGCAGGTGCTATCGGAAACACTCTACCACACTCTCTGAATGCAATCACTCATGCCCTTTCCACACACTGAACACAATTATTACCCTGGTACCTAATTTCATCATGAGATTGGGAAGTACTGGATCTTCACAGACCCAACCAGGTACAGGTGAAACCCTCACAGCAGGCTCTTGTGTGGAGTTTCTTTTTGCCATACATCTCTGAACCTGCAGGGACAATTATTTGACCCTCCCCCCATATACACATGCCCAGGGTCTGATTCTCTTTGTGGTGTAAGAAGAGGAGGATCATAGTAGAGTCCTCACTGAAAAGTGGGGGAATGATGGAAATAACACAGCAATTACCTCCCCATAGTCATTATGAGATTCTTGGGTTGCCTTCTCAAGAACTTAGGCATGTTCTTTGGCTAGAGCCCAGTCCATTGCTCTCTGCGGCTCTGGACTGCTGCTTAATTCTGCATCCGGCTTCATAACTTCACCTTCAGAGATGTCCTTTCCCTCCCCTAAGACCAAGGTCCTGTTTGCAGTCAAGTGCTCTCTACACACTCTGTACGTGAAGCCTTGAACCCAAGTCCTCGTCTCATTTGGAATCGTCTTGTCATTTCCAGTTAAAGGTGACATGTTCCCTTGAAGTTCCTTTTGGGTCTTCTAAACGTGAGAATGTAGTTCATACAAAACAACAGATAATAACAATGACAGCCAGAGTTCCTTTCCGGGTTGGCTTTTGCGCTTAGGAGAGCACTTCAGAGCCCCTAAGATTTGTAGTTCACCTCTGGTTTGAATGACAAGGAGTTCCAGGCACCACCTTGAGGCTTCAGAGCTTAACGCACAGGTCTCACCACCGTGCTTTTGACTCCATTCTCACCTCACAGCTCCTTTCTAGAGAAAGGACTGATTCCTGGACTCATCCCGACCTCCATAACTTCTCGTGCTTCTGGTCACTCAGTGAATATTGCTTCCTCTTGATGGTTGTGTAGTGTATGGGTAGTGGAATGTCCCCACACGCAGTGCTCTGTCTGGATGTCTCCTGAGCCGGAACCACCAGCCCGCTGTGATAACGCTAGCTTCTAAGCCACCTCAGCTGGTTTCCCAATTAATTCACCACTACAGAGCTAACGTGGTCTCTCTCTCTCTCTCTCTCTCTCTCTCTCTCTCTCTCTCTCTCTCTCTCTCTCTCTGTGTGTGTGTGTGTGTGTGTGTGTGTGAGAAAGAGAGAGAGAGAATACTACTGTCAGTCACCATTCAGTCAGGAGAACTGAAACAGAGACCAATCATTGGGAGATCACAAATGTCAGCGCTCATGCCATTGTAGGAAGAACTAGGGGAAATAGAAAGTTAGAGGGCCACAGAGGAGGCTACCAGGCAATTCTCCTGAAACCTTGACACCTGTGGAAGAGTTGGCACCTGCAAAGGAATCTAATTAAAAAGGCCTTGGAGAACTCTTGGCTCAAAGAAGGCAGCACCTTTATAGGTCCACATTCCAGTATCTGATGGTAGGCATGGACCACGGCTGACCCTCAGAGCCTGGTGTGGGAGGGAGGGCTGAGTGTATAGAGGAATAAGAAGAGAAGTTAGAACATACCAGGCTTTCTCCCATCTGTCCAAAACCACCTTGAAAGAGTAATGGTTACTGCCTTCTAGATTTACACAATCTCCTCTTTGGACAAGCCCTAGAATTATACAGAAAGGAAACCCTCGGGGCCCAGATCGGCTAAACTCTTAGTAAGGTATTCCAGTACTGATGCTGATGTTACAATAAGTTTGAAAAGTTATTCATGGGCCCAGAGTAGGTTTCAGAAGGGCCATAGTAGAGCTTGTGAGTGTTGACAAGCCAAGTCTGGACTATGGGAAAGGCTTTCTCTGTCTACTGTTCACAAAGCAGCTCCGGCTTGGGTAGTGAGCCATCCAGAGGGAGTCTGGGGAACTCAAACGGAGTCAGAAGCATGTAGGAGAACCCTCACATTATAATTCTGTGGCTCCCTACATTCATCTAATGTTAGAACGTGCATCACTCGCTGGTTCTTATTCGTGTTGCCCAATCCACTAAACTTGTCTGCACATCACTTTCGTCTTTTGTGGAGCAAGAAGCATGTCTCCAGAGTTGCTTTCTCCAAGTGTTCTGACTGAAGCTAGTGTGATACATCTACACAGACACACACACGTGAGTCCTAGCTGTCTTACCACAGCGATTCACCCGGCTTCCTGGTACCCACCTCAGCTTCGTCTTCAAGGTTTATGTCTAGAAAAGAATTGTGGAAAACAAAAACTAGCTTGTCTCCTGAGATGTGCTGTCCAGTCCCCTGTACAACAGAGCCTCTTCTGGGACAGTAGGTGGCTGGGGGTGGAGGTGTATACTCGATGGAGACTCTAAACACTCTAAGTCTTCACTCTGGGACAGTAGGTGGCCGGGGGTGGAGGTGTACACTCAATGGAGACTCTAAACACCCTGTCTTCACTCTGCCCTCTAGCACCTCTCTCGACTGCCCAAATCCTACTCACTGTTTGTTGGTTCTAAGGATAATCTCCTTCTTCTTGGGTGTTTTCTCTCTTTCTCTTCCTTTTTCTTCTTTCGGTGGTACTAGGGCATCAATCTCAGGGCCTTTCACAAGATGGGCAAGTGCTCTACAGCTATGAACTATGCCTCTAGCTCCCACATATTTTTCTGGAGCCTCTCAGCTGGATACATTTGTTTTCCCTCCTTAAAGCCCAAGGCTGCCTATCTTTCATGGCAGTTATCTTAGCACACACATTTGAGCCTTTATATTCTCCTCCTACTAAATTTCACTTCCCCAGAGGCAGGGAGCATGCTTATTAGCTCATGTCACAGGACAGTAATTCTGGACATCCTTCACATTGTAGTCCAGACAGAATTCAGTACACAAGTGTCTACTCAATGGAGTTAAAAAAGAAAGCAAACTGACTGCATGGAAACACATGCCAGTACCCCACATAACAGTAGCTTACAGCAATGTGGTTGCCACCATCGGAGATGGGGAATGCAGAGTGTGTGACCTTCAGTCCCATGAGCCTCTAGTTATGAATTCCGTGCTTTCACTCGACCACATTGATCTGTTAACTCCAGATACAAGGGCAGTCAAAACAGAAGCCACAGCTCAATCTTGCTACACACAGAGGCAAACAGTCTTTGCAGTACTTTTTAATCCAGCCACGGGATAGAAATGTTTACCAGGGTCACTGAGCCTTCTATTTAGGTTATGGCCGGAGCTGTCACTGAGCCACATTCTCTCTGGGAGAAAAATCCATGAACCTCAGATAAGGTTTCAAGAGGTTCTTGAGCTAGGGAAATTGTTTGACCAAGTGTCTGTCCTTTGTCACACTATGTGTTTCACTTGCTGGGTTGGCGGCCTCTCCCTGTGTCACAGAACTGTTCCAAAAACACAGCTGATATCAGAGGAGCTCCTGTTATCTTTGTTCTTCCAGAAGGCACTTCCCATTCAGGCCTTCAGCTTCCTCTGGAAGAAGGGAGATTAAATCTCTTGCAGGTCCCTCTCAACAGCAGTGTGCTCAGCTTCTATTCTGGGCTGCGGGCTGAATTCTTAGGGCCTCAGACTGTCTCTTGTCTATTTCTAAAAGAGTCTATGACTCAGTTTTCTTGGCTCTCAGCTAGAGCGTGCATCCCTGTTCTCTAGACTGGTGTGGCTCAGTAGGCGATGACCGCTTAATCAGCATGAAAAGATCCTCAATCCCAGAAGTGGCGAGATTGAAGACAATCATTAGAGGCACTCAGTAGATCCTCCCCAGTGTTCTGTAGCTGATTTTCCATGAACAAGCCTGTGCTTCCCACACTGCAAAACCCAAGAGAAAGTGAGGCTGCCAGGCTACAGGAAGGTTTCCATGCCCGAGCCCTTATTGCTTAAGGTCTGACAGTTCGTGGGTATAATCAAACGTGTCGACATGGTTCATGAATGAGCTCTACTTCACCAAGTCGCCTAGATCTGTGTGATGAGATGTCTGCTCCCCACTTTGCAGTGCGTTTCTTTAGTGTTTGGCAGTGATGACATTTTAGGACAGCAGTCCTCATACAGATCGGCAAGTTAAAATGCCTTCTCTACAGGCGAAGAAGTGTGAGGCGGAGATAGGGGAGCCAGAGCAGGAATAGGAAGCCTGGGTGAGGCCTGTGGTCCATACATCTTACAGCACTCCAAACCACGGACACCAAGCTAGAGCACTGGCTTTTGCTGTTGAATCTCTTCCCTAGTCCTTCTCCTCAATCCATTAAGTCTCTTTTCTGTTAAATTCCAACAAGAGCACTCTAAGTAGGTTCTAATTTAATTTACAACATGTTAGAAATAAGCAGACAGAAATGTATAGCCGCTACACTGATTGAAATAGAACACTTTGTAATGAAGTACTTGACTCAGTATCCCCGATGGTCCCACTTTAATGTAGTGTCATGACATTTGGCATTTGTGATGTTTGAGCTCACCAAGAAAAGTTTTGTGTGTTTAAGTTCAGAAAATAGTGATTCAGATAGAACACTCTTTTGAAAGGAAGCACTTCGCTTAATAGAAAAGGCTTTTAAGGGTTACTGGTAGGAAAACCTTCAGTTATCTGGAACACCCCATTAACCGCAATAGCAAGGCAGCTGGGAGGCAGAGGAGTGGGGTTGGAACTGGGTGAAGAAAGGCATATTCTGCAGTCAGAGGCTGTGGGAGATCGCTACTATCTGCAGAAAGAACAAATAGCAAAGCCATGAGCTCATCTCCTGTTTACACTTCACTTCCCAACATTAGTGATTAATCGTCCTTGTGTTTTGTTGCCAGGGCAAATTGCTTTCCTTCTTCTTTTAAATAAATAAACCATTAGTCTCGAAACAGAAGTGTCAAATGTCAGGATAGTCTGCCACACTGTGCTAAGGAACAGAACAATGGACTTATTAAAAGCCACTCGAGACAGATAGGCTTTGAGACCTTCCCTTAGTGGCAGAAACCACTCTCCGTAGGACTTTCTCCCGTAGCTTGGTTAAAACACCAATGCAGATGTTACAAACAGAAACACAAGCTTAAAGGAATCAAGTGAACTTTAAGGCCACAGAACAGGGGTAAGGAAGTAGGTTTCCCCCAACAAGACAGAAAGTCGGCTTTAAGCAACCAATAGATTACCTCTGCTTTGGTCTCCAAACACACACAGGGTCCCTGGCCCTTCCAAAGGACGGAATTCTTTAATCAAGTAGGGAAATTTTGCATCTGATCCCAACACATGTACATGCATGCAATTTCTGGATGCCTCCAAAAGACCGTTGTCGTGCGTTTTTTCAGGACTACCTATGAAATATCATTACGAGTACACAAATTCTCATTGCAAAGTTTTCAGCATTGACGTCTTCCGTTCACAGCATTGACATCATCAAAGTTCAATCACAACGGGCTGCAGTGTCCTTTCCAGCACAGCCGCCTGCTCCAGTTTTCACTGACTCCCTGGCTCCTCACGGGCCTCACACTGTGTCTCGAAGCTTTAGTCCCTGTTAGCAAATATTTATTGGATACATAACTATGTGCCAGGTTCTATTCCATGTGCCCGTGAACCAGCTACTAAAACCCAAACACCCCTAAAGTCCTGAGGCTCATGTTTCACGGGGAACACTTCGCCCGCGACTGCTTCTGCGAATTCTCTTGTCACACTGTCACCGTTCCATATGTGTCTGTTCGTCTGAACGCCACCGTCCCATGAATAACTGAGCCTTGTTCTTCTCTCGTTGGCCCATCTTGCCACGCTTCGTTCCGTGGCAGGCACACACTGGATGCTCTGTGAGTGACCTTTTGTGTGTCGCTTCCTTCCCCTGGAAGTGTGGTTAAACTCCTGCCGAGTATAGAACCTGTCTGGGAGGTTATCTAGCTCTTTTAAAAAAAAAAAAAATTTCTCATTGAATTGTTTCCAGTGAGCAACTCACCTGGCTGGCAATAATGACAAATGCTACACACCTGCTTAGGGAACTAACCCTACCAGAGGAGAGGGATCAGGTGGCCACATTCACGTACCCAAGCCCCATGTCTGCCTCCTATCCCAGAGTCTCTAGTTTCCTGTCTTTGAGTTTCCCAGCAGCTCTGCCCTCTGTCTTCTTGGAGATCTGGAGAGAGGCTGACATGGGAAGGATTCATCTTGTTTCTGTCCCCTTTGACCCCAAAGGTAGAAACAGAAGATCAGGTGCTGGCAACCTTCTGTGGCAGGGAGACCACTGACACAGAGCAGACCCCTGGCCAGGAAGTGGTTCTTTCCCCTGGCTCCTTCATGTCTGTCACTTTCCGCTCGGATTTCTCCAATGAGGAGCGATTCACTGGCTTTGATGCCCACTACATGGCTGTAGGTAAGTCGCCTCATCCTCGTGTTTGCCTTCATCCTTGGAGATAAAAAACTACCTCGTACTCGCTCCTGGACTGACACCTGTGCTCCCACTCCGTGGATTCTTGCTGCGTTTATTCCATGAACCACAGATCCATCCATGAAGCTAGCCACCATTCATCCAACAATTTACCTTTTTGGAGATACTCCAGGGTAATGACAGGCATCACTATATTGCTTCCTAGTCAGCGCCTGCTAGCAATGTTTTATTTAGCTGTAGAATACACATATGATGAAAGGCACGCATCTTAAGCATGCATTTAACACATATTAAGCTTCACTATCTGCCAGAAAGCTCCTCGTGTTCTTGTCCAATTAAACTCCTTGCCCCCAGTTCCCTCACAGTAAACAATGGTTGACTTTCTTCTTCTGTAGATTAGTTTGGCCTCCAAATTGTCACATAAGTAAACACCCAGAAAATATAGCAGGAACATGATTGTCCTTTTGCTCAGCATAATGTTTCTAAGATTCATTTATTTTGTGTTAGCTCCCTAACAGAACTATGTTCCAATACATGAACACACTGTAATGGTTTTTTTTTTTTTACGGCCATTTTCCCATTGAGAGACACGTGGGCTTCACTTAGTTTTTACACTTCCTATAAAGGTTCCTTCAACCTTTTTATGAACATGTTTTCCTATTTATTGGTTAATATCAAGATGCAGAATTGCCGGTTTGAGCACAGCTTTGTTTAGTCTTCCAAGAAATTGTCAGATTTTCTCCAAATAATTATGTAATTTGTAAAACAGTGTGTGACATTTCTGATGGCTCCGTGTCCTCCT
Source organism: Dicrostonyx torquatus (assembly GCA_028555095.1). Taxonomy (NCBI): domain Eukaryota; kingdom Metazoa; phylum Chordata; class Mammalia; order Rodentia; family Cricetidae; genus Dicrostonyx; species Dicrostonyx torquatus. The sequence continues at coordinate 531,586 of JAQHUG010000189.1, read as the reverse complement.
CATTAAATGTTGTCAGTCTTTTTTCCTTCATTTTTATTTACCCTTGTGAATATGTGTGGCTTAAACTGTGATCCCTGGTGGCTAATAATGGCGGACATCTTTTTGTATACATATTGGCCATTTGTATGCTTCTATAGAAGAAGTAGATGTTCAGACCTCTAGGACAGGATTTGATCTATATGGGGACAGAGGGTATGGGGATGCAGTGGTGAGCCAAGCTCTCGAAGTCCCAAGTTTTCTGTCTCATTTTCATCATCCAGAGGATGTGGGTGGTAAGACTCGCATGGAGTGTGATAATTATTGTAACCAAGGTGTGGTGACCCCCTCTACCAAGGCTGAGATTGCCTAGGTTCAGACCTAGCTCTCCGTGATCTTAGAAGTTGCCAAACTTCTCTGGATTCTGCTTTTGACAAAGGGAGATAGATAATGGCCACCTCTGGGCTTCACACAGGATCAAATGAAAGACAAGCATGACCCTCCCCAAACAATGAATGCCCTTAAGTGCTTTGTAAGTGTGGCTTAATCATCATGTGTGCAGTGACTGATGAGAGGCTCTGCCTGCCCCACAGATGTGGATGAATGCAAGGAGAGAGAAGATGAAGAACTTTCCTGTGACCACTACTGTCACAACTATATCGGTGGCTACTACTGCTCCTGCCGCTTCGGCTACATCCTCCACACAGACAACAGGACCTGCCGAGGTAGGGCCAAGGGTGATTCTGTGCTTTGCCATGATATGTCACATGTTCCAGGAAGATCAGCTGAGACACAGATCCACAGTGCATACAAAGGATGGCTCAGCGGGTAAAGAGCTTGCTGCGCACGCATGAAAACTTGCATTCGGATCCCCAGCACTCATGTGGAAGCTGGCCTTGGTGGTGCGTGCTTGTAATTCCGGTGCTGACAAGTAGATCCGAAGAGCTTGCTGGCCAATTGGTCTAACAGAGATGGAACAGTGAGCTCCAGGTTCAGAGAGAGACCTGCTCCCAAACTTAGAAAGAGCCCCGGGAAGATCCCTGACATTGAACTTTGGTCTCTATATCATATGTTCAGGTATTCAACCCTGCATTTACACACACACACACACACACACACACACACACACACACAAAGAGAGAGAGACAGAGACAGAGAGAGACTGAGGAGAGAACACTAAAATAATGAAGTCAGAGATACACACACATACCACATGAATATATGCTGAGGTGCTCACCCCACTAGGAGTCCGGGGTCTATTGTCAGAGGAGCATACAAGAAACTCTGAAGTCAGGCTGACCTTCCTAGGCACAAAGTCTGCTCTACAGGTTTCTGTCTCATCTCCTACTGCAAGTAACCATCCTGTCCAAGCCATGGGAAACCTGGGTTTTCCAGTCCTTTCTCTCTGAGCCATAAATTCAACCAAAGGTTCCGTTTTCTCTTTGCTTCAGTAGCCCCTGTGTCACTCTCTGACAGGGCTTTAAAGCCTCAGACCGAAGGACAAAAGAGGAAAGAGGGTAAAGATAGCACGGAAGTGACTCATTCCTATATTGCTGAATATCATCTACCACCATGGCTTCTGTTTTGCCGCTTCAGGTTGGGTCAGAGATGGTGAGCCAGGAGTAGTCCCAGGCTAGCTGGGCAACAGCTTCAGACACTGGTGTTTAGATAAAGCCAATGCTACACTTGCCATGCTCTCCTAAAGGAAGCATGGTCACAGCATCCCCAGACCTGAGCTGGCCTGGAGACGTGACAACTCTGTCCCTTGACAGAAGTGAAGGAATGTGGAGAAGTTCGCCCACACAGGGAAAACAGATCCTGGAATCATTCAGAGGTGTAGTAGAACATAGGACAGTTTGGGAATGGCCTGTGGGTTAGTATGGCCCAGGGTAGGATCCCACTTGGAGAGGGCTCAGGGAAGGAAGCCAAACCTGGAGACAAGAGTACTTTACTTCTTCCTTCAAAACCTGCTGAATAAAGCTGTGTGCCTCCTATATAAACCCATTAATATGAGGCAATACTTTTTAAAAGCAATTTTCTCAAAGAGAATTATGAAAGTTCAGGTTCAAAGTTTCTCACTTTTTTTCACCCTGACCCTAGGAACATTTTAGAGAAAATACTACAGATATGCTGTGCACCTGTTAACAAACCACATGCCTACCTGTGCACTGTGAATACGAAGAGAGAGATTTCCCCTCCCCCAAACCATCCCTAGTCCTTCCAGGGCTGAGACTGGCCCATGAGGATGCTTGAGGGAGAAAGTGAAAACAGATGCGGATTGGGGAGGCCTCTTTCTGAGTTCTTGTTGGAACTTTACGTTACTCATGCTTGCTGTTCTGGGCTACTGTTTTCTCATTTGCGAAATGAGCAGAATGAACAAAAACCTACAAAGCACAGCGATGCCAAGCCTGGGAGGGGCCGACCCAAGGGACCAAGGTTCAGCAGGCCTATAATGGGCAAAGTCATGGCGAAGCTCCCAGGGAACTGGATGTTGGATAGCAGAAAACAAAACAAACAAACAAAAATCAGAATCCTGGGGTTCACCGAACTCAGTTTAGTGGGGGAGTGGGAGAAAAGAAGTCAGTAAACCGAGTATGTGACATGATGTCACTGAGTGTGTGACGTCAGAGAGGACAGACTGGGCAGTCAACAAAAGAAAGACAGGGGCTGGGCAGTGAGGGTGTGTTGTGGGAGGGGGAGGGACTTTTCTTAGGTGAGGACCAAGAATGGCTTTGAGCAGAGACCCAAGAGACAGACAGGCAAAGGAGGGGCACAAGTCAAAGAGGTCTAGATGCAGCACCTGACCCTCCATCTCAAAGCCCTTCGTTCTCAGAGAGGCTGCCTGTTCTTGCCAGAGGATCCCATGGCAAGGGGCATCATCCAGGGAAGCCCCATCTAGAGAGAGACTTAGAAAGTCTACAGTTGAGTCCTTTTCCACAGGGGGTGGTGGAGGGACCATTACCCTCTGCAGAGTTTCAGTTTCTCAGTAAAATGAAGATTCCTTCTCTGCCTACCTCCTGGGAACACCATAAAGATTACACAGTGGCAGATGATCAAGGTCTGGCTGTGTCTGTGCCAATGGAATGCCATTTTCTCTGTTCTGTTTTCTACAGTGGAATGCAGTGGTAATCTCTTTACCCAGAGGACCGGCACCATCACTAGCCCTGATTACCCCAACCCTTACCCCAAGAGCTCTGAATGCTCTTATACCATTGATCTGGAGGAGGGCTTCATGGTCAGCCTGCAGTTTGAGGACATTTTTGACATCGAGGACCATCCTGAGGTGCCCTGTCCATATGACTACATTAAGGTAACCCTGAAACTGCTGCTTGTCCCAAGGAGGCTGAAGCATCTTGGCTCAATTGGGTGAAAAAAAAAAAGCAATGTTCTGGCCTTTTGACTTTTCATCTTCCCTTTAGATAGGGAGCTAAGTCCCTAGCTTCCAAGCATGCATTGTTTAAAACATTATGTTGGTTGGGGTCTCCTCTGATTCCAAACTGGCACCCTGGTCACTAGGGTGATAGGAGGTAGAGAATTACAAAGGCAAACCTATACTTTAGGAAGGTCCCCCGAGCCAGATCCAGCATTATGGAGTACATGGGGTTTCACACTCAGAAAGGACTCATGCTTCATTAAATGTACTGTAGACACCTTGAGCTTCTTTATATATCCTAAACAAGGCACTCATAGTTTTTGTTTGTGCTAGATCCCATACATTATGGAGGTGGTTCTGTTTTTAGGGAAGAGACGATTATAAAGGCAGTAATAAGAGAAGAAAATGTTCAAGGCCAATAACTACTCCATTTGAGGTTATTCTAATGTTGTAAATCTATTGCAAAGTAATCTAATTTTGACCTTTGGCTGGGATAGTGGGAGGAATAGGTCTCAGATATGTAGGGTTAAAATCAGAAGCACCTACAGTGCCAGGTAAAGCATCTGAGCGAAGCCAAATATTGGGCTCTGATTTCAGGAGAGATGCTGAGCCTTAGAAATAAAGGTGCCACCAAGTATATACACAGATACTAATCTAAGCCATGAGGATACTGAGCAATTCAGCAAAACAAAAGCAGTAGAAACTGGAGCCCATGGCTTCTGAAAGCATCAATGCAGAGGGAGCAGGGCTATCAATGAGCTCAGAAAGGGAAGTCTGAAAAATAGATACCAGCTGTGACAAAACCCAGAAGCCCAGGAACACCTGTGAGAAAGTTCGAGAACTTCAAGCCTGGCTTGCCCCCAAGTAAGCCAGAAGCTAAGAGGGAGCTTGGCTGCAGGTGACACAGCAGGAATGTTTGTGGCACAGGGCATGTTTGTGTTGCTGTGGAGTAAGTTGCTCTCAACGGCTTGCAACAACTATTATCACATGTTGGGTAGACCAGAAGTCCCTAAGGGCTCTATTGGCTCTCTGCTTAGAATCTCATGAGATTGAAACCAAGGTGTCCATTTGATGAGACTCTTACCTTTGGGCTCTGGGGAATAAGCCACTTGCAAGCTCATCTAAGCTGGTGGCAGAATTTTATTCCTAACTTTCACAGGCCCCGAATTCCATCCTGGTGAAAGAGCTGTCCTCACTTTCCTCTGCATTGGTCCCTGAGGTGTTCCTCTTGTCCACCTTCTGAAACCCAAAGGCTTCTCTGCAGTAAAGGAAACCACATATCTAGTAAAGAGGCCGCAACAGTATGGGAACAGATACAATGCTTGTTGCATGTCTGACCCAGGATTAATGTCTGGAATATGCAAAGAACTAAAAAAGCTAAACATAAAGAAAAGCAACAGCCCAACTTTTTAAAACTGGACCTGAATAGGGAACTCTCAAAGGAAGAAATACAAATGACTAAAACAAAATTTTTAAGTCTTCAACACCCTTAGCCATTTGAGAAATGCCAATTAAAATTACTGTGAGATTTTTTTATCTTCCCACAGCCAGAAAGGCTAAGATCCAGAAAACAAATGACAAGAAGTCTGTGGAACTGTGAGGAAAGAGGAGCCCTTGTTCACTGTGGTGGGAATGTAAATTGATGCAGTCATTATGGAGATCAGCATAGAGGCTCCCCCAAAGCTAGACACTGAATGACTATAGGCCCCAGCTATATCACTCATTGATATCTGTTCAAAGGATTCTATGTCCCACTGTAGAGATGACTGATCATCCATGAAACCCATGGATGCTGCTCTGTCCACAACAGCTGGTACATGGGGAAAAGCCTAGATTTCCATCACCTGGTAGGATGGATAATGAAAATGTGGTACATACGTGCCATGGAATTCTATTCATCTCTAAAGAAAGATGCAATAATTGAATGGTAATTGATGGAACTGGGGAAAACCATTGAGTGAAGTAACCCAGTCCTAGAAAGACAAATATTGCATGCTCTCTCTTATATGTGGGTGCTAACTTGACTCTTTAGATATGTGTGGTTCATTTGGAATAACTATAGAGGCCAGGAAACCAGAAAGAGGCCATACCAGGGTGAGAAATAAGATCTTAAGGCAGGTGGTGTGGGGATTAAAGGAGATACTGGGAAGAAAGGTTAGGGAGGGAGAAAGGTTTAAGTAATTTAGTGGTGCAAGG
>JAQHUG010000189.1:475638-525398 GCA_028555095.1 Dicrostonyx torquatus | reverse complement strand
CCAAATGGCAGGTATAGGATGCCACCCTTCAACTTGTTGGTCCAGAGAGATCCCATAGAACCCTGATGAACAAAACAGGCTATTTTCATTTGCTCTTTGCTATTCATCAGAACTAAATAATAAGGAAGGCCCTGTTGCTGAAGATGCCATATACTTGAGTCACAGGGCATGGATAAGTCCTGACCTAGAAGTTTCTTCCTTGCTGGCTAGCTTTCATGGTGCCTATGGTGTCATAGAGGCTGCTGAGGAAGAATAGTTACCTACAGTCATACCCAGGCATGAGTTGTGTGAGCTACAATAATAGCCTGGCAAGATATGTCCTTGGGTGCAATGGTGGCATTTATGTTATTGGGTGGTCAACGGCTTTACCCACACTACGGAACAATAAAGAGCCTATCCCTCCCGGGAGACCTATGTAAGATCAAGCCAGTCAAAAGCTCGGCATAGACAAAGGAGGGGTTCACAAAGCCCCATGCCTTGCTGAAGAGCTTTGTCAGTTGAAGGCTACTAAGATAAAATGCATTTTCTTTAGGGAAGTAGCCACTAGTAGGTTGCCGATGCTCCAGTTGGTGGCCCCACACCCATGTGCATAGGGACAGCACCGATTAGACTCAGTGGATTATGGAAAGAGGACATCCGTCATGTTGGAAGGGAGATGTGGTGGTGGGATCTCGGTAGAGTTGGTGGGGATGTGAGGGACAAATATAATCAAAACACGTTGTAAATATGAGAAATTCTCAAAGAATGAATAAGCCACTTTTTTCAAGTGCCTCTGATCACAAAGGAACACACAGGGATAAGGTCATGCAGATTGTGTGGCTCAGGCTGGCATCCATATGCAGATAGTGAATGTCTTCAAGCATCACTTCCTCTGTCCTCAGCAAAATGATGACATCACCCAGGAGTAAAGACATTACCAAAAGCTAACAATGGAGTCCTGGTTCTCAGAGACAGGGGAAAAGAGTTTCGTGCACTGGACTGGGACCTGGGTGGGGGGGAGTGTCTGAATCAGCCAATGGTGTTTAAGGCCATTTCTCCTCTTCTGCGTCCTCCAAAATAGTCCACACCCCATCAACTCTGCCCAGCTCATCTGCTGCTCTCCCAACTGATGTTCTTGCTTTGTTCTTGCTTCTGCATCATCTCTTTCCCCACAGCATTGAGGGTTACAGCAAGGAGATCAAAACAAGGTTATCCATGGAATTAAGCTAATTCCTTACAAAATAAGACCCCCCCCGTCAGTCTGTCCGTCCTCGCCTCCTATCACTCCCTCTGTTCCAGCTTCTTCTGCTCTTCACACCTGCCAAGATCTTTCCCACCTTTGACCTTGATTTTTTACATATATTGCGTTTTTTGGGGTTTTTTTTTGTGTGTGCCTGGAAAATGACAGGAAAAATACGCTGTTTTTCTGTTTTCTTCTACTCATCCCATGTGTCAGACCGAATGTCATTTCATCATTGGGATTGCCTTATTTTGTTACTATGCTTCCATTACACAAATGGTGACTTCTATAAATTATGTACACTATAATACTGGAATTATAAAATATGGAAATGTTCCTATTACATATATATGTATATATACAGTTATTTTGTTTAGTTATTGTTAGTCATTGTAGTAGACTCCAGATTCTTTGCGAGTGGGACCCTCAGCTATGTGTGTACCGTACAAGACTGCCCACAAGATGTTCACTGGTAGTCATAGCAGCACTAGCTACTAGCTTGCTTTGTTAACTCCAAAGGCCACTAAAATTTTGACAGAAATGAACATAAAGCCATTTGGTAATCACTAAGTCTTCAAACAAGAGTGTATATTATGGATTTGTATCAGGGCTTCCAGAAAATTCCAGCAGTATTCTGCCTAAAGCACTCAAATATATTCTCTCTCTCTCTCTCTCTCTCTCTCTCTCTCTCTCTCTCTCTCATAGATTAAAGCTGGTTCAAAGGTATGGGGGCCTTTCTGTGGAGAGACGTCCCCAGAGCCAATCAGTACCCAGAGTCACAGTGTCCAGATCCAATTCCGCAGCGACAACTCAGGAGAGAACAGAGGCTGGAGGCTCTCCTACAGAGCAGCAGGTAACCTTTCCCCTTTCCCAGGTCACCCTGAGCCACTGTGCTCCCTGCTCACAAAGAGAGCTCTTGAGGGAGAACGGATGTAGTCCAAGCTAGAGGACCACTCCTCTGAGGACCTAGTGGTACTTTGAGAAACTGGAAACCAAGGTACAGGCTACCTCCTGGCTAAGCTCCCCACCTACGAGTGAGGGATGGGCACCAGGGAGAATGAGCTTATTCTCAAGACTGGTTACCCTTGAGCACCCTGAAGAGAGACTGAAAACACCATTTCTCTTTCCCCTCACGTGGAGATTCATCACGCTGAGAGGATTTCCAAACCCTGACCATCTGTCTCCAAGTCTAGCATGGGAGTTTGTGGACCTGGAGCTCTGTAGAGATTGGGCTCTATGTGGGTCCCTGGCCTGTCACAACCTGTAGCCCCAATCCCTAGTGCTCCACAGCAGCTAGTCCTGATACAAGCCCAGAGGGAGTTCTGTGACTCACTAAGTCTGTAATTACTGAAGAAAAAGAGGGTAGACCCCAACGAGGAGTAACTAATTGCTGTCATAGAACCCAGAGGCCTGGCTCTGTCTGCCTTGCCACATGGGGAAAAGAGTGACAGAAAGTTAACAAAGGAAGGTTTGTCCCTGAGAAGGTGTCAGGACTAAACCCAGTGAGGCTCTTGTCAGGATCAGCCCCCTGAAGAGAAGCAGAGGCAACAGAACACAGTCCCTTAGTGTCCTAGGAAGAAAGGGCACCTGTGGTCATCCTGAGTAGCCAGTGAATGAAAAAGGCCAGGGCACAAATTTCAAACCTGAGGTATCCGTGGAGTACAGGCCTCAGGGGTGAGCTCCCTGTGGTTGTGGGACAATGGCCTTTAATGTTCCTCCTATCTCTGAGTGTCAATGAAATTGTTTGGTTGTCTCCTTCACTTTACAAATGAAGAAATGGAAGACTGATTGAAAGCACTCCTGCTTTCCAAAGTTTTGCCTCTAGACACCCAATCCTGTCCTCTCGGCCTCCTTCAGGCCTTGCTTCCCAGGTGCTGGCCCTTGGCTGTCATTTTCCTCATTTCTCACATGATGTCTCCTCATTTGCTTCCTGCCAGGAAACGAGTGCCCAAAGCTACAGCCTCCTCTGTTCGGGAAAATCGAGCCCTCGCAAGCCGTGTACTCCTTCAAAGACCAAGTGCTCATCAGCTGTGACACGGGCTACAAAGTGCTGAAGGTGCAGAACGCGGCCAGGGAGGAGGAGACAGCGGGCTGGAGAGTTCTCCAGAGCCCCCCATGGTGTAGGAGCTGCTATAGGCCAGCTCAGCATGTCCTAGCATCCCCCTGAGCCTCTCAAAACTCCAGAAATGCAAAACAATGCATCCTAGCCGCCTCTCGCTTCGGGACACGGCACAAAAGTCGTACATCGGGGCATGAGTTGCCCTGATTTTTTTTTTTAAAAAGATGGAACCATATGGCTCTATAATTAGGGACAATGACCTTAACAAAGGTCATCAGAGGTGGAGTAGGTTGGTGCTGAAGGAGGAGCATGGGTTGTAAAGATGGCCGATGGGCACTCCTCTAATTCCTACCATCCAGCATGGTGGTGCAGCTACCCTCCCTCCAGAACAACAGGAGTAAGGAAGTATAGTCGCCGTGTACGGAGGCTGGGGGCTGGACCCAGTGATTGGGATCTTTATGTTCCCCAGGTGAGTCCTCTGTACAGCCAGGCTAGAGGCCCACTGCTCTGGAGGAATCGCCCTCAGGAAGAGGCTGGGTCAGCAGCAGCAGCAGCCCCTAGGAGCTTGTTAGAACCATGACTCCTTGGGTAGATCAGCCGGACCAAACTGGAATTTTGGTGGCAAGGAGCAGCAGTTTGCCTCCGCTGGCCCTCTCTAGGTGACGCTGACTGCTAGCTCTAGTTGGAGAAGCATTGCTCTCAAGCTAGAGTCAAAACTATATATAGCTTTTCCTCTAGTGGCAATTGCCTGTGCCCAGAGTATAAATGGGGGTGACAAGAAGAGCGACTGTCTCTTAGGTTATAGGCAAGTTTGCCTTTGGGGCTCCCAGGTGGAATTCCCAGTGGAAGATAGGTTTGAGGTCGAAGTTTGCTAAGGAATGTGTTCTAATCCACTCCCTCCTGCTTCCCATTCTCTTCTGGGTTTCTTTTCAGGACAGTGAGATAATGGATACGTTCCAGATTGAATGTCTGAAGGATGGAACATGGAGTAACAAGATCCCCACCTGTAAAAGTAAGAACAGATGGGCTACAATGATGCATTTCCTCATGGTGGGGTCAGAGCCACGACCTTGCAGGGTTGTAAGCTTCTCCAGGGCTCTCTAGGAAGGGTGTCATTTAAGAGCAGGACAAAGGAATATGAGAGCCTGTTCAGAAGTAAGATTTCAGAATATCTCTCTCTCTCTCTCTCTCTCTCTCTCTCTCTCACACACACACACGCACGCACGCGCACACACACACACACACACACACACACACACACACACACACACAGGCTTTTTGACCAGTCTGGCTTACAGTCCAAACACAGAATTTCCTCTCCACCCGCAGACAGGGTACTGAATGCGGTGAAGAACTGTATTCCTCCTCGAGGTCTGAAATAAGTCTGAGCTCAGGAATTGCTGGTTAGAGAAACTAGTTTGGCGTCCATGTGCGGTGACAGTCAAGTGATGACAAAAGTCTCCATGCCAGCCATTCCCCCTCTAAGTCTTCTGGGCAGCTGGTGACTTAGGGCTGCCTAGGGAGGGCTGTGTGGTGAGCACAGAAAACCTATATGAAGTAGAGGACACTTGCTCTGGTGACCCGGACTTCCTGCCTTGTGTCCCCCTAACATATTACATGACCATGAGCAAGATCTTTTGCCGTAAGAGAGCTCACACTTGCTCTAACTGTTTCAGACTTGCTTTCATTCTAGAACATGTGCCAATGGGTCTAGAGGGGAATAATCCACGAAAATTGTCTATTGAGTTTTTAATGAGAATATAGATTTCCAATTACTACTCCATTGCTCCCATACCCTTGGGATTTCAAGTGTGAAAGTTTGGACCATGATTTTAGTAACTATGTATAACTGTATGGCAGTTGGGGCGGGGGAGGGGAGGAGGCTCGGGACTTGCTTTAGAGGAAGAATGAGAAGTCCAGATATTATAGTCAATCATATTGATGCCCGTTTCATGACCTTCGGCTCTTTCTCCTCTCCTTTCTCGTAAATAGCTTCCATCTGGCATTCAGACAGATTCCTTCCCTCTGTGCCCAAGGAATCCTGGCAGGAGGACTCCCTTGAGTCATACCCCCAGGCTGCACCTAAAACCAGAATGGGCTTGTTTCCTTTTTCATGTGGTAAAGGGTTGTGGCCAGGCCCTAGGAAGGGAAAAACCTGCCATTTTATAATAAGGTCAGCACCTACTGAATGCCAATGCAGACTTCTGTAGAGAATTCAGGTGAAAAGGACGGGGTCTAGCCTGAGGACCTCAGATGCTCCTCCAGTAGGTGGCCCAGTGCACAGTGTGACTGAGTTCTGAGCTAAGTCCCCTGCAGAGCAAAAGCAAGGATCATTCTGAAGATCAGTGAAGTCTCTGGTGCTCAGGACAGAATGGCACTCTGTAGTCAGGAAGTCGTGACTTTAAATGTAGGTTCTAGCAGGTGGGTGGGCCTAGGCAATTTACTCCTACTTTTTTGGCCTCATCCTCCCTGATCAAGACTGTGGTGAGAACTAGCTGAGTTACCATGCACACTGCGCCTGTAGAGAGCCAGAAATGCATTCAAGTGCTAAGAGCCCTTAGTTATATACCCATTCCACCGCCATTGGCGGGCAGGGGCTTCGTATTTCTGGAAAACAGAAAGTTTTGTTAGTGCTTTTCCCTGGCAGAACACATGGGTTATTATAATGGACATGTTGACAGAGTAAGGTCATATCTGATAGCATCATTTTCTGTGACCTATGTTAGAAAGCCACAGAACATCCTATCATTTTATACTCAAGAGTTGACCCAGTTGACTCACGTTAAGCTAGATTAGGGCTGTGACAGCTCTTGTTAGCACACAGCCAGCGTCTTTGAGCATCTGAGGGTACCTTGTACTGTGCTAGGTCCCAGGGAAGATACACAGGTAAGACAGTCATTGAACCATTAGGAATGTGCAAGGAGGAGTTGGAGACAGACCAGAAATATGCAAGGTGTGACTAAGGTGTGTGCAGCAGAGAGACTGGGGATGTAGCGCAGGTACATGCTTGCCTAGGAAGCACAAGGCACTGGATCCAGTCCGCAGCCTGGACTCCGCCAGGGCAGCAGCACATGCTTGCAACTCCAGCACTCCAGAGATGGAGAACAGAGGCAGAAAGATAGGCCTGAAAGGTCATCTTCAGCTGTGTAGTGAGTTCAAGGCCAGCCTAGATATCCTTTCTAAAAGATAAAAAAGGAAAAATGATAAAAAATGTACAGAAGAACAGGAAGTGGAAATTATGGGCTGTTGTCTTGGCCCTGCCTCCACTTTGTGCTGACAAGTCCCGCTATCCTCTGAATGCCATCTGTCAAAAAAGCATTGTGGCCAGATGAATGCAAAGCTCCCAGCCAGGGGCAGAATTTCATCTTCATCAGGAGCCAGGATGTAAGACTATGCAAATTCTCAGAGTGATACAAATTCAGCAATCCCAAACTGTCCTTCACACTGGCTGTGCCCAAACTGCATTCTTAATGTTCTGGTAGAGTGGTTTCTGTATTTCCTGCATGAACTATTTCTGCTTTGCTTGCTAACTTTTCTTTCTCTTCCTTCTCTCTCTCTCTTTCTCCCCCTCTCTCTCTGCTTCCTTCCCTTTGTCTCCTGATCCTACTATGACTTCACCATGGTGACAGAGAGCGAGATCGATTTGGAGAACGAATCCGAGTCAGAGCCAGTGACAGAGTGAATGACAATGACGGGAACCCCACACAGTGCAGACATCAAGGAATGGATTATTTACCGAGACCCCCCCCATTTCAGAGCTACCCTACACAGCCCCACCCACCGACACTCCATTGCCCACTTCTGTGTGGATTAGAAGGGATGCTGAGCAGGGCAGCTGCGCCTCAGCAGTGGAAAGTGCTGCCTGCCTGAGAACAAACTCTCTCTTGATGATTTCCTCACCATTCATACTAACTCCAAAAAGCAATGAAGAGACAATGGGTGATTTTTTTTTTAATCTCTAAAAAAACTGTACTTGTCTCAGAGGAAAATATGTCCTTGGGTCAAGAAACACAAATTTAATATACAATCATGTGTCCGAGATCAACATGGACCCTGGCTGCTGATCAACTCCATCCTATAAGTTTAAATGGGCCAGGATGCCAACTACTTAATGACTTTCAAGTTTTGGGATTCTACTATTGTCTTAACAACCACAAATTTATAAAATGAATAACACTGAGTATGGATTTTTGAGAATCTGGATGTTTTCTCATTCAGAATGTGTATTTTCCATCCACACTGTTTTGGACTGAAATTCTACTCTCCGAGGCTCTTTAATACTGGGGCTTACAGGTTTTGTGTTTCTTAAAACTCGTCGATTAAAAACCGTAAAGCAATGAGCATCAGTTGCATCTGGAGGCTGTGTCCTCAGCTTGGGGTGACGGCTGTAACTAGGACATAAGCAGCCATGAAGAAAGAGCAGAGGCACATCAGCATGCATGCTGGGATCCACAAGGCAATGTCTGCCTGAGCATACATATCAGAGAGGCCCTGCTTCTTAGTCTATGACTACCCAATCTATGATTAGATGGTCACTTAATGAGGGCAGAATTCTGCAAGTGGGAAAGATGAACAGTCTGGAGACTGAGGTGCTGTCTTAGGGTAGAGAGGTGCCCTTGATAGAAGAGATGGGATGGACACTAAAGACAAATGTCATCTGGGCAAATGTTTGCCAGGCTCCAAAGTCTCGACAATCCTTATGTAAGAGAAAGATTTGATACGTGTCCAAGCAATTGTAATAACAAACAACATAAGATGTGTGTCACATAAGAGATGTGAATGATGATTTCAAGGACACAAGAACGTGACCTGCCCAGTTAGAAGGGCTACAGCCCTTTTAGGAAGAAGCAGTGGTGGTATGGAAACCCAGTGCCCAGATCTCAGGGGTGGCACAGGCAGTGTCTGTAATGAGGCCATGGAATGCTGTAGAGTCTGATGACATTGGAGTATAGGGTACTGAGGGAAAGAGATGAGGCTAGGAAGGTCGTCCCGGGGTCAGATGCTTCTCTAAGAAGCCCGTGAACTACAGAAAAGCATGTTTAGAATTCAAGCCAAGAAAGATGTGTTGGAAGAAACATAAATGGCAGCATGAAATGATCAGAGAGACAAGGTGTGGGCTAACACAGCTCATACCAGAGGGGTGAGCAGGGCAGGCCAAGGAAGAGGAGGAGCGAAGAATATTCTGACTCCAGGGTGTAGAAGTGGCCAAAGACAAAGAGAGGGTGCGCTTATTTTACATAGCTAACAAGCTATCACAAGATGGCGGCTAACACTGGTGTGCACTGACTGCTCCGGAAGTTGGGACTCTGGATGTCCCAGAGATTTGATCATCATCTCCAAGGCTAAATTCTAGCCGGTCAGGAACTGTGTTGTCTGGAGCTCGAGGCCCTCTGGAAAGTCCTCAGAGTGAGGACCGAGGCAAACACAGAACAAGGCGAAACCCTTATTAATCTGCTGAGGACACTATTCTCACACACACACACACACACACACACACACACACACACACACACACACTGATTGTGTCGGGAAAGAAGCCTTTGTGCTCTTGTGATGTTTGTTTCCTCTCAAAGACACAGCACTTTCTCCCTGTCATGCTGCGCTTGAGTAGAAGGTTGTTCCCTTAACCCTGACTACAGATGAGCTGACATGGCCCTCTCCTTTCTGTTTGTAGTCCCCTCTCTGAGGCAGCTGTATCAGTGGGCAGGGTTACATACCTGGGCAATGTGAAAGGGTGTCCTCTCCTCAGAAAATAACTCCTACTAACACCAACCACTCAAGCCAAGCACTCAGTTCTCCCATTAGGGACAGGAGAGTTGAGTCAGGAGGTTTACTGAAGCTAAAGGAACTTCCAGAAGGCTCAGGGAGGCAGCGGTAATATCAGTATCCAGGTCCCCGTCTAAGGGATTTCCTAAAGGTAGAACGTTGGCTTCAAGTCTCATCAGGAAAGTAAATTTTAATCTACTTAGGATTTTAAATAGCAGTCTATTTCTTGCTATCCTGATGCTAACCTTCATATGCTTACCTCATGGACTGCAAGAACATCTGTATTCTGGGTTATCATTGCAAAGGAACATCTGTATTCTGGGTTATTAATACAAAGGAAATCATTTGTTTGGGGGTCTTGAAGGTCAGGACCCTTTGGGTAAGAACTTCCTTCCCTCACTCCCTTTTATCGAGTCTGCAAGGCACTGTAATCAGACAAATTGTAACTTAAGTAACTCTAGTCCATCTGAAGGTGAGCTTAAAGATCTAGGGTTTGAAAACCACAATGTCTGACCAACAATGTCTGACTGGTGTTCAGAGCTTAGCTGCCTCTCCCCAGTGGGTCCATTTGAGGGGGAGGTGGAATTTTGGAAATTCTTCCAGAACTCTGGAAATTTCGACAGATAACATCCACACCAGCCAGCTAAAGTTTGCTATTTAACTGAACCGCAGATGCTCAGGCACAGCTTGTACCACTCACTGAAGCAACCCCGAATCCAAGGTCAGGGCTAGTTCTCACTCCACTAATAATTGCCTAGGTGACTTTGGACCAGAGAGTCTTCCCCTTCTGCTTATCTCTAACACAAAGAGGAAGTTCTACAAGGTCTGCCTCGGTTCCTTTTCCAGCTGTGGAATCCCATATTTTTCCAACTCTGATGTAGACTATTATATGTAGGATTAGGGTTTCTTTACAAACAAGCAGCATTCCCTAGTCCTTGGGAAAAAATCAATAGATTGGGTCCTCAGACTCTGATGCAACCAAGAAAAGATGCCCTGACCAGGCTGACTCATGCTGGGTTTCATTCATGCTAGTAGTAACTCAGCTAAAACACAGCTAGACAAGCAAGCTTCCTAAAGACCATCCGGAGGTAGCCTCTGTGGTCAAATTCTATACTAAGATGATAGCCAGCTCCAGTATCAGAGGAGACAGCGAGCAGGGGGAGATCGGAAGTTTACCCATCATGGCTCTCCCTGCGTTCTGTGACAGAGGAGCTGCCTGCAGGAAGTCAGTAGGGTGGGGCTGTATACTCACATAGGAACTGGGTTTTCCTGTTTGTTTGGTTGGTTCATTGGTTGGTTTTATTATTTTAATACTAAGTTTCAATGTGAGCACATTAAATGTTCTTCTTCAGCCTGTGGTTGGGACTGGAAAAAAAAGGAAGATGATCTGGTTTAGGTCAGCCAGAATTTTCTCATTGAGCCATGGGCTTCGTGCCTGGGCAATGGAAGCAGAGAAGATTGCAAAACAAACTGCAAGTCAATGAAGCTACGGTGAGGGAGAAACTCTGGTCTCCACAAATCTCCACAGGCCTGCTCCACAGGCCCTTGAAATGACACCAGGGCAGGCAAGTTGACCAAAGAGTAGGACTCTGTAATGGAGAGATACCCAAAGTGGAGATGCTAGCTATACCGATGGTATACGGCACAGGTGCAGGGGTGCCAGTCAGATAGGATACAGTATTTCTCCCTGGAGTTGGGTGTAATGTAAAACCTGAACGTCCAGGGACCATAGATGCCCTGGTGACTCTGGGAGGAAGAAAAAAAACAGTAGCTAAGGGGTTCTCACTTCTTCTCTCTTAGTTGTAGACTGTGGAGTCCCGGCAGGGTTGAAACATGGACTGGTGACCTTCTCCACAAGAAACAATCTCACGACATACAAATCTGAGATAAGATACTCCTGCCAGCAGCCCTATTACAAGATGCTTCACAATGTCACTGGTAAGTCCCCCACACCAAGGGTACCTCGGGTTGAGGGTGAAACAGCTCTAGGAGGAGTGGCTGCCTAGACATATGCAAACCCTTGAGATACAAAGTGTCCTGTCCCATAAGGCATAGCATTTGACCCTTGCTCCCCAGATGGTCAAGGTGGTAGGTCCGTTTATACACACTTAAGTCATCCCAAGACCAAAGCCAAGGTGGTTTTTTTTCTTTCACCTTGAAATTCTTAAAATATTCTAGTAAAATATGGAGCCTGTTGGAGGAGCCTGAAAGATGCATAGTTCACAAAACCCAGAGAAGAGTTGGGCCTCTCAAGGAAGTCTGGACTCTTCCTGAATTAATCCCTCATGTGTCTGAGCTAGAGCTAGGATTTCTAGAAAATGGCCACTGTGGCTGACCCCACTGTTCTCTGCCTCCTCTTTGGGTTGACCAGACCAAAGCCACCCAGGAAAGTTGTAGCACCCCTGTAGGGCTTCCTTCAGAGACATACTGTTACGCTTCGCAATAGAGGTCAGATGGACTGAGGGAATGAGGAGCAGTTGGCCCTTTTCAGCAGGAAATCCAAACAGCCAAAGTTGTTGCTGTCCAGGTATCTGTACGGTTTCTGGCCAAAGTTCTTGCCTCCCCTCACCCCCACCTCCGGGGTCAGGAGGTAGCACATAGGCCAAAGGTCAAGGACTAGCAGGAGCCAGTCTGTTGATCACAGTGAACGTGTGGGAGGAAATAGAAGGAGAAATAATTAGAAACATGTCCCACTTCTCTCGAGAGTGAGGTTGTGTGGTTTCAAACCGTCAGTACCCTCAAAAACACTCATGGTCTCCACAGGGGAATAACCCTCATGGAGACGAGAAAGTCTGCCCTCTGCATGGGATCACTGAGGGGAGAGTCCCTCAGTTCCTCTACATCTCCAATGCTCACCTTTAAATAAGGGAGTGAGCCATAACTCACAGAATAATTGTCAGGACCAAACTGGGCAGTACACACGGATACAGCTTATTAAAGAGCTTAAAGAAAGGCGAGAGGCATGTGTGCTGCATCGAGCTTGGTGAGCAGAGGTTCTGTGACCCGTGAAACAGACACAGTGGCCAGGGCCAGGAATGTAGAGGAGGGCACAGGCTACCCTCAGGTAGGTGGGGTTAGACTGTTAGAGCCTGTGGAGCCATGCTGAAGAGTGTGGTGTCTATTTCTGAGGAAAGTTTCTTCAGGGGCCAGAGATGTCCAGCTGCAGTGACCCATGTTAGAGCAATTGAGAGCCCAGACCTATTTCCTGGACATTCCACGTAATCATTTTCTGTCTCTGCTCTCACCCCTTCACCCACAAAGGTGTCTATACGTGTTCTGCACACGGGGCCTGGACAAATGAAGTACTCAAGAGAAGCCTCCCCACCTGCCTTCCAGGTACCTCATCCACCAAGTTCTCTAACTCATGGTTTCCTACGCCAGGTCTGTGAATGTGAAGTTGAGAGGGAAATGCTTTGTGTTTTGAAGTGATGTCATCAGAAGGTTAAAGGTCAGAAAAGCCTAGCCCCACCTCTTTTCAAACCAACCAGTGTCCGTGCCCAGCCTACTATCTCTTTGTTGTTCAACTCCAACCTTTTCCCATTATGTATTTCATCCAAAGCAATTCATGTGCGCACCCGGTGCTGTGCCAGGAAACTGAAGAGAGTGGACACTCTGTCCTTAGGCATACACCAGGCCCTAAAGGAGATAATGATAATGTGCTCTTGAACCCCCCAAAGAGCCATGTGCACAAATAGTCCTGATTCTGTCTCCTCCCTGTTTCATCTTCTGGCCCCACCATGGAGTGGAAGGAGGGCTTTGAGGTAGCAAGAGGAGCCAGGATGAATATGGATGTTGGGGAATTTGCTTTGGCATTAGAAGTATAGAGGATTAGTAGCTTTGCATCATGCCTCACAATGCATCCATGGACAATTAGAAAATTATAGCCCAAGAGTACAACACCGTGGGGCTAAACACAACCCACAGAAACTAACTTCAGTATTGCAATGCTGTAACTTATGCATTTTTAATTTCTAAGATTCAAGAACCACAGCAATTAAGTGATGGCAGTGCTTAAGAAGAGCCCCGAGGGTCACTGGGATGTCATTGTCCTTCCCAGCTCTGTGTGCACATTTCTGTGAACAGCAGCTTCGCCTCTGGTGGCCTCCATGTTTTACTGAATGAAAACTTGGGCAAACTGGGATGGCGTCCTGTATGAATGGCACAGGCTAGCAGCCCTTGGTGCTCAGCTAGTAGCCTTCTAAGTATTGGGTTACCCATGAAAACAACAGGCTAAGGAGTTTTCTGAGATTAACCCTCATGACAGGAAGAGCACAGCAGCATTTGAGTCTGTTCCATCTCAGGGACACTGGGCTCCTAGGGAGAGGGAAGTAAAGGTACATACTTGTGCAGGAATGGAGGGGCCAACACCAGGAAGGGACGGAGGCATGCCGCTCTCACTTTTGTCAGTTCCACTCACCTCAAGTTGTCTTGCATGCACATTCAAGGACTCAAAGTGGGGACGACTTTAAAAAGAGCAGAATAGTGGGTCTGTGGAAAGCTGGAGGTCCAGATGCTCATACTCCTAAAAGACTATGTAGCCAAGAAAACTAAGGTAAGTTCCCATACCAGAAAGACACAATGTGATCTCTAGTTGGTAAATACACACCGGGCTAGGGGCATGCCTGCTGCAGCTGCTTCCCAGTGTGGCCTTTGGTAAGAAATCCTGTTATCTGGGACTGGGATTCAATATCTCAGAAATGAGTGACCAAGAACAAGAAATGGCTCACATTTTATGCTTCTCAGTGGTCATCGGCCTCACCCTGTAAAGAGAGCCTTGGATACACTGAATCATGAAATTTTTTTAACACGCAGAGTTTGGCAGAACCATAATGTATCATTGTACCACACTAGAACTTTCCAAATTCTTTCCTTCTGAAAGCCTGGGTAGTAAGCCAGAACAGACAAAACCATTTCAGCCCGTGCCACAGCATTTACCCTTTTGAGGGTAGAGGGCCATAACCAGTCAGGAGTCACATTTTTTTTTTCTGACATGAAAACTAAGGATCAGAAGGGTGTGGTGACTTTTGCAAGGCTACCTTTGGAGATGGGGCTGAACTACAAGATAACTCAGAACAGTGCTGTCTACATAGGCAGGGCTGCGCTTTCCTTGACATATCATAGGTATTTCATCCAAAGGATCACACAACATCCCTTTTTGTTTTAAGGAACCTGATTCCTTTGGTACCCACCACTTTTATTTTCTGTTTAATCTGACCTTAGCATCACCAAAGCTTTGAACATTCCAAGAACGTTCTCTGTCCAAGGGAAGACTTAGAAACCTGAAGCAAAAGCAATAGAGAAGGATGAGGAGGAGGAAGGTCCTGCTTCAGTAAACTCCCCCCCCAATGACCTGTTGCATTATTTAACCCCTTGAAAAAAATCAAAAGTACATCAAAAATAAAGCATTGAAACAGGCAAATGAAGCTAGTGTGTCCCCGTTTCTGTCCCCCCCCACCTCCCGTGAAGCAGGTTGCATTTCCTTTTCTTAATATAATGACTCTCAGTAAGCAAATAACCTTTTCTGAAACTTTGTTTCTCCATATATAAATTAGCTGTTTTCTAACATTCTTTGACTTGTGACCTTCTGTGACCTTGGGAAGTACTTGCACTTTGGTGTGGGAGAGGAACCATTCATTGCTGGCTCTGTTGTGACATGGACTGAGTCACCTACTTGTCCCTCACCAGATTATAGCCTTTGTCTGCTGGATGAGTTTTTAAGGCACAGCATGGCAAAGACCTGCCTTGAAATGTCACCTTGCTGTCTGCTGTTTGTAATGAGAGACTGGCCCTCAACCTCAAAGCCCAGGCCAGAAAAGCTTAGAAGGTCTGTTCACATCTGGCTTGGAATAAAAGACAGGATGGCCCAGGATCGGGGACGAAGCATTTGGCACTGGGAAGAAGAGCATCCGAAAGGCATTAGCCTGTTGAAAGTTTACCCTCCCAAAGTCACAAGAGAACCCAAATATTCCTCTGTCTCTTAAGAATTGTTAGAAGTGTTCAGGGCCAAAGAGGATAGCCTGACCATTGCAACAGGAAGCACACACCCACACCAGCCTCAAACACCCTTCCTGGGAAACGCCCATATGAGTCTGTTCATAGCCAGTGAGGGGTTGTCACTGAAGACCCTCTGCTCATAAACCAGAGACGTCTGGCTGTGGGGGTCTGGTGTCACATGTGTGTGCTGGGGTGCAGCTCAGAGGAACGACGTTTTCTCTCTTCAAGGTACTAAAGGGTCCCTGGGGGGCAATGATGGGTTCACCCTGAGCAGGGTCCACCCATCATTGCCTGTGGATTATGCCACCTTCTCCTTACCCTGTATGCACTGAGCCTTAATGCACAACATCAGCGAGTTCTTTAGGCCAGAGCAATGAGTGAAGCCTATGATATTAGTAAAGCAGTATAGGATACAGTCCATCTACCCTAGGCTCTAGTTTAGACTCTGCTACCTGATTTGATAGCCATGTCACCATGAGCTAACCTTAACCTCTAGACAATGACATTCGTGTATAGACTGTGGACACAGTAAACAGAGAAAAAAATCCAAGAAATTTAAAATTTGGAGATCATCTTTCAGATGTTGAAATCCGGATGTGACTCAGTTCATTTGGAAAGTGGAAAAGTGGGGTCAAGAACCCACGCATCCCCGTCTGGCGTGAAATCTACGAAATTCTCACGGAACTGAGTAGTTGTTCCATACGGTGCAAAAGTCATAAAATAAGAACTAGTAACACACCCGTGCTACCGATGAGGGACTGAGCTTCTGGAAGTCACATGGCTTGCCTACGGCTCATAAAAAGGAGTTACAGAGTTAGAAGCTTGCCAGCTGACGACTGGAGTGTGATAGACAGCCATTTAGGCTCCCTCCGTTTCTCTGTGGACTTCTAGAGAAATCACCAGGAGGTTCTCTGAGTACCTGTAGTGCAAACGGCTTCTGGGAGAGAGGGCATCTTTCCAGGGAAGAAGAGGTATAAGTGCCCCCAGCTAATGATGGCCTGCTAAATATGGTCCAGCCCAAAAGCGGTGTGACAGAAGAGGTTCAGGTTGGGCAAGGCCAACGCGTAAAATGATCTGGTACATGAGTGGCTCTGGTTATGGAGGTCCGCACTAGACATAGGCTAAACTCAGATTTAGCTATGGCTGAATCACAGCTGAATCCTCCATGTCTAGCAGGACTCAGGGAAGTGAGGGCTCCATGGCGGCATAATCCACAGTGGTTGAGATGCCAATTTCTCTTGATTCTTTTCACGTGATTGATTCTGTCCCTGACTCTTGTTTCCACTTCCTCGTTCTTATAGTGTGTGGACAACCTTCCCGCCCCCTGCCAAACCTGGTCAAGAGGATTATCGGCGGTCGGACCGCTGAACTCGGCCTCTTCCCGTGGCAGGCCCTGATCGTGGTGGAAGACACATCGAGGGTACCGAATGACAAGTGGTTTGGGAGTGGGGCGCTGCTCTCCGAATCTTGGATACTCACAGCAGCCCACGTGCTACGCTCCCAGCGCAGAGACAACACGGTCATCCCTGTCTCCAAGGAACACGTCACCGTCTACTTGGGTCTACACGATGTGCGGGACAAATCAGGAGCTGTCAACAGCTCTGCTGCCCGAGTGATACTCCATCCAGACTTCAACATCCAGAATTACAACCACGACATAGCTCTGGTACAGCTGCAGGAACCTGTGCCCCTGGGAGCCCACGTCATGCCCATCTGTCTACCAAGACCTGAGCCGGAAGGTCCAGCCCCTCACATGTTAGGACTGGTGGCTGGCTGGGGCATCTCGAATCCTAATGTGACAGTGGATGAGATCATCAGCAGCGGCACACGGACCCTGTCAGATGTTCTCCAGTACGTCAAATTGCCCGTGGTGTCACACGCTGAGTGCAAAGCCAGCTATGAGTCTCGGTCAGGCAACTACAGTGTCACAGAGAACATGTTCTGTGCTGGCTACTATGAAGGTGGCAAGGACACATGCCTCGGGGATAGCGGTGGGGCCTTCGTCATCTTCGATGAGTTGAGCCAGCACTGGGTAGCCCAAGGCCTGGTGTCCTGGGGAGGACCTGAAGAATGCGGCAGCAAGCAAGTATATGGTGTCTACACAAAGGTCTCCAACTATGTGGACTGGGTGTGGGAGGAGATGAACTCCCCCACGGCTGCCGGGGAGCTCCAGGTGGAACGGTGAATGTGTTTGCTTCCCCAGGGCCTGCCTCCCCTGCTCCAGATCCAGTGAGGTTACACTACACGATGCCAACAGCGTACTCCATGTTGCTTACCAGACCAAATAAACTGCAGCACACCAACCTAGCTGGCCACTCATCCCCCTGAGACTGGGGTTAGTGTGGTGCAGGGAAAGCCTCCTAGGCAAGAGAACTCAGTCCAAAGCTTCAAACAGCCTCTTCCTCCCTCTTAGCCTCGCCTCTCCAGCAGTGCAGGGGAAGCTGTCCCAGGAGGCCTCAGTCCTAAGTGTCAATCACTCCTAATCCCTTGGCAGTATTGCTTCACGCTTGGACCTGATCGTTAGGAAAGGAGTCCTTCAACTGGAGTCTGTGCCTATGTGTTTGCCCAGCTCTGGTTTCTGGGCCTGCCCTGAGCCTAGTTCTTCATGTAGAAAAGAACTGTTCTGGATAGGGGGAGCAAGAGCGGAGCCCGAGCTAGTTCTCGGAGAACAGGACCTTGGAGAACTTTTCTTCCTGAAGTTTCTCAGGAAAGCTTCCCACAGTGCAAGGCTGAGAGTATACTGTGGGGATTGTACTAAGGGCAGAGAAGACAAACAGCTCTCCCGAGCCCCTTAAACACCTGCTGTCCACTTCTGAGTTGGACATGTGCGCCACTCAGATACCAGCTGGCACCATAAGGCATCAACACCTGCCACTCCACACAAACACAAAGCAACCTTCCAGCTCTGGAATGTTTCATCTAGAGATTCCCAGCCCCCAGACACATGTATGGAGACCTGGCGACTGTTCTGAGAAAGAGAAGCCTGTGCCCCACTGTGCCCCATTGCTTCTCAGCAGGAAAACAGAAGAAAGTATGGACTCAAGATGTGATAAATCACTCCAATGCTGTACTCAACCCTGGTGCCTGAGTTCACCAGAGAATCTATCAAGTAGCACGCTCCAAGCCATCCACTCCTTGGTGGTCCAGGAACCAAGATCAGGGAAGCAAAAGCTCACTCATTAGAAAGATATGGAGGGCCCTGAGTCCTGGGTTCTGTCTCTAGCTCTGCCTTCAACTGCCCATGTGACCCTTGACATAGTTTCCTTCTCTGAGCCTCATCCTCAGGAGGATGAAGACAGAAGATCCCTTAGGGTCTGTCCAGCACTCTCAATGACCACCTGCCCGATTGCTAGTGGCATTCCTGGCTCTCAAGGCTGAATTCTCTCCTTTCTCCGAGTTCACAGTCCCAGGAATCTCCATCAGACAAAGGCAGCAGGAAGGCCCGCAGAGGGATGTGGAGAGAACCGGGAAAGGTCAATCAGAACACACTCCTATATCTATGAATGGCACATGTAAAGGATACTATATTTTGTGTATTTAATACCACAGACTTTGCTACTCTCTGAGGGACCTCTGCACTCTGTTTCTCTTGTCAGGGGGCTGCAGCGGCAATAAATCTGTGGATAACCAATAGCCTTGGTCTGAGAGCTTGTTGTGAAATGTGTTCATTTTGATCTTTTAAAAAATAAATTTGCTTTTATTAAGCTCCCTCCCCCTCTGTAGGCCCAGCTGCTGGCAACTGAGCATCATCTAAGATGAGGTAGTGAGGAAAAGGGGATGCTTATTGGTTATTGACGTACTTCTCTCTCAGAAGTCAGGCTGTAACTCCCTTCATTTAACTGCCTACAATTGCACCCATGGCTTCAAAGAGCTCACACTGGCAGACAAGACAGGGCTATGTGCATTAGGCATTAACACAAGCAAAGGGAGCTAACTTTCACCAAAGGAATGAGATTGAAGTATTGTGGAAATGTGATTAAAAGACAGTGAGACTGCATAATCACGGGGACCCAGAATGGTTTAGCAAAGACTGCAAAGCCTTGAGGAGACAGAAGGGGCACAGTGGGAAAGAGTGGGAAAACTGGACAGCAGGCCTGAGCTGAACACAGAACAGAGGACATAGGGTCTGAGTATAGCTAGCGTGGGAGAGGGAATGGCAAGGAAGGACTGTGCTATGAAAGTATCTGGGGAACCCCCACCACGCATGATAATAAGTTAAGGCAGTTAGGCCGACTTAAATGGCACATCAGCCAATCTTGGGCCACAGGCATCTCCTGAGGCGCTGCATAAATGAGAGTACAAATGCAGAATGGGTCACTGTGAGAGCAGCACTTCTTCATGGGACACGCACACGGTTTGCCTTCTTTTGGGGTTTGTATCACACTTTTGGGGGTGTGTCATGCTTCATATGCTGTTGAGAACGAAAACAATCCAAAATTAGCCTTCGAAACCTTTACACACTGCTGGTTTCAAAAACTTCCATGACTTGAATTTGACGATATTTCTGATTTGTATTTTCCACTACCTACGTTGACTTCGGATTGCGGCATGTGGATTATTTGGAGCACGCTGTGATATGGAATGGGAAGATATATTACCCTGTGTCTGGTAACTTCCTGCCAGCCTAGTGACTGACAAGAAATAGAAGTGTAAGACAATGGGGACGACAAGTATGTGCTCAGTTCAGAAGAGGTCTGGGATAGCCAAGGGAGGGAGGGTGGCTGGTGGAAGAAGAGGCCAAGGGCTCACCTTTGCTAGGTTTGAAGAATCGGCAAGCAGCCCAGCTGGAAATGTATGTTACCAGTCCCAAATCAGGGACTTCAGGAGTGAAAGCACTTTCAGGATAGGAGTTGATACTTAGCAGCAATCGGTAGAATAAAGCCTGGAGACAGAGGTATTGTTGGGTAGAAAATTGCAGAAAACAAAAGGAAGCCAAGGACATCAAAGAGAACACCAAGAGAGAGGATTAAAGGCAAGAAAAAAGATGTGCTTGTGCAGCTAAGGAGAGAGACTGGAGAGATGGTAAAGCGGTCACCTGTCCAGTGTGGACTGCGGGTCTTGGCAAAAGCCTCCGAGTGGACATTCATCAAGATAGGACCCAAGCCGCTCTTATCCTTTCTGAGGACTGTCAGGGTGCAAGCTGTCTGTATTTGAACTGCCATCTCCCTCTTCCCTCCTTCTCCCCCTTCCCTTGAGCCTTTCCCCTGCCTGAGAAAGGCTTTCAACTCTCCCCTAAGAGGCAGGAAGCTGCAGTATCATCCATCCTGCCGTCTCTGTGGCATCCAGTAAAAGTTATGCTCCGTTTCCAGCCTTTGCTTCCTTCAAACGCATAAATCTTTTATTCGTACCGCAGTGCCTAATTTCAAACAAAAGCCTTTCTTCCCCTCCCTCGATTTCTACTTTGTTCTTTGAAGTTGAAGTCTATCTCTCCTTTACTTAAAAGGATGGCCAACTTCAATGATGGGGGAGCCACAGGACAAGGAAAGGTTGTAAGAATGGAGAAAACACATTAGACACAATGTCAAAGCCAACATTCTCTCATACATGTATACATCACTGTAGAAGTTCCATTTAGGCCCCAAGCTACCTAAGTACAGGCCGATTCCAAGGACGGCCTTATTTCCAAGTGTGATCAGAAAATAGCATCTTACTCTAAATCCAGGTTCAACAAGGAGGAAAAATGTGAAGGGTGCCTGTTCTATCTTCTTGGGAGAGGCTGGATTGCAAGAGAAGAGGAGGGGAGACTGTAAGAGGGGAGACTGTAATATGAAAGGAAGTAAGGAAAGGGAAAGTGTGTGTGTGCATGTGTGTGTTTGTGTGCATTGTGTGTGTAAGTGTGTGTGAGTGTGTGCGTGCATGCACGTGTGTGTGTGAGTTTGCGTGCGAGTGTGCATTGTGTGTGTGAGTGTGTGTGTGTGTGTGTGTGTGTGCGTGCGTGTGTGTGTATGTGTGAAAAGCCTTGGCCATGTTTTATAAAAGAAGGAGAGATGAAAACTATGGAAGAGCAGCAATCCCCAGGGCCCCAAGTGACTGCTGTGAATGGGGTAGGGTGCTAGGGTGCTGGCTTGGGCCACTGCCTATGAGCAGCAACACTGGGAGATGCTATAGTTGGGATCAAGGGTGCAGCATATTTGTCTGGGATTCAGCCCAGTCTTTGCTTTGGAAGTGGGGCAAGACATCCTGGATCCAAAGAGCTCTGTGGGATGTGGAAGCCACATTGTTGAAAGTTAGTGATTCTGGCTGGAGTGAAACAAGTTCAGAGTTGGGGTCAGGTGACCCAGAATCATATTCCTGCCATTCCCCCATAAAATAACTTTTGACAAATCACATGCTTTCTTTAGCCTTTGACTTGTTGTTGTTATTGTTGTTGTTTTGAGAAAGAGTTTATCCGTATAATAGTTCTGGCTATCCCACTCACTTTGTAGACCAGATTGGTCTCAAACTCGCAAAGATTGGGATTCCTCTGCCTCCCAAGTGTTGGAATTAAAGGCATGCGCCACTGCCTGCCAGCAGACTCTGGCTTCATGAAGTGTCTGATAAGAGGGACACAGGGGTGATTTCTAGGAGCGTTCAGCTGTGTGTCTGTGGTTCCACACCAAGGAAGGCAGAGAAGGAGGCAGTAGGGCAGAACTCCACAGACTCTGGGAAAGACTTCCTCTGGGGACAAGGTCCATGCTGACGGTGCAGGAAGCTTCTTTATTAGGAATCTCACCTTTCTGAGTCACAGAAAATCAACATCAATAGGAGGAGGAAGAGGCAAGAAGAAAGCTTACTCTTTTTTTAATGTTGAGTAAACTCTTCAACCCAGACTTTAACTGACTGTCCGAGGACACATCTCATTTTAAAGATATTGCTACAGCTCAGGATGCAGACCTTTAATGAGTCACATTAAAACCAGAGCTGAGGCCATTAACGCTCAGGCTACCTATACCATGAATGGGGAAACTATACACACACACATGAAAACAAAACAAGACTTCAACAATAACAATGTTAGAAGGGCCAATGGATGGCAGGTGATGTAGTAGTAACAGATGTTCCTAACAGAACGATAATCTGGTAACCCTAGTGGATAAAGTGGAGTATAGAATGTGACCTTCCCTCCCTCCTTCGGCTACAGTGTGTGGTCTCCCCAAGTTCTCCCGGAAGCAGATCTCCAGGATCTTCAATGGACGCCCAGCCCAGAAGGGTACCACTCCGTGGATTGCCATGCTGTCACACCTGAACGGGCAGCCCTTCTGTGGGGGTAGCCTTTTAGGTAAGGAGAGGGAGAAGGGGTGAAGGACCTAGGGCTGGGGACAGGGTGAGAGCTAAGGGCCAACCTTCCCTTGAAAACTGACCACTTCTTCCTTGAGGATCACTGCCCCAGAGAGAGTGGGGACGAACCGAAAAGCGAGCCTTCAGCTGGAACCAGGACAAGCATACCCTGTGCTAATCCCATGAGCTGTGGAGCGCTTCCTGAATTCTGATCAGTCTCCTGACAAGTGGTTGGATGTGGATTGTGACCCACGGCCCATATGTGACACAGAGATGGGATGTTCCAGAGCTATCAGATCAGACAGGATCAGAGCACTTACCCCACACACAACCACCACCACCTGCAGCAGCCCTGGAAACCAGGGAAAGTGGGCTTTAAAGGGACCTAGATGTGTACTTGAGAACTTAGTTAAGATCCTGGACACAGGAGCAGATTGCTAGGCACATTCTGGCTGCTCCGGTGAGGATCAAGGCACAGGACAGGATGAAGAAAGAGAAAGGACAGGGCAGTAAACAGAGAATGGCAGCGACAGAATGAAACGAAAGGGACAGCACACCCGAGACCTGGGACATAAGAGGGAGAGAATGAAGACAGAAGAAGACATAAAGAAATCACTTGAAGGTAAAACACTGAAAGCACAGTCACTGGCTACATCAACCGCCATGCTGTACCTGCTTAGTGTGTTTGTAATGAAGGAACCAGGAGAACCCAGTGGCTGAACTGAACTCTTCGGTACACTCCGCTCTGTTTTACCAAGCAGACTGATATAGTCTGCATCACTAATTCAGTTAGTCACTTTCACACCAACTACTTTCTACGTATTAAATTTGTTTCCCATGGGGGGAAAAAGGTGATGTATGACAAGGATCAAAGAAACTTGTGGGGCCTAAGACACCCAAGGGAGAGGACAAGATCAGGAAAGAAGAAAGGGCGGAGGAGCCCCATGAAAGGAACAGAAGAGGCAGAGAGCTGGAGAGGAAGGGTCACAGGCAGTGGAGGGAAGGGGGCCGCTTGTCAGGTTTCCAACTTTGTTAGAAAGAATGAAAGATGGACTTCACCCATTGCTTTAAGACTTGGAAGTAGTTTTATTATTATTTTTTTAAACATCGAGTCTTCCATCAATAATATTCATCCTGTGTTGGAACTGGTTAAATGTTGATGTTTGAAAGCTGAAATTCATTTTGCCATCAGCCCAGCTTTAAGTTCCTTCACACTTGGCCCTCCCCAGAGCCCTGCAAAGCTGTAATCCCTGCTTCTGCTATTCTTGTAGTGGAAGGGGTGGATAGGAGAGGGCAGAGAGATCGGAAAGAGTCTAGAAGACACAGGAAGAGACAGAACATGTGGCCTCTTCCGAGAGGGACAAGTAGAGTCCGGAAGCTGCTCCAGAAACACCCTCTGCCTTTGTCTCTCACTGAGGCTTACCTTCCCACACCCCCTGAGGAGGTGTGGCTACAGTGCCTACAGTGATGCTTTTCTGCTTGGCTTCAGCTGGGGGTGTTCAGGCCTCAGCTATTTGTGGACTTGACCTTAGCTTCATTGAAAGAAAGGCCAAAAGTTTGACTCTGCATTAAGTAAACATGAAGACCATTCTCATCCAGGGAAGGTGACAGCCAAGAAGGACACTAGGCCATTAATCAAGAGACGTGGTACCACGAGCGTCCTGTCACTCCAGCCACACAACCATTCTGGTTTGTAGTCCTAAACGACAGGGCTGGCTATGAACAGCAGTCCTTCCCCCAACTGCAAGTCAGATTAAAGAGGAGCATTTCATATATGTCTGCTGGGCCTAACCCTCTAACTCCAGTGGGCCTGATGTGGGTCTTTCCTAATTCCTAAGGTGATGACAATGTGAAGTTACCAAGCCAGCTACTTACCATCCTCCTCAGTACTTGTCAAGCTTCCATGTGCACAGGAACCACTTGGGGGTCTTGCTAAAGAGAACTTTGAGGAACCCCCAGGTGCTAGTAACCTGACAGCAGAACTCCACCAAACAAGTAAATCTGGGAAGGAAGGCAATGCTCCCTGGATCTTTGAGGACCCACTCTGGGCTAGCTGGTACTCATCCAAGTCAAGAGAACCTCTTTAAAATGTCCAGCCTGGCCTATGTTGAAATAGGGAGTTAGCATTACAGATTTAATTCCTCATCTTCCGATGGGGATGTCTGAGTATCTGGCCTGGGGCAATGAACACAGTGAAGGCAGGTTTGGGCATTGGCAGGGTCTGGGGTGGTGCTCTTGAGTGGCATTAAGGCCTTAGTTTGACACAGTCAGAGGCAGGATAGGACAATGCAGGACACAGAATGTGTGTACTCTGTTCTTCAGGTTCCAACTGGGTTTTGACAGCAGCTCACTGCCTCCACCATCCACTCATTCCAGAAGATCCAACCCTACACAGCTCGGACTTGCTCGGCCCTTCTGACTTCAAAATTGTCATGGGTGAGTAGGAGGGCCAAGACTTCCAAAGCCAGTTGTGGTTCTTGGGACAGAGTTTCCCTGCTACCATTTTCAAGGCTCTTCTTTATGAAATAAAGACCACCCGCTGGCTCAGTTCAGTTCAACACTGAGCCACAATCTAATTAGAAACTAGTGCCAGCCCATGGCAGCCTATAAACTTTATGAAAGCAAGATCAGCGTCTATTGGGAGAGCAGAAGCTACAAGTTTTGAGTCAGGAGAGGGTGTAGGGTGGTATCTTTTTTGATGCACATCAAGATTTTTAGTAATTGGAATTTTGTTTGGGGATTTTTTTAAAAGTCCTTTTAGAGCTAACTTGCACTACAAATTAGTCTCAGAGGATCAAAAGATGGCTCCAAAGTTGAGAGCACCTACTCTTGCAGAGGGCCAGACTTCCTTTCCCACATCAGCAACCCACCACCACCTGTAACCCCAGCTTCAGAAGACCTGGCCTCCTCTTCTGACCTCAGCAGGTACCCCTGTGCATGTGCATAGCACACACGTACATGCATGCACATGCACACATGCACAGGCACACACACATGCACGCACGCACACAATGCATGCACGCACACAGACATGTACACATGCACATGTACACACACATATGCACGCACGCACACAGGCATGCACATACACACACGCACATGCACGTACACATACAGGCATGCACAAGTACACACGCACACATGCACACACATGCACGCATGCACTAAAATAAAACAAAAATCTTATGAAACACTAAAAACAGCATCGGGAATGAATAGCTCAGAAGTACTTTGGATTTCTTATGTATTATTTATTTTCAGAATTAGTTTACAAAGTAATATTTCCATATGAGGTTTACATACATGTTTCATTTTGGTTGGTTCTCCCCAACCCCACCTCTCTCACCTCTCATCTCCCTATCCCCTTCCCTGCTGTGCCTTTTTGCTCCCAGTACTCCTCTGCTCCAGTTTCCTCTACTGTCTTCCTCAGAGAATCTTTTTTTTTTTCTGATCACATGGGTCCCACTCCTGGTCTTCACTCACATTTTCTCCTACCTACACATGCATATTTAATAGAAACAAGGATATACATGCGAGTGAGAATTACAGTATTTGCCTTTCTCAGCCTGGGTTATCATGTAGGAAAAACCTCTAATTAAGCAGACAGCCTATGATGCAGACAGTAAAGGGTGACTATGATCAATTAGACAGTGGCAAAGGGCATCAGATGGAACATTCTCACTGTGATCATCAGAGGTGGAGCCAGGAGAATGTGCAGGATGGCTGAGGGGGTTAGGACAGAGAGGGGAGGGATTAAGGCAGGAACAGGTACCAGATGGAACTTGGGGCAGTAGCGAGCAAGGCTTCACCTTTCCCTCTGCTCTGCTCTGCCTTACACACTTTCTGTGGTCCAGGAAAGCACTGGAGGCGCCGTTCAGATGAAGACGAACAGCATTTGAGTGTGAGGCAAGTCATCCTGCACCCCTTGTATGACCCCAGCACATTTGAGAATGACCTGGGTCTGGTGGAGCTGTCGGAGAGCCCGAGGCTAAATGAATTTGTGATGCCTGTCTGCCTGCCTGAGCATCCCTCCACTGAAGGTACCTGTCTTAGCTAAGGTTACTGTTGCTGTAATGAGACACCATGACCAAAGCAGCCGTGGGAGGAAAGGGTTTATTTGGTATACACTTCCACATCACTGTTCAGCCAGGACTGGAACTCAAACAGGGCAGGAACCTGGAGGCAGGAGCTGATGCAGAGGCCATGGAGGAGTGCTGCTTACTGGCTTGCTCCGCATGACTTTTTCAGCTTGCTTTCTCATAGAACCCAGGACCACCAGCTCAGAGATGGCACCACCCACAACAGTCTGAGCCCTTCACATCAGTCACTAATTTAACAAATGCTGTACAGACTTGCGTACAGCCAGATCTGATAGAGGCAATCTCTCAATCGAGACTCCCTCCCCTCAGGTAACTCTAGCTTGTGTCTAGCATAACAACCAGCCAGCATAGCATCTCTCCCCTGGCTACTCCTCTGTAGTGTGGCTGTGGCTACGGCAAGGCCTTCTTCTTCAGCACTGATGAGGCTCTATAAAACAGCTCATCTCTCAGTGTGCGCTTCCCCTAACAGCCAAATCGGAACAAATTCCACGGAGGCATGAAGTAAACCGTCATGCTTGTTTTTCTATGTAAGAACTCCCAAACCATCCAGGTGATTATAATAGAAAATTTATCAAAGTATTGATGAACTATAAGTAAAGGGGATGATCTGGGAAAGAGAAGAAATTGCAGAGAGCCTAGGGGAGGGGACAAAAGTTAGTAGTCCGAGATGTGGAGCCTGGAAGAGTAGAGAGCACCTCCCTTTTCTGAAAACCCCATCAGTCAAGAAAATCTCCACTCCATGCTGTCACCCCCAGCATTACCACGTAGTACACAGAAGGATGACTGGGGGTGTGTCTCAGGCTGGCAACAGAGCTCCGTGATGGTGTTCTTGCCTTGTCCACACCAGGCCCTAGTTTCAATCCCCAGCACTACACAACCAACCAGCAGTGGTCGGGCAGGTCCACTCAAGATGCTGGTTTTCCTGGTAAGCCTAGGTCTCCAGCCTCTAAACTGGACACGAAACCCCATCAGGCTGGCTATGTTATTAAAGTGAGCTATCGTGAACAGAATATATCCAACAGAGAGCAGAGGCCAGCCGAGGCCAGCTGGCCTCCCCTTCTGTGGAATCCAGTGTGTCATATCCTCACTCATTTCCTGAAGCTTAAAGATGGTGCAGAAGAAATTGCTGGAATCTGAGACATGTTTAAGAGAAGTGAGCCGACAGGAAATGTGTAGGTAAGGCTGGCCGGCTAACCAGGCACTATGGACTTTGAAGGTACCAGCTAACTTACTGTACTCTCTGCTGGAACCCACCAGCTCACCTTACTCCTCCTGGAAGCCTTGTACATGTTGGTGTAACTCATCACTATGCCCGTAGATTACTGCATAAAAAAGCTTCTTTCTTCACTAGATAGAGATTAACACAGAGACCCACAACTGGTCAAGTTACAGAAAATAAGAGGCTGTGGCATTCTCAGCCCTAAATTATATACATGATATCTATATCCCACCTCTCCTCCAGGGGCTCAGGGATCGCTGTGGACAGGGTGGGCAGAAAGGATATAAGACCAAAGGTGCCGAATGTCTCCAGAGAGACTGTTTTGTGGCCACAGCGGGGCAGTTACGTGTGAATTCACAGCAGTTGTGTGACAGTACAAACAAGACCCGTGCAAGCCCCGAGCCAGACAAAAGTCCCAGCATGAAGAGGGGCGCTCAGCACAAAGTCCCACTCCTACCTGAGGAGATATGGTGATTGATAGCTTCTGGGAAAGGGAGAGTCAGTTTTCTTTATGGGTGTGGCCTCTAGTGGGTCAACCACACTCTGGTGTAAGGTCACACAGCCAAATACAGACTGCACAGATCAGATTTGTCAGATGAATAAAAAAAAATAAAGACAGAGAAAGGGAGAGATGTCACAGAGTTGAGTGGGTCAGGAAGGTGGAGGATGGGCTGGGGAAAAAGGAATGAATATGATCAACATACATTGTACAAGATCATCAAAAACTAATAAAATGTAAAAATGAGAGAGAGAGAGAGAGAGAGAGAGAGAGAGAGAGAGAGAGAGAGAGAGAGAGAGAGAGGAAGGGAGGAGGAAGAAAAGGAAAGAGAAGCAGAGGCTCATCATTATCATTAGAAGCAGATGTGGGAGGAGAGGTGCGGTTCTCTGAATTTAAACACAGAACTGTTTTCAGTATCCAAGGCTTCTTATAAAATGAGAATGCAATTGTCCTCTCTGCCCTTAGCCCATTTCCATAGTATTCCCACATCTGTGACTTTATAAGCTTATGGACCTCATACGACTTGGTTTGTGGGTTTGCCAAGTCCAGCAGATTCATCTTAGGGATGTGGCGTCTGAACGTGAGGCCTGACTTGTAACTGACTATGCTGGGCTCTGTGCCCAGAGTCCTTGACAAGGGACCTCCTTCCTACAGCCTAACATTGCTGTAGACTTGCGGGTGCAACAGGGAAGAAGGTGGGTGAAATGACAGCTCTCACAGAGCTTCAGGTCCTTGCTGGCTGCCAGGAAGGCGAGGTAAATAAACGAACCAGGTAATAGATCAAGGAGCAAATGCCATCTGACTCAGCAGCCATCTCGCCCTCTCCCTCTCCTGCAGCTGCTTTCTCTGAGGTAGAAACTTCAGCCCTCCCCTCCAGCAGAGGGTGATGCAGTTGGCAGGGCCAATCTTCAGCATAGGCTACACAGTGTAGAAGGAGATGTCTCGTCCATTCCCGGCTGCCCAGACACAAATAATCACACAGAAACTATATTAATTACAACACTGGCCAATAACTTAGGCGTATTCCTAGCTAGCTCTTGCATCTTAAACTGACCCATTTCTATCAATCTATTAACTGACCACACCATGAGGCTGTGGCCTACCAGTAAGGTTCCTGCGTCTTTCATCTTTGGCAGCTACATGGCGTCTTCCTGACTCTGCCTTCTTTCTCTCTATATCTTTGTTTGGACTTTCTGCCTAGCTATATTCTGCCCTGCCATAGGCCAAAACAGTTTCTTTATAAACCAATGCTAATAAAACACATTCACAGCCTACAAAGGGGCGTCCCACACCACACAACTTTCTCCTCACTGTCTCTTCTCTCCTCCAGGAACCATGGTCATTGTCAGCGGCTGGGGGAAGCAGTTCTTACAGAGGCTTCCAGAGAACCTGATGGAGGTGGGGTTCAATTTATATCCTACAGTGATGCCGTGGATGTGCGTCCAGCCCTCCTGATGTATACTGCTTGTTCTGGGTTTTGGAGGCTTGGAGAAGGGAAATGATAAGAGACAAAATAGGGGCTAGACAACTCCAAAATTTAACCGGACTCTGAGTTCCAGAAATTTTGATGTGTTTGTTGGCCTGGACTTGGGCTCCAGTCTCTAAACGCCATTCTATGTCCCTGACAGCTTGTAAACATCCCAGAATATGGAGATCCTCCCAGAACATGGCAAGCATGGGTACCCAGCAGGTTCATGAGTCATCTATACACCATGAAGACTGCATAGCAAATTAGCAAGAATGGGCCAGGCTCTGAGAAACACAGTTCGTTCCGACGGGAACTTGACCACAGCACTCGAAAGTCATACCCATGTCATTTCAGACAAGAGTGCTGGACTTGACCTAAGGAGCCATGGCTTCAAATCTGGGACCCTAGTGACTTCTTTAGCCACCTGAGTCATTTTAGCCTTCCAGGTTACAGGGTGTAGAGGATAGCATCAGACTTACTGGGTTTCCCCTAATAATCGCCTGGTTCTGACATGACTATGGGTTCTATTATGGGGCTGGGCTCTAAATCCTCGAACATTGAAGCCACTGACCGTGTGACAGGTTTGTCACAGTCTAAAGGTTTCAGATGTGTGGCAGTCACCCATTGCTTCATTCATAGACTCTCGGATGGTTACCTGCTGTCTCGAGAAGGCAAACGGTGGGTGCTCTAGCTCCTGGGCTCCTTGTGCTTCTGGTCACGTGGAACAGACAGGAAGTAGTTATGGGTATGATGAAGGTGATGAAGAAATGCAAGGTGCTCTGGGATGTACACGGGAGATCTGGCTCAATCTTAGGAACTAAAGTGGCTTCCCAAAGGATGATGCTCTCAAATGGTACCTGAATGATGAATAATAAATTAGGGACTCCAGCATGTGCTGAAACAACATCTTTGTGACCCAGCTTCCTGTCCCCACTTTCCTAGGATGGCCATAGCCCAAGGAGACTGCACAGACTATAGTTCCCTTGTAACAAGAACACACTGAGGGTGCGTGCTTGGAGCACACGGTCCAATCGGTTCTTACAGTGAGGGAAAATGAGAAGTGAGAGTTAGCTACAAAGCAAGTGTGATAAGCTGTCAAAGACCTAGTATCTGAGGGGTGGACAGATGAATCAGCAGTTAAAATCACTGATCGATCTTCCAGAGGACCCAGGTTCAATTCCCAGTACCCACATGCTGACTCACAACTGTCTGTAACTACAGTTTCAAAGAATCTCATGTCCTCTTCTGTCCTCCACAGGTACCAAGTAAGCATGTAGCACACAAACATACAAGCAGGCAAAACCCCATATGCATTGAAAATAATAATTTTATTATTTTAAAATAATAACTTTAAAATCGTAATTTAAAAAAAATTACCCAGCATCTACATATAGTACTAAATATCTATACACTGTCAAAGCCCTTGATCATTCATTTCCTTTGTGAAGCTGCATGCAATTAGTACGATTAGTAATTAATATTATTATTAATACTGTGAGCTTCATCTTAAAGACTAGGTGTGAGAGTCTCAGTGGTCTAAGAAGGGGAGATAAAACCACATGCAGTGGTGGAGGAAGCCATATGCAAACTGATATGAGTTTTCTATATGTTGTCATATTTGAAGCTGTCGTGCTAGGCAAGGATTGCTGTCTCCATATTACAGATACGATAATTGAGTCTCAAACAGGCAAAGCTACTCGACCAAGGCCACAGAGCAAATCTGTAGCTGAGGCTATAGCAGATGAGTCCCCAGTTCTCCACTCCGTTGTGCCTTTACCTGTACCACGCAGCAGTTCCTGAAACCGAGGATAAGGTAGCTGGAGGCCTGCTCGAAGCCGGCAGACAGCAAGGTCCTTTCAGCCAGGAGTGGGAACCAACAATAGCCTTATGTTCCAGATTGAAATCCCGATTGTAAACTACGACACCTGCCAGGAGGCCTATGCCCCATCGAAGAAGAAAGTGACCAAGGACATGATCTGTGCTGGAGAAAAGGAAGGTAAGAAGCTGACAAATATAGGTGCTGAGAACCTGGGATGGACGCGGGGCGGGGGCGGGGGGGGGGGCGAGTCGGGGCGAGGGGAAGAAAGACACTTTCTCGGCGTCTCTTCCTGAACCAGCGCGGGTTTGGATCCAATGGTCTGATGCACCCTCTAGTGCCCGATTGCCTGAACTACAAGTCGAACTCAGATTTGCATTGGAAAGGGGGCACACTGTATTTTATCTGCACCTCCCTTTCATCTAGGGGGAAAAGACGCCTGTGCCGGTGACTCTGGAGGCCCCATGATGACCAAAGATCAAGAAACAAACCAATGGTACCTGGTGGGCGTAGTGTCCTGGGGCGAGGATTGTGGGAAGAAAGATCGCTATGGAGTATATTCTTACATCTATCCCAACAAGGATTGGATCCAGAGAGTCAGTGGGGTGAGGAACTGAGGATGGCTACCTTGCCAAGCTCCCACTGGTCAGTCGCCAGCGGAAGATCATCAGTGGATGCGAGCAACATTTCCTCTCCTGGCCCTCAATCTTCACGCCCATTCCTGGATGATAATGGGATTCCTTAGCCCCTTCTCCCCGCTATTGATAGCAGCAAAGCAGCAGAGTGGTCAGAGTGAAAGGCTGGATCTGGGATCCATCACTTATGATCTTTGTAATGATGGGCAGCTGACCACTTCTTTAGGCCTGTTTCTTCAACCATGAGGCACAATGTGGCTATACCTGATCTACCTCACAGAAGCATGATGAGGAGAAAGTTAATATATGCATAGGACTTAATCCTGTGTGTGAACTACACCATGTGTTCCATACGTGTCCACCAGGCAGGTGCAGCTCTTTATAAACTCCTGCTTGGGTCTCAGGGATGATTAGCGACACGCCCCCTCCTCCCGCCCGCCACCATTTTCTCAGTCTGCCCCCTGACCTCTAAGCTTCTTTGCCAAAGACCGTCCCCCCAATCCCAGCCCCAATCTCCCATAATAATGTAAAAGAAATGAGGCTCTTAGCCCTATGGCATGGCGCTGCTCACACACTCAGCAATGTAAGTAGATGCTTGAGCTAAGTTCCAAATGATAAGTGACTCAGGGAAGTAGGGACTGGAAGGGAACGGTGGATTGTGAAGCCAGACACCCACCTCCATCATTCATGTGTCCCTCAACAGGTCCTTTTTCCTCGTTTGAAGGACCTTTCAAGCACTGACATTCTAGAATCCAACAAGGCCATGCTTTCTATGACGGATTAGACTCAAAGTAACCCCGAAGGAAAATGTTTATTAGACTTGAGCGGAAAAACTCTCCTGCTGTCCGTGCAATACCCACCTTGATCCACCACACCCAGGCCCTGAAGGACATAGCCAAGGCCAAGTGCAGCCAAGGATCTTCCCCTGACTCTTGGTAGAGTAGCTTCCCTGAGCCCCACCCCCCAAATGTGGGCTGTCCAAGGCAGGCCCTGGCAGGCTCGCTCTCAGGCACCTGCTCTCTCCCTCCTCACATCCTAGCTGACCATAAGCAGCCATCACTCTAGTTCCTGCCCCTTTGTCTCATCCATCTGAGAACCCTCCTCTCTGGAGAACCTTCTAGAGACCTCGCCCACGACAGATTTTTTTCCAACAAACAGAGACCCAGCCCTGCGTTTCTGTGTATGAGAATTGTTCTTCAGAGAAGGCTTTGATCCTTGATCTATGCTGCTGCTGCTAGAGCCTAGGCGAATCTCTGGTGGGAGAGAAAAGCAGTGGGGGATGAGGACTTGAGGGCGCTAAGCCCAGGGCTGCACACTCGGGGACAATTCACAGCCTGCTTCTATTTCTCTGAGCAAGTCATTCTGCGTCTATGGAGTTTGCTCTTGATTCTGTAAGGAGACGGCACTTGGACCCATTGATCAGATACCACTCAAGCAAGCTGGTACTCTATTTTACCGGCTGGTTCTGTGTGTCAACTTGACACAAGCTAGAGGCATCAAAGAGGACGGAGCCTCAGATGAGAAAATGCTTCCATGAGATCCAGCTGTAAGACATTTTCTCAATCAGTGGTCAAATCAGAGGGCCTGACTTATTGTGGGTGGTGCCATCCCTGGGCTGGTGGTGCTGGGTTCTATAAGAAAGTAGGCTGAGCAAGCCAGGGGAGCAAGCCAGTAAGCAGCACCCTTCCACGGCCTCTGCATCAGCTGCTGCCCCCAGGATTTTGCCCTGTTTGAGTTGCTGTTCTGACTTCCTCCAGTGATTGACTATGATCTGAACATGTAAGCCAAATAAACCCTTTCCTCCCCAACTCGCCTTTTGGTCATGGTGGTTCATCAGAGCAATAGAAACCCTAAGACATCTATTTAAGTTCCTGATGAAGACTTTGATACAGTTTTGAAATAGCTTCGAGGAAATGAACCTTCCCACAGAGCAGTGTGCTGGTTCAGGCCATGCTGATGGCAGCATCAGGACCGAGGCAGTGAGGGGAGTACAGGCCCTACCTTCCCAAAGCTCCAACTGGCACATATGTGACTGCCATATGGGCATGACCTCTGGCGAGTGTAGGGGAAGAAGACCTTCAGTGTGCACTTCCCCAAGCGAGGCCAAGAGGACTCTGGGAGAATGAGCAGGGGTCCCTGTCCACTCAAGCTTTCCCCAATAGCCCCAGCTCCTCCCACAAAAATGTTATTTCCAGGAAACCAGCATTTAAGCATGAGAATCAACATCTAAATGGGTCTCTCTCCTTAGACCCAGAATACTTAACAATGCTTTATAAGCATCGGGATTTCTGTGCTGATGCCAATTTCTGGCTGGGCCCAGTTTATCCTACTTATCCTCCAAATTGTAACTTCATGTTTATTTTGCAGAAATAACTAATAGGCCCATGGAACTTCAACCTTGTCCACTAAGCATTGGTTAGATGATGTGGTGGTTTGAACATAAACGGCCCCCATAGGCTCATGTACCTGAAGGCTCGATCATCAGGCCTAGTGGCACTATTTGAGAAGAACTAGGGGGTGTGGCCTTGTTAGATTAGGTGCAGCCTTGTTAGAGGAAGTGTGTCACTTGGGTGGACTTTAAGGTTGTTAAATGTCCAAGCTAGGACCAGGGGCTCTCGCTTCCTGTTGCCTGTGGATCCAGATGTAAGACTCTCAGCCTCTTCTCAACTTGCGTGCCATCATGCACCCCACCATGATAAAAGTGGACTGAACCTCTGAAGCTGTAAGCAAGTCACAATTAAATGCTTTCTTTTTATAAGAGATGCCATGGTCATGGAGTCTCTTCAAAGTAATAGAACACTGACTAAGGAAGAAGTCTCCTAACTGCTGTTGTGGTCCAAGAAACCTGATCTCCTAAACCACAGAAATAGAAAGACGGTGTAACCATGAAGACCACGGTGTCTTAAGTTCATAACCTAATGCTAGCAGACTCACTACCTTCAAAGCCAGCCATTTCCTAAACAATTCTAAAATATGCTGCCAGTAAAAAGGCCTTGCTTCCAGGCAACCGGAATCTACCTCCCGAGAAATTATTTTGTATAACGAAAGCTGTGATTTCATACTCTGAGCACTGTTACTAACAACGATGATCGTGCCTGGGATCCATTAGTCAAAGAAGCCATTGTTCTTATGGGAAACTACACATTCGTTCCAAAAACCATCTGTGTTGAGTCAAAGAGCCCTGCTTGGCTTGTGTGCGTCTTCATGCACCGATGAGCTTGGTAAGTTGTTTACATGCTGCAAAAATGTGTTCTATTCGATTAGGATCACTGTAGCATGAAGAGAGAGAGACTGGAGGGAAGTTTGAGTTATAGATACAAAAACATGTCTCGGGTTTTATTGATTCATTCTGTCTAAAATCCCTTCACTATTGTCCCTGCAAATTATCAAGATACCATAAAGACAATGGCTCAGCACACAAATTATATTACTTGAATTCTCCCAGCATCCAGCTTAGAAAGTTTTTTTTTTTTAAATTTCAATTTGTATGTTCGATATACTCTTCAGAAACTTTCATAACATGTTAACACTGGTGCATTCAAGATTGGAATATGTGCTTTCTTTCTGCTCAAAGTTAATCTTTTCTGCAAAGGCATGAATAAAAAAAAATACCTAAGACGCTCTTCAAGCAAGAGGGAGGTAAGGTGCGGGGAGAGGAAATCAGGGTCACTGGCATACAGATGTGCAGGGAATCTCGGTCTAGAATGGGTCTTGAAAGCAAGAGATGAGATCTGAAATGGTGACGGTGACTTCAGTCTGTGCTTGCTTTCTCTTGGTTGAGATTATTGAATCTATGAATTGGCGGATAAGAAAACAATTGAGAAACTATAAACTTAGACCAAATATACTGAAGCTTTTACATGCACATTCTCTGCTTGAGCCCCAACAATCACCTGTGATGAAATTACTCCTCTAATCCCCATTTTGCAGTGAGCCAACTGAAGCACCATAAAGGTACTGCATCTGAACCTAGAGAGAGAAACTCCCCACAACTACCAACACCCCAGAAGCCCAGATCTTGGTGTATCATATAAGTCTCCAATATGCCCCATTGAATGAGGACCCATTGAAGCTGATTCTAAAAATAGGATATGAAATACAAGATGAGCCTGAAGCATCTGGTCGTTAGTGCCAGAAAGTAAGAAACCATTCAAAAACCTCCTCAACGGTGGAGACATCTCCAAGAGGCAGGGAGCCAACAGAAAGAGCCCCAGTGGACAAAGCTGGAACAATTTGAACACAAAACAAAGTTGTATTGAATAATAATTTAAAATATAAAACAAGTAACCACAAGTACATATTTTATGGATAAAATTGTTTAATGAATGCATAACTTGTGAGGGTAGACAAGCCTGCTGTGAAGAAACTTGCCTATCTCCTCAGGGTGAACAGGACATAACCGTTTTCTTCCAGAAAGCATAGTATGGGGCTGGGTGGAGCTCAGTGGAAAACCACTTGCCTTACCTGCACAAGGCATCAGGTTCAATCCCCACCATTCACACGGAAGAGAACGCGCAGTATGGGAGACAGGAAAGAGTAACTCCACAAAGTAGGCAGCGGTTGACCCTACCTCGGCCAGGAAGTGAGGGTTACTATCAACAACAAGAAGCCATAGTGAGACTGCACACGGACTGTATCTCCCTATTCTGCTCCGCAGACTCCACAACTCTTGCCTAGCTGTGAGACGCATACAGACTTATTGCGGCTGGAGAGTATTCTGCAAAGTCTCTGACCAATGCTCCACCAACTATTCAGGTCATCATCAAAGAGAGGAGAAAATGTCATTAAAAGAAAAAAAACTGCCATGGTGAACAGAAACTCAGAATGGGTTATATTGGGCCTCCCGACATGATGTTGATACTCTAAACCCCAGGACTTCCACATATGAATTATTGAGAAATAGCACCATTACCAGTGGGATTAATTTAGAGGTCATCCTAGAGCCAGCAGACCTTTTATTCAGGACAACCGTTATCCTCCTAAGAGAAGAAGAGAAGACATGAATACACAGGGTGAGAGCACCATGCCGGTAGGTCCAGAATCCTACAGCTACACATCGGGGAGTGTCAAGGGTTGTCACCAAGACCCCAGGGGGCAGGAACAGGTAGGGGAGACCTCAGGACAACACCTCTGGCTTCCTGACCATACTTCAAAGGCTTGTCACTTTAAACACTTAGTTTGGGCCATTAATATAGGAGACCTCACAAGCAAATGCTTCCTGTGTGGGATCCCGGAATGGCTGGGGGTGGGGATGGGGATGGAATGGGGCAAACACTAAGGAGATTCAAGCAGACTATGGACTTGATTGCTGTTGATGTATCCATGTCAGTTCATTGATTATGGCAAAAGCAACGCTCATGGAAACTCTATAAAGCACCTCTGAAACAGACACAACCAATGTGGGACATATCATAACTGTCTATGCCAACATCGCGACCTTTGTAAATGAAAACCGGTTTAAAATGGAGACTTTACAAACTACGTGACTTTAAAAATTGTTAGAAGAAACGGGATTTAAAACAGTTTCTGATGGGGTCTGGTGCCTAATCCCGATGCAAACACACCAACTTTTGAGAAATGAGGCTACACACAGGAGTTAAATTGGGAGACTGCTGGGTCCTTCTTCTGTCTGGAGTAAGATCTGAGCATTGCTGCTTCTTAGAAGACCCCAGATGATTTAACAGATGTCCAGTCTGAGAACTGCTGTTCTAAGCTATCCTGCCCATATGGCATGCCGTTTCTGGAAGAGTCTGAGAGCCACTGTTTCCCAGACTTCAGCCTTTGACTGGACTTACTCAGCTGATAGGAGACAGGTTGGTAAGGTGCCCTGTGTTCTAGCCCGTGATCCAGGACTCTCCTGTGACTCGGTAGCAATACCAGCACTAGGACATTCCTGCTTTAGTGTTTTCCTAATCAGAACTCCTTCACTTCCAAGTAATAAACCAAGAGAAGCAAAGCACCCCAGGAACTGGGAGCAGCTTACTGGGGAGCAGGCAGATGAAATGACCCCGTGTCTCTAGGGGAAGTCGCGTGACATGGTGTCCCTGGAGAGACAGACGGCTAGAGGAAAGAACAACACACCATCTGGGGACATTGGGGACTACACGGTTCTGAACAGTCCTAGAATCCTTGGGTTGGAGGATGGGGAAACTTGAGATGTGTGATTGGTTTATCTTTCATTTGAGACGTCAATGCAGAGAGTGAACTCAGGGAGACCCAAGATGGCTTCAGGACATCAGACAAGAGACCTACTCTTCCTCAGAGAGGCTGAGCCCATGAGGAGGAGAGCTCTGTGTTTCTAGAACTCTGAAAATCTAGGATCAGGTCTGAAGAAAACGTCTTTAGCTCATCTTCCCCTCTGTGAATACTTAGGAGAGAATTAGCAAAAGTAGAAATAGAACAGGGACCGAAACACAAAGGGAGTGATGTTTTTACAGGTCCCTTGTCTTTCTCTGCCTGCTGGCAACATGCTAGGAAGAAAGCGTGGGTTACTCTGAGCTTGAGACATTGAGACAGAGACAAGCAGGGCCTTCGGAGTGCTCGCCTGCATCTGGTACACATTGGTTCTTTTTTTTTCCCCCAAAGAGATCAAGAAAATGTCATTTGGACGCAAAAACACGGCCTCAATTCCCAGCAATGAGCTTCTGCTCACAGAGATGAAGAGCCAGGACCCTTTCAACATCACAGCAGGATCAAACAGGCTCCAAGGAAGTCCCCAGAGAAATGGGGACAAAGCAATGTCACAACAAAGAGAAGGTGTGTCTAGTCCAAGTGGTGCCCAGGGCATACATGCATGATGAACGACAAACAGGTCAGAACAGGCAGGAATGCCCCTCCCGGATGGCTTCTGCTAAGTCCTGTGGTTGCCCTTACAAAGTGAGATGTCTCTATGGCATGAATATGGGTGGAACCCCCTGCATATATGTCAAGGGGTGGCTGGCATAAGGCCTGAATGAACACTGGAGGTTTTTGAAGATCTCCACATGGTTCTAATGAACATTGTTTGAGAGCCACTGTTCTAGACTGTTCTGCCAGGATGCAGCCTCTGAAGAATGTCGGAGCCTGTTTTTCCCAGACTTATGACTTGTATTGAGGTCACTCAGTAAGAAAAAGAGACAGGAAGAGGTACCAAGGTAGCTGTGTTCAGAGGTGGGAGAATTTTTAGGTAGGGCTTAATGAGAGGA
Source organism: Dicrostonyx torquatus (assembly GCA_028555095.1). Lineage (NCBI taxonomy): Eukaryota > Metazoa > Chordata > Mammalia > Rodentia > Cricetidae > Dicrostonyx > Dicrostonyx torquatus. The sequence continues at coordinate 486,182 of JAQHUG010000189.1, read as the reverse complement.
TGCTTTGTGGTGATCCATTTGCTCCCTCTCTCTGCCTGCTTCTTGACTTAAAATATTAATGCTGAGTGTAAACACACGCTCTACCATTGCCATCCACTGCCTTCATGAGAACTGGGCCAAAAGCAGCTGCCTGCCCTTGAGCCTCTAGAACCCTGATTTATTTATTATGTATACAACATTCCTTCCATGTGTGCCTGCAGGCCAGAAGAGGGCACCAGATCTCATTATAGATGGCTGTGAGCTACCATGTGGTTGCTGGGAATTGAACTCAGGACCTCTGGAAGAGCAGCCAGTGCTCTTAACCACTGAGCCATCTCTCCAGTCCCAGGTTTTGCTTTTCTTAAGTATCCTGCACCAGCTGTTTTGTTACAGTAACACGCTGCTGATTGATGCAGAAGTCATGACCTTCCAGTCTACAGTAATAAAACCAGAGCAAGTCCCAGGGTCCTCAGCTTCCATATAGACACAGCCCAGGCCCAAGGTCTCAGAAGCTGCTGACCCAGTTAGAAAATGAGGGCTTTTATCTTCTGTTGGGTTGTTTATCATGTGACATTATATTTTCCAACTCCTACAGCTATGTGGCTTCTTTAAACCGTGCCCGTTAAATGCCATGCGTGCCCAAGGCCTGCCAATGGGACCCATGACAACTGAATTTGTTCCTCTGAACAGCTCCACATTGGCTCTGTTTTGGTGTGACGCTGTGCGTTCCTAATTGGCAGTCTAGGCCTCCCACTAAGTCATTTGTATTTCAGTGCATTTTAAATTATGAAATACTTCAAACATACTGGAAAAAAAAATAGACACAAATCCATGTCCTGCTCAGACGTAATTAAGCAGCACTCAGGAATCCCAACAGGGTTCCAGCCCAAGCGTGAGATGGTGTCAGGAGGGAAGGGTGGTGGCTTGGGCCCCTGAAAAGAGTTCTGACACAGACTGTGACACCGACGAGCCCAGTCCTAGCTCTATTTCTAAAGCCCAAATCTCTATCACTTCTGTTCTCTGTGCCTCCATGTTCACAGTCTCCCCCAGTGACTTTCCCTGTGGAGAGCCCCGAGTTCCAGTCTTCAAGACCCTGCTCTTCTGCTGCCATTCCTGGAGAGTGTCACTCGGTCTCTGGACAGTGAGTGTCATCTAAACACAGATGACTTCCTGTGTTTCTCGAACTTGGGCCTTCCTTCTAATCTACTGATACCTCTGCATTTATTCTTTCTTCCTTTTTCTTTCTTTCTTTCTTTCTTTCTTTCTTTCTCTTTATCTTCCTTTATTTTGTTTTGTTTTTTGAGACAGAGTTTCTCTGTGTAACAGTTCTGACTGTCCTGGAACTCACTTTGTAGGCCAGGCTGGCCTTGAACTCACAGAGATCCACCTACCTCTGCCTCCTGAGTGCTGGGATTAAAGGCGTGTGCCACCACTCCCAGCCATCACCATTTCTTATACTCAGTGTCTAAAAGAATGTCTAAAGAAAAGCCCAAGTATCACATCCCAAACCCTTCCCCCGATATTGCCCCTTAAATCATTCCTTGTGGTAGTCCCATCTTAGCAAGCGACGACCCCATTCTTCCAGTTACTTAGGTCAACCCCTAGGATCTTACACCTCTCCCCCTTACACAGCTCCCTGAGTCATAAGAAGGTCCTCCTTACACACTTGCTGCCACCCAGCTCCAGCCTCCACTCTATACAGGCTCCACTGCCTCGTGCAGGCGCACCGTTGGCATCTTTCTCTTTCGGTCTTGTCCCTCAGCAGCCTATTAGCACAGTGTCAGTAAATTCGGTGACATTACTTACCCACTGAAGGTGGTCTCATAGTCCCTGGCATTTAAATACTTGGTTCCTTGTTGGGGCTGTTTGTAGAGGCTTAGGGGATGTGGCCTTGCTGGAGGAAGTGTGTAACTGAAAGCGGACTTTAAAAAGTTTAAAAGACTCGTGCCATTTAGGGTTCACTCTCTCTGCTTCCCGTGGTTTGATGCGAGCTCTCGGCTGCTCTGTTTGTGCTGACTGCTGCTGCCACGCTTCACTGTTTGGTGGTGATGAACTCTTATCCCTCCGGAACCACAAGCCCAAAGTAAACCCCTCCTTCCGTAAGTTGCCTTGGTTTCATCGCAGCAATACAGAAGCAGCTGATACAGAAGCTGATGCTGTGACAGATCTGACCCTATTGGGTTTTGGAGGAGTGAGGAAGGCTCTGGGACTCTGGACTAGAAAAGTGGTTGAACATTGTAAAAGAGGCTTATTGGCAGATCCTAGCAGTAGCTTGGGAGATAACAGTGCTGAAGGCCTAGATGAAGAAACTTCAGGGAACAATATTAGCCCATGAGCTAGAGGCCATTTTTGTGATCTTTTGGGAAAGAATGTGACTGTTTTCTGTCTTTATCCTAAGAACTTGCCTAAGGATAAATTTAAAAAATTTAAAAAATAAGGATAAAGTAGTGGACTAATTTCTTTGGCAGAGGAGATTTCAAAACAGCCTACTATCGACCCTGTCACATGGTTTACTAGTGATCACTTTTATGGGGACTTAATGTTACAGTCAAAGCTTTTGGTGAAAGAGATAAGCTTGTTGCCATTAAGAAAGTGCCAAATCTGCAGTGGAGTGACAGGAAGGGAGCCATTAAGACAAGACGCTGTCCAGCTGAGTTCCCACTTTGTGAAAGGAAAACACCTAAGAGCAGTCTGCTTCTAAAAAGGACGAGCAAACAAAAGCCACAGCAAATGGGATTCAAGGTGTTAGGGTTCATCCTAGGCGGATAGCAAATTTGGCAGCATTGTCCACCTGGCACTGGCATTAGAGTCATGAAGAATATCAGAGTAGAGGGGTCGTGCATTCTTCCCCTGCAGATTCAGAGAGCCACTGAGGCTAGACATGGGCAGGAGTGTCCCTGCATGGAGGCCCCGAGAAGCCATGTTGTTTAACAGTGAAAGTAAAGTTAGGGCTACCCTGGAGACACCAAGATGTCAGAGATGCCAAAGAGTCACGAGAATCTGCCGAAGGGGGCTGCACACAGGGAGTGGCACCAGCCCAACAGAGAGAAGCAGGTTGTAGGCAGCAAAGTTGGAAGGGCAGAGCATCTAAGTCCTCTGATATCAGACATGCAGCTACAGGATTTAGAGTTTGCTCTGCTGGCTTTTGGTCTCGCTTTGATCCAGTATTAACTCAATATGCCCTCATTTCTTCCTTTCTGGAATGGTCATAGATATTCTGTGGCATTATAATTTGGAAGTGCAAAATTTGCTTTTTGATTTTATAGGGGATTATAGCTAAGAGATTGCCTTTAATTTCTGAAGAGACCCTGGACTTTGGCATTTTAAACAGTGTTGTGACTAAAAGACCACGGATTTTAGAAGTTTGACTAAACTCATTTTGTTTTACAGTATGGCTGCAACCACACTGGCTGGAGTGGTTGGAACGAGAATGGCCCCCACAGTCTCCAGCATTTGAATATTTGGTTTCCAGTTGGTGCTTCCTGGCGACATTTAGGAGGTGTGGTCTTGCTGGAAAAGCCATGTCTGAGAGTTTAAAGACTCAGACCATTTCAAGTTGACACCCTCTGTTTTCTGTTTGAAATCTGAGATGTGCACTCTCAGCTGTTCCTGCTGTGAATGCCTGGTACCTGCTCTCCTGCTTCTCCACCATGATGGTGTTAGCCCCATCCTTCTGGAACCGGAAGCCCTCAACCCTTTCTTCTGTCTTCTCTCGGTCATGGTGTTTTATCGCAGCAATAGAAAAGTAACTACACCTCTGTTGCTCAACCCCAGCGGCTTCCTGTCTAATTCATGTTAAAAGCCAACAAGCCAACAGCGGGTTAGGTATGTGATCTGTGGTTTATATACACAGAGCTCCACTTCCAGTTCTTTTACACCCCAGGCACAGTGAACACTTCCGGTCGCTCCTGTTTCAAGGCTTTGACACAAGCCACTCTTCTCAGCTCCTTCCATTTTTCTCTCAAAGGGTGCTTTACTGAGAATCCCAGGAGTTATTAACCTAAATGTGTAACTCCATCCCCTTCTCTTTCTGTTCATACCTCTTAATTAAAACACGGTTTACTATGCCATCCGTTTCATTACTAGTCTGCTATCAGCAGGGGCTAGTTAGTCTCTTAGTCCTCTGATATGTGCTGCGTGCCTGGAATAATGTGCAGCTCATTAAAATATGCACACAATAGACATTTATGGAGTGAATAAATCCTGCATATAAAAAGAATCTTATTACATCTGGAACTACTTCTACATTCACTGAAAAGCCAAAGTAAAGAACTGTCAGGCTTCTTTTTAAAATGAGGCGATAAAACTGCCCCTCCTCTAACCCAGCATACCTCCTCACTTCATTCTGAATGCTTACCCTCCTTCCCTCAGGCAAGGGCCGCTCTCGCCCCTCATCAGAGAAGTTCCTGTTTCCAGCGGACAGAGACCATTGCAGAAATCCACAACTGGCCAGGGGATGCCCAGCTCCAGCTGATCCATCTGCAACACAGTCACTCACCCAAGGTTCAGGTACCACTGCAGGAGAGGCAGTACAAAATTGCAGATCAGCATGCCTGCTGGGAGTTAGCATCTTCAGTGTAAGATAGGGAAGCTGCACCCGTGAAATCTCAGCAATATGGTCACCTTCACAAGACAATGACAACACTGGTGGACAAGGCAACATAGGGATGGGAAATCCCACAACTTCCTTCCCCTGCATGAAGAGCTCTAGGCAATCAATGGTTGTTGAGAGAGGGAGAATCATTCTGCAGGGATGAGCTCCCTAAAAGGTTATCCATTCGCCAGCAGCTCTAATCAAATGCACATATGAGCCGCATTAAACAGACTCAGCAAGCTATATTGATGTATACATATGTGTGTATAACAATAATTGAATAAGAGAGGAAGAACTTGAGAGGGAGTGGGGAGGACACGGCCGAGGGGAGTTAGGAATAGAAGGGGATGGAAATGATATAAATACAGCATTGTGTATAAAATTCTGAATTGTTTTTAATGGCCTAAATAAAAAAGAAATGAGAGAATAAAACACAAGCTGAAACTTTATCATTACCATATGGGTCTTTATTTTATTTTATCTTATTTTATTTTATTTATTTTTGCTTTTTCGAGAGAGGGCTTCTCTGTGTAACAGTCCTGGCTGTCCTGGAACTCACTTTGTAGACCAGGCTGGCCTCGGACTCACTGAGATCCACCTGCCTCTGCTTCCCAAGTTCTTGGAATAAAGGCATACACCATCACCACCTGGTTTACCACCCGTGTCTTTGCCCAAGGCCAGATCTTTCAAAGTAACTGCCTTTCAAAATAAGAATCCTTAGAAAAGGGCATGAGAATTAGTTGGTTGTAAGTTTGTTTCAAAAGAAGAAAGGGAAGGAAGATACTAAGAATTTATCAGGTAAGAAGGACAGACTCCAAGCTGTCAAAGGCAGGTGCAAATCCTGGGGTAACCATTCTATAGCCCATTGGAGGGATCAATGTCAAGAAGTCCCTGAAAATGACCAAGGACAGAGATAGCTGAACAGGATGGAAGCAAGGTCAACATGGAGAGGACCCTTCTGCTGCTCTGTCTTTTGCTCTACAAACACAGAAACTGAGGCTTTATGCAGGAGAAAACCCAGGTCGTCTGAGGCCAGTATCCTAGCACTAGAACAAAGGTGTCTGACTCGCAGGCCAGGGAGATTTCTGCACCCGAGAGACACATCCACCTACCTTCTCAGGGAAAATCAGACAGGCTGCATTTCCCTAGCATATTTCATGCCAGGACCCAAACAGTGCCAGAAATGACTCCAAAGGAAATTCCTTAGCTGGGAGTCCTGCAGAGAGACAGAAGGAGACTTGGAAAAGAATTAAATTCTTCATGGGGTATTGTAGCCAGTAGGAATGAGGCCCAAAAACCACTGGTGTTTTCTGTTTAAGATTTTTAAAATAGCCGTCCTTGAAGAATGACGTGTGGTCACCATGCTCCTGGAAACGTGAGGTCACTGCTGTGACATAAATAGGCGAGAAAAGAAATCTCTGGGGGCTGCATGAAAAGAAGCCAGCTCTTCGCCTGGGCTGGGAAACTGATCCCTGGGGCTTCCCTTCTCCTTAAGCCTTGACCAGCAGCATTTTACTGAAGTCTCGGGACAGAAAGAGTGTGTTGGGCCTCAAAGGGAGAAAGGACAGGAGCCTTCGGTGAGCGTGTGCGGTGTGGCAGGCGTGGCCCCAAAGAGTACTGTATGTTATAACATTATCCCATTTTGATGGATGGATGAGACTCGAAGTGCTCAGATAACTTACCTAAGGTGTGGACTGGTAAGAAGCAGGACTAGGCCTTAAGAGGTTCCCAGGCCCATGCTTCTTGACCTTTTCTGAACCCTTGATGCACTGCGCTGGTCAGGATCTTGATTTGTCTAGGCTCCAGGTCCTGATCTTTAAGATACGAGTCCTGTATCTTTATTTAACAGGTATCTTAACTGTCTTCCTATTAAGCTTCTTGGTTCTTGGGACTTAGGGGATCTTTCCAAAAGGCTAATGCCCTGTCTCAGTGGGTTTGGGGGACACAATCAAAGCAGTCCTTCTTGCTGACCCTGCACCAAGGATTCCAGCCCCCCTGGAGCTACATGTGGTGCCTGTAGGTCTCTTGGTGTGAACATCAAAATCAGTATACAGACACTCCAGTGGGAGAAGGGCCAGGTTTCTGGAATGTCCCCTGAGGAGTGTATTTATAACACAGAGTACATCTAACAAGTTCATCATGTTGCGTGTGGCATGTGGACCCATCCTAGAGAATTCTGCAAAGACAAGGAGCTCACAAGCGAGCCTGGAATTCGCTATCTGTCACGAGTAGAGGGGACGACACTGGAGACAGGTGAGGGCATAATAAGAAAACCAGAAGCATGCCCCTGGCATGGCAGGAAGAGTTCTGGGAAAGCTGCAGGCTGAATCTACAGGTAAGGGTTGGGATCTGTTGTATAGTAGTTTTGTCCTAAGTTAAATATTTTCTTTCGAAGTTGAGGCCCCCTTAAAACTCTGGAAATAAATGAAACATACAAGCTTGGAAAGTAGACAAGACTCACAAATCTCAGAAAAATTCTAAAACTCCCAAGATGCACAAGGCTCCTCCCCAAGGTGACAATGGCTGGGGAAAGACTCACCTGCCAAAGGGTCTCTAGGCTGTGCGGGGAGCGCCAGGGTCACCACTTCTGAGAGTCCTCACCCGCACTTGGATGAGGACAGACTCTCAGTGCTGCAGCTGGCTTCGAGTTCCCCATATTTCTGTAAATAACCCCAATATACTAGCACTAAGCTGGTCTTGGATGGACTTATTTTTTCGTTCTGTCGTCAGAGCCTTACCTGGGGTGGACAGATGTTTGTCTGTGTGTCTCTCCAGGAAAAGACACAGCAGGCTCCTTGCTCCTGAATCTCCTCTGCATCTCCTCACCTATTTGGGAACAAGATACTGCTACACTCTGATCATAATTTTTTCATCTGGGTGATAAAATGATTGAGTCTCTAACGGGTCTTCCAGCTCTCGTAGTCATGGCTTTGCAAATGCGTTCCTAAATGTAGAAGGCACGCAGGTCCTTGTGCTCACAGAGAAGCACTAGGGGAAACAGAAACATTAAAAACACAGGACTGTCTCTTTAAAAGGATATATATAACCTATATCCCACCCAGAAGGCTGGGAAAGGATGTAGTAAGTAGCCTGGTGACCACACCAGATCCTCCCTACACCCTTATCCTGAGATTGTTTTCTTAATTGGTCTAAAGAACCTATCTTTACGGAAGACATCCCATGTACTTTACAAAGAATTTCAATGTAGTCATGTCTTAACCTTTGTTGTGCACATGGGATTGGGTTAATTATCATCAGGAAACTTTTTTTTTTTTAACAAATTGTGCTGTGCTTAACTATGCCTAAAATAAACTACTAGGGGTCAGACTCAGGAAGTGTGAGCCAACACTAGCTACTGAGTTGTGTTGAACCAAACTGCCCTCTTGCCTCTCAGGTATCATCACTCTGTTTGCCATGGTGTTTGCAGAGATCCCCCACACCTATATAGCCTTAGAGTTATAAAGAGGGTCTATGAGAGCCAAATACAGGGGCCAACGAGCATTCTCAGCAGAAGCACTGGGTTTATCCCCACGTTAATGAAATGGAAAGGAGGTAAATTAGAGACGATTGGAATTCACCTGATGGAAAGAGGAACAGATGGAGCCATGACAAGAAACGTTCCCACCATCTGTGCAGAGGCTGGGTCCATGGCAGCGTCCCCACCGCCCTGTGCAGAGGCTGGGTCCGTGGCAGCGTCCCCACTGCCCTGTGCAGAGGCTGGGTCCTTGGCAGCGTCCCTGATGCCCTGTGCAGAAGCTGTGTCCATGGCAGCATCCCCACCAGCCCTGTGCAGAGGCTGGGTACGTGGCAGTGTCCCCGATGCCCTGTGCAGAGGCTGGGTCCATGGCAGTGTCCCGATGCCCTGTGCAGAGGCTGGGTCCGTGGCAGCGTCCCCACCACCCTGTGCAGAGGCTGGGTTCATGGCAGCGTCCCCACCGCCCTGTGCAGAGGCTGGGTCCGTGGCAGCGTCCCCACTGCCCTGTGCAGAGGCTGGGTCCATGGCAGCGTCCCCACCGCCCTGTGCAGAGGCTGGGTTCATGGCAGCGTCCCCACCGCCCTGTGCAGAGGCTGGGTCCGTGGCAGCATCTCCACCAGCCCTGTGCAGAGGCTGGGTACATGGCAGCATCCCCGATGCCCTGTGCAGAGACTGGGTCCGTGGCAGCATCCCTGATGCCCTGTGCAGAGGCTGGATCCAATAAGGCCAAGAACAAGATAAGCACTTAAAGTCTACAGAAAAATGGTATAGTAGGAAGTGCCAAGCCTGTGTTCCCCCACAGAAACATAAAATGACCCAAAGATGACTAAAACCTTTCAAGATTATTATATAACCCTAGAGCTCATTCAAACACATGGAATCACTAGAGATTTTTTTCTCTCCTCGGCTCATGCCTCTCTCAGACGAAGTGAAAGGGACCTTACTCTCTCAAAGTCTAGACTTTATTTGCAATGTTCCCATTAGTCTTAGAGCTGCCAAGAGGACTGGCCTCTGTCTTGCTAGGGTCTCAGCAGGAGGGCCGCTCTAAGTCTGAAGAGAAACCAGACACCTCCAGATACTTAGAGCAAGACATTACTGATGGAACCACATAACAGAACAGCCAAGACTTAAACACACTGAGACGTGAAGAGACTCAGCAGCAGCTGCGATTGGAAGGCCTGGAAGGGCTACGAGCCAGGCAAACAATGCCCAGGGAGACTCAGCTTTTACTTCTCCCATGCTCACTTTGGGGAAAACTTCTGTGGCTCAAAGCTAGCCTGCAAAGACTGCGAGAGCTGACTATTTTTCTAAATGCTGTTCTTTATTTTGTTTGTTTGTTTAGTTAGTTAGCTACTTAGCTGGTTGGTTAGTTGGCTAGTGGGTGTATGGGTGTATGTTAAGGTATACGCACATGCCACAGTGCATACGTGGAGGGCTATCCTAGTTTTCTCTCTATGGCTGTGGAAAACACCGTGCCCAAAAGCAGCTTGCTGGTTAAGTGGGCTTATTCATCCCAGGTCACAGTCCATCACTGAGGGACTCTAGCAGGAACTTGGAAGCAGGAGTGGGAGCAGAGGCCATGGAGGAATGCTGCTTACTGGCTTGCTCTCCATGGGCCACTCAGAACCACCTGCCCACGGGCAGCATCACCCACATTGGACTAGGCTCTCCCTCATTAACTGTCAATCAAGAAAACGCCCCATAGACTTACCTCCAGGCCAATCTGATGGAGGCATTTTCTCCAATGAGGTTTCATCTTCCTAGCAGATCCTAACTTGTATCAAATAAATAAAAATAACTAACCAGCACAAGGTCAGAGGTCAGTTCTCTCCCTCTACCACTTGAGTTCTGGCACTCAAACTCAGGGGCAGGCCCATTTGCCCACTGAGCTGTTTTGCCAGCTGTAGGTGCTCCATTTTAAGCAAAGGACATCACCGAAAGAACCAAAGAAAAGATACAAGCCTACATCTGCACATCACAGTTCACAGTAGTGCTATTTATGATAACAAAAGACAGAAGCAAGACATTTATCCTTCCAGGAATAAATGGATAATTAAAAAATGTGGTGTGGCTATGGGCACCTGGACTTGAGTCTTCTCTGCTCTCTCTGTGGATTTTCACCTCCTGTTTCCCTCACTTGCCCTGTGCCACTCATTCAGGGCCAGTTTCTTCTCCTTCCTTTCATGACCAAGTGTTTCAGGAATTTGACACTCGGTTTCCTAAAGGCTGCTTTCCAACAGACAGCTCCACAGACCAGCTCTCGCCCAGTTCACAAGCAGCCGTCTTGTGGTTACACATAACACATTCTTCTAAGCCTTGTTTTTGTAACCCCGCAAAGAGTTCAGCACTAAGGACCAACTCTGGTCATTAGTTTCCCAGATACATGGTTCATGATTCACCTTATCTTTTCTCATTCCTTCTTTCTGTTCTCTAGAGGTTTCCTGTTTCTGTCTGAATCCTGTATGTGTGTGTTCTGTAGGATCCCCTCTCTAGCGG
>JAQHUG010000189.1:456267-474513 GCA_028555095.1 Dicrostonyx torquatus | reverse complement strand
AAACCAAGAGTGAGTTAACTCTCCACAGAGTGAATGGTCAGCCAGAGACCAGAACTAGAGGAAAGCTCTGGCCACCTTTGCTTCAGTGATGCTGAGGTGTCTGACCACTGGCCTTACAGGTGGCTCTGGAATTGTTGTGGTTTTTAATATGAAATGCCTGTCACCAGCAAATGTGTTGGCTTCCTGTCTCCCTGCTGGTGGCACTCTTTGGGGATGTTGTAGGAACACTAGGAGGTGGGACTCTGGCTAGCAGTATTCTCAGTCTGTAGGTTGTGACCCCTTGGGGGTCAAACGACACTTTCACAGGGGCTACCCATCAGATATTGCACATGCCAGATACTTAGACAATTTCATAACAGTAGCAAAATTACAGTTAGGAAGCAGGTTGGGGGTCACCGCAATATGACGTGCAGAATGAAAGGGTTGCAGAAAGTTGAAGACCCCTGAACTGGAACAAGCTGTTTACTGATGCTGGTCGTTAAGGGGTCCTGACTGTGCTGTTCTTCCCAATTGGATGGGGCCAAGTGACCAGGGATTTGATCCTCTGAAATTCTAAGAAAAAACAGTTTCTCGCTTAGGGTTTTCTCTGAGATAGTCTGACCATGGTGTTAAGAAAGTAGCTAAGGGGGCTGGAAAGATGGCTCAGTGGTTAAGAGCACTGACTGCTCTTCCAGAGGACACATGTTCAATTCCCAGCACCCACATGGCAGTTCACAACTGTCTGAAGACCCAGTTGCAGGGTCTTCACATCAATGCACATAAAATAAAGTTAAATAAACCATAAAAATATTTTTAAAAAAGAGAGAAAGAAAGAAAGTAGCTAACAGAGAAGCTGGTGCAGGACTGAGATCACATGATCACACCTGACCCTACGGTGTGGAATTAAGCCTTTGGAATTCTTGTTTGAAGAGTTTAAAGAAACAAATCAGAAAGGGCTCCAAATTCTGCTGAGCAAACTTACTAGGCGATTCCAGTCAGCATCCAGGTGACCAAAGAGTTACTGGGAGGTGGACAGTAAGGGCCCACACAAGGTTTCATATTGAAGGAGGACCCTGTTGAAAATTAACAAGAGGCCATTCACATTACAACTGGGGCTAAAGAGGGATGCTCTGCTCTGGTAGTTTGCATGTAATTGGCCTCATAATCTCATAGGGAGCAGCACTAGTAAGAGGCACAGTTTTGTTGGGGTGGGTGTGGCCTTGTTAGAGGCCCCTCAATTACATTTTTTCCTGATAAGAGTTGCCAAGGTCATGATGTCTTTTCATAGCAATAAAAACCCTAAGACATTCACATTCTCAATGTTAGACAAAAACACAAATTTTCATTGTGAGATGATATGAGCCAGTGTGGTCCAGGGGTGGAATACTATGATTTGAATAAGAACTGTTTTCCATAGACTCACATGTGAGACACCAGCTCTCTACCTGATGAAACTATCTAGGAAAGTTCTAGACGCTTTCTGGAATGGGGCCTACCTGGAATGAGTGAGTAGGTCATATGATGGACCTTCTTGTTGGGGTTTCTGTCCTGCCCAGTTCCCACAGCCAGTAAGTCCCAAAGAAATCACACAGAGAGGTCCACATTAGGTTATAAACTGATTGGTCCATTAGCTCAGGCTTCTTTTTAACTCTTGTAACTTATATTAACCCCTTATTCTTATCTATGTTAGTCATATGACTCAGTACTTTTTTCAGCAGGGGCAGGTCACATCCTGCTTCTTTGGTGTATGGGCCAGGACTGGGGAAAGAGCTTCCTTCTTCCCAGAATACTCCTGTTCTCATTGCCCCACCTCTATTTCCTGTCTGGTTTTCCCGCCTATACTTCCTGCCTGGCTATCAGCCAACCAGCGTTTATTTAAAATATAATTGACAGAATATAGATGATTGTCCCACACCACACTGGGAGTAGGCTCATGGAAGGGAGGTCGTCCATGGCCCTTCCTTTTTACATTCTGTTTTTATCCACTGTGAGGAAGTCCCTTCTGCTGCCACAGGTTCCTGCCACCATGCTGTTCTGTCCAAGCACGTGGAGCCAAGCACCATAGAGTGAGAGCCCTCAAAGCCCTGACTTTGTATTCTTGGTTATTTTGGTCACAGTTACAGGAAGCAAAGGATATGGAGACTGAGCAAAGAAACATCAGTTTAGGCTGCTAATTTAATAACAGCGCCTTCTATTGCCTTTTTCCCCCTAGCCTCCTGTACTGATTGGTTTGTTTGTTTTGTTGTTGTTGTTTATTTTTGTTTCTGTTTTGTTTTTCAAGTTGGCACAAGCTACAGTTATCTGGGAAAAGGAACCGCACTTGAGGCAAGTCCTCCATCAGATTTCCTGCAGACAAGACTCCGAGGCATTCTCTTGGTTAACAATCATGTGGGAGAGCCTAGGCCACTGAGGGCAGTGTCACCTCTTGGCATGTGGTCCTGGGTTCTGTAAGACAGCAGGCTGAGCAAGCCAAGGAAAGCCAATAAGCCGCACTCCTCTACAGGCATGGCGTCAGCTCTGGCCTCCAGGTTTCTGCCCTGCTTGAGTTCCTAACCTGACTTCCCTAAGAGAACCCTTTCCTCTCCAAGATGCTGTTGGCCATAGTGTTTATCACATGGTGGTTACAGAAGGCAAACTAAAACACTTGCCCTTCCTGAGCCCTGCTTCCTTGGGTCATCGTCCTTGATAAAGTACTAACACATTATCCCGTCTTAGACCCAGAGTTTTGGGGATCCAGACAGAAGTATAGGCACGAGAGACCAGGAATAGAGTGTGGAATGGGCATGCTGGCTATGGCATGAGATAACATGTCAAAGGAGGCCTGACTGAGTACGAAACTCTAAAGGCCTGGACGGAGGCCAGAGAGTGAGCCAGAGCCTTTCTAGAGACCATTCCTGGCAGAGGGACCAGACAGATGGGCTCTAGGGAAGAGCATGTCGGACACGTGTGAGAAACAGCACATACACCAGGGTAGCTGCAGAAGGGAGCCGGTGCTAAAAGCTGTCGTACAATGTCACTTCTGGCCTTTACAGGATGAGGAAGGTGAGGAGGGATGACAGGGCCTGACTCTGGTTAAGAGGATCCCCTTGCTGCAGTGCTGAGAAGAGACCCAGGTTAAGGGCAGAAAGGAGCTTCCCCGTGCCCATTCCACTTGTGAATCGGTGACCGCAAAAACACAAAACCTTTGGCAGAGGTTCATGAAGAAAAAGGGCAGAGCTAGCCACAGAGGGCATGAGCTGCCTTCACCAACGATGGCCTCCCTGCCATCTGGGGTATTCAGAAACAGGCTGGGTAACCTGGCACTAGGACATGCCAGGAGCCAGGTGCATGTGACTGAGTCCAGGATGGGAGCAGGGAAAGGACCTCAAGATTGTTTTTAACCCCAAGACAGGGCACCTGAGCCCAGAGAGAAAATGAGCAGTCCCCGGAGGGAATCAGTCCAGAATTAAAACAGAACCTACAGCTTCCAGCGCCTGGAGAGTTCACCCTCGCTTGTCTAATTCCATGCTACCATCTGAAACAAACAAACTCTATCCTCCAAGTGCTTCAGTTGAAATATTTTATTTGGGGCATATGAGTACAAGATCTAGGAAAATAAGCGGTGGGACGAGAAGAGGACCGCACACACTGTCATACACCACAGAAGCAAAGATCTGGCTGTAGACAGCCCTGTTTATGTCGTCATTCAGCGAAATTTTACTGAACTCTTGTTATGTGTTCAACAGAGGAAAACACAACGCATTGAGTCTGTGCTATTTGGAACCTATAGTCTAATGGGGAGTACATCCGAGAATGAGAGATCACCACCGGTCTGATGCCGGTTCTAGCGAGAAACTCAGTGATGGAGAGCAAGGGGAAGGATAACGTCACTAGAGCAACAGATTGTCACGGTTGGAAGGATAAGGGAGGATGACATTCAAGGACACAGAGAAAAGAACAAGGCAGCTGAGGAGGGATTGGAGCCCAAGTTATGGAGAAGCCAGGAAGGCTCATCAGAGGAGGCCACCAGGCATAGTTTATAAACTGGATACAAATGAAGCTGCCACTCACTTAAAGGTGTGATACCAGACAGCAGCGGCAGGGCACCGGGAGCTGGCCTAACTCAGGTATTTAGATGCACTGCTGTTTCTGTCAAAGCTCCCCAGGGTTGCTAACATACAGCCAGGCCTGAGAATCCCTGAACTGACCAGAGGTCTCTGATGGACTGAGCCTGGCCCAAGGTGCCTACTGCTGTACCCAGAACCCAAATGAGAACTTGCTAGAGAGGAGGTGCCCAGGATATGTCACTAAAAAAAATTAATACTGTGGAGGAAGACATCACAGCTGGTTTCCACCACTGGAGCGAAGACTTGACCTTGGGCTGACCTTCCACATCACTCCTGACTATAGACATGGTTGGCCCCGAGCAGTAACCAGATAGTCTCAGTAAGAGAAAACACAAGCTATCGAGGGGGAAAACTAATGGCCCAATGGAGATAAAGGACCATGAGGGGAATCTCAGAGGTGCACTAATATTGCCCCAAAGGTCTTTATGTAAGTGACCCTCCTGTCTCCCCAACTACAGACATTGTGACTTTCTATAAGAGAGAAATGGTAGGAGGACAGGAAGTTGGTTACTAACAGAGAGGGTGAACAAGGACCTCTAAGGCTCAGGGTGGGTAGCACCCCACTTCCAGCTTTTCGCCTCTCCCCCACCAGCCTTACTCTACACCTATTACCACAGGGCATCTGATCCTGGGATTGTAAACATATTGCACCCCATTTTGAAGAGATGTGAGATTCTGGGTACACTCTACCAACAAGTTATTTTTTTATAATCTTTAATTTAACCTTTCTTGCTGAGATGCCCCATCCCTGTGGTTCAGAAAAAGAGCTTCTTTGGCAAAAAAAAAAAAAAAAAAAAAGCAAATGTGGAAAAGCCAGTCAACAATTGCTTCAGCAAATTCATGGGTGGCCTGACTATTCCCTATCCTGGTCGTCAGCACAGCTGAGGATCTGAACCCCTAAAACCCTCCACATAATGGAGAGTCACTATGTGCAGTGTTCTTCCAGAGCTCTCTCAATTCTGGCCCGGGTCACTGTGACCATACCCCAGCAGCCAGTCCTCTGACAGCCAGGCAGACCATGGGACCCACCTGAAGGACAAGGTGCTAGGAGCTTCAAGACTGGGAAGATAAGCAAAGCACAGTGGAGCCCCACCTCTCTACTTCAGGGGAAACTACTGTGTGAGCAGGGAGGCAGAGCTGTTGTGGCTCAGGCTCATATTGAAGGCAAAGAGAGGGTCCTTTAAGCTATAACTAGATGCTATGGGAATGATGAGGACAGAGCGAGAGGCTAACGAGTGAAGTCAAGTTCATTGCTTTCAGACCTTTTGAGATGGCCTAGTCCTATAATTTCCAAGCCCGTATGTATATATATATACATACATATATATGTATGTATATATATATACACTTACATGTGCATATCTATAAAATCATCCTTGCATGGAAGTACTTCTGTTCTGATTGCAGCAAGGGAGAAGACACAAGTTGGAAGGATGTTGGAAGAGGAGAAAGCAGCTCATTCACTCTACCTCCCAAGCCAAACGTCCCTGGGGTACCTAAGAAGGACTTTGGAACCTTAGCTTCCTTGAAAAATCAACCTTCAAGCCCAGACCCTTAATTTTACAAAAGGAAAAATTGGGTAGGTTGTCCGTGGTTCCCATTGAAGCCATGACTGCATTAGAACATGCACCGTTTTCCCAAGCCAGGTCTCACCTCACCCCTTCCCAACAGCTGGCTCCCCCTCCCCCGCTCCCCAGTCTAGGACCCACGCGGGAATCTTAGACAGAACTACGGAAGGAGAATTGCAGGTAGATTATGAGCAGCAGGACGGTAGCCCAAAATAAGCACCAGGGGATGGAGCAGAAGTTGCAGCCTGAGCCGGCTTCGGCCTGTGGCTTGGTGGGGCTGGGTGCACGGGAGAAGGTGTAGGTATTTGCCTCCTCCTCCAGCAGCTTCTCGCTGGGTTTCCAATGCACGATGCCTTCCTGGCAGGCCTCGCAGAACTCTCCGCGGTGTCGCCGGTTGTCCTGGCGGCTGGCCACGTGGATGCGATAGTGGCCTCCGCGCTCTCCGTAGCACTGCTCACGCAGGCTGGTGATGAGGTTGTCCACCAGGCTTTCGATATTCTCCTCCAGCATGCTGGACTCGTCCAGCCGCGCTGTGCCGCACTCGTAGCAAAGCTGCTTGAACACACGCATGCGCACAGAACCAGCACGCTGGGCACGGTCCAGGTACATGTGGAAGAGGATGACTACATGGGGCGACTGCCAGGTGTGCCAGCACCAGGAGCAGTGGAACCTGCCAGTGAGGGAAAGAGAAAGAGAGGACCACGTGGAGGGATGAAAACAGGCTACGAAGGAGCAAGGGGATGTGGAGGTTGGCAGAAGCGGGGCCCTGTGCTGACAGTCCCCAGGGTTCATTAGCTTCCCCAGGAGGCCACCCTCCTTGCTCTGTGTGAGTGCCTAAGGGACAAGAGCAGTCTCCCAGACTTGGCACCGGGAACCTAGCAGTGGTCTGCTCCCTGGTTGCCATCCAGAGACCTTGCCTCCCTTCGGCCTGGCTTCCTCAGGCCGTACCCCTTCTCCCAGTTCTAAGGAACTCATTCCTTATCTATAAAATGCTCTGGCTGAATTGGGTCTCTGCCCACACCACATGGAAGTCTGACAGCAAAGCTTAATCTTTCTGGCTAGGAGATACACAAAGTCTATCTGTTAACCCTGACTGAACAGACTGGGCCTAAATCAACAGACAATGAACTATTAACACCATCAACTATTAGCACAGGCCAGAGCTAATGCATTCCCAAGTCCTGGAAGTGGAGACGGCGTGAGTGAAGATGATCCCCACAGAAAGACCAGAGTTTCCCACGCTGACCCCAGTCAGCC
This sequence comes from Dicrostonyx torquatus, assembly GCA_028555095.1. Taxonomy (NCBI): domain Eukaryota; kingdom Metazoa; phylum Chordata; class Mammalia; order Rodentia; family Cricetidae; genus Dicrostonyx; species Dicrostonyx torquatus. Next base: position 467,603 of record JAQHUG010000189.1, on the reverse strand, counting down.
TGGAATCACAATTCAGCAACAAACTCTGAGTGAGCCACTAACATCTGATGGAGGAGTACCCACATTTTCATTTTAGTCTTTTTGCTTATTCATATCTTTAGCAACTATTTCTCTCACTCAGATTACACTTGGATTTTTTTAAAATGTCAGAATGGGGGGGGTTCACAGAAATTAACCTATCGTTCATTTTATTTCAGGACACAGTAAAAGAGCCACCCATGTACACACAGCTGGAGAGGCAGAATCAGTACCCTGCCATGCTGGCTGGAATGAACTCAACAGAACTGAGTTGACTGGGCTAAGCTAAGTAAGAAGGCCTTTGCTTCTGGCCCAGATACCTGCGTCACTCGGCTGCTTTTGTTCAAGTCCCAAAAGTAAGTCTTAATGTAGACCCATGAACTGAACCCAAGACGAGAGCTCTAGAATCACCCAGGAGCCTTCTTAAAGTCTGGGTACTGATCCAAGTCTGGAAGGGGCCCAAGATTCTGCAGCTCTGACAAATTCTAGATGATCAACACTATCATCATCACCCTGGAGCTCTAAGTGAAGATCTCGGCTAACCCTTCATTCAGCATTGGGGAAAACATGGTCCAAAGAAGAAAGTAGATTTCTCAAGAGACATGGAGCCAACGGCACAGTCAGTTTCTAGCGTGCTCCGTGTGCTCGACATTTCAAACCAAATCAAGCTGAATTAACTAGGTTCACACTGAACTTCCCCAATACAAAAGCACAGATCCCTTGACTCCCCGTGGACCCAAGCCTTCCTTTTCTCAGCTTACAGATACTTCAAAAAGACAACGTTAAAGTCTAAAAGTGTGGGAACTGTCAGAAACTAATACTTTTATTATTAAATATTCTCTCTAGATAATATATATTATATAATATACATTTTTCTAACTCTTTATTTGCTAAGTGGAGAAACTGTAAGAACAGTTCTCCCAGTGAACAGGAGAAGAGTTGAGTCCAAACTGGTGTCCCTTTCAGGGATAACCTGCCTTCTAGTCTAAAGTAGCCTCACAGTGAGATTGGAGCAGGCACTTGGGTTCTGTGCATCCTTCTTGTTCCTCTGAAGGTGCCCCGGGGCTAGGGTCCCAGAGGCTGTCTGCAGACCCCTTCTTGCTGGGCCACTCACCTGCCTGAGGCATGAAGTTCCAGGTACTGCTTCCAGCCAGGGGCCAACACATTGTGCTTGAGGTTGGGGTCTATAATGAAGTCCCAGCTGTCAGCTGGCTTTGCCTCCTCCATCTTCTCGTAGAAGACTTTCTTCCACTCACCTGTGGTGACACTCTTACACATGTCCTCGTCAGGGGCGAGAGAAGGCAAGCTCCACTTTAGAGAGAATGTGGGGAATGAGGGCAAGTGCAGGGCAGGGCAGCGTAGTCTCCACGGTCTAAAAATCCTCATTGGCAGGACGGGGAGGAAGCAGGACCTGACTCCCTCCTTTGTCCGCAGTGGAACCTGTTTCCAAGGCAACCAGGCAGGGTGCCAGGGGACACAACCTGGGGAGGAAAGAGTCTCTGGAAGGGTATTTCAGAGCCCTGATGGCAGTCTGCAGAAGCAAGGTTTCTGAGTCTCAGTGATCCTAGGCAGGTTGGGGGCCTGGCAAAAGGCTAGACTTCAGACCTTATCATCTTGGCCTGCAAGAGCATGGAGAGGTGATTATTTGAGAGCTGGCTCAATTTCACCTGGCTGCCCCCTGGAGGCATCATCAGCACCTGGCTGCTATGGTAACCACCATGCCTTAGGGAGCCAAGGAGAAATAAGGGATGGGAAGATGTAGACCTGTTAGCAGGTTGAACTAGAATACAGTCTCCCTCTTCATAGCCACCCATCTCATACCTGAACCACTGTCATTTGATATACATCATCAAAGATCTCATAAATTGCAGTGACTATGTCACCATGCAGATCCGGGACTTACCTTATTGTATAAATGGCCCAGCTGCTTATAAGCCACTCCAACCCATTCATTCTTGTGTTTCAAGTATATTGATGTGTCAGGCCCTGTGCAAGGCACTTAGGACTGGATATGTACCAGGTGACAATACTGTAATGAGATCCATACTGCAAGAACCATTTACAAAGTGCAGTTACCTGTGCACAAAGGTAAAAGCCATTGCATCACCCAGGTAGCGAGACAGGACTACTTCCAAGTTAGTTACAGAAGAGCAGTGGAAGAGAACCTTCTGAGGCAACACTGCCTGTATCTAGAAACCTGTAGTTTGCTAAGTTTTTAACTGTAAAATAGCTCTTCTTATTCACTTTGATTCAGATCATTGGAAATATTTAACAATTAAACAGAGCAGGGGCTGAGGAAGACAGGCTCGCCAACCTCATTGTAAATTCATCCAGAATGATCAGGGGAACACAAAATGGGGGCAAGAAAAAGAACTTTTTAAACAGAGCATACTGGAACAAGGGAGGCAAGGAAGGAAAAGTGCCCAGAGAACTTTAGCTCTGAAGGGCGTGGGGTGGGAAGTGGGTTCATCCACTAAGATGAGCAAGGTCTGTTATCAGGCTCTCGGGAAAGGGCTAAAACTAGCCCCGTGGGGTAGACACTGTGCAGGGGGAGCCAGAATAGAGGCTAAATGTGCAGATAGGTTGGAAGGTGGAGACAGAATCCACCCTGGAATGGAAGGAGACCAGCAGGTGGAACTGGGCTCCGGACCTGGTCTAACTCCAGACCTGGTCTGGCTGATGCTACGTGCTATTTGGGTAATGGCAGAGTTGCTGTGTCCTGCTGGTGGTGGCATGAGATATTGCTCTGCTCCTCTCAACCTTCCCCTTCTTCCTTCAAGCTTCCTTCAGGTGTAACCAAGCACCTGAGGCTCCGGAAAATATGATGAACAAGAGAGGAGCTGACTCCACCTCAAAATTGACCAGGCAAACTACAGTGGCTGAGCAGCCCAGGGCCACATCTTTCTCAATTCGGTCACCTAGGATGGAACCCATGGCCTGCCAACTGCTTGCTCCTGAGGACACAAGGCTGATGGGCAACAGGAGCTCAGGACTTGACTTGTCCCGCTTGTGGGCAGCCAGACCTGTAATTTTTAGCATGTTGTTTTTTCCTTAAAAATTCATACACACTTATTACAGAAAATGTACAAAATAAAGATAAAATTAAACAAAAACAATGCTCTTCCGTAACATTCCTATCCAATGATATCTATCCAGTGACTGTTGTTAGTATTAAGATAAACACCATAAGACATTGTGACATGTTTTATAAATAATAACATCTCATAAATATTCTTCTAGGCCATTAATACTATTCTCTAGTCCTGCACCCTAGGTTGTATTATTCTGTTATATGAGTGGGCACGGTTTACACAGATCATCTTGCTCTTGAGGCAGCAAAGTTTAGCTCAGTCCGTCACAGATGAACCCTTGGGTATTTAAAATCTGTGCCCACAGATGTGCATTCCCAGCATCAGAAACAACGCTGCTTACAGTCAGAAAGCACATCTCTCAGCCGGCCATCATGGCTTGCACTTATAATCCCAGCACCAGAGAGTCCAGGAGAATTGAATTCAAGATCATCCTCAGCTACGTAGGAAGTTCCTGATTAGTTGTCTCAAAAACATAGAAACAAAAGGAAAGTCATGTCCTGATTTCTCCACAAAGTCTTATTGTGGTTGCAGAACTTTCAAATGGTATGAATTACATGCCGATTTCCTGCAAATCCTGAAACTGGAGGTTAAGAAAGAAGGGCCTAGGCTGGCAAGTTGGCTCAATGGATAAAGGCTTTTGCCACCAAGCCTGACAAAGTGACTGAGTTCCAACCCCAGGACCCCCAGGATGGGAGTAGAGAAGTGATTCCTGAAAGTCGTCCTCTGCCTTCCACACATGCCAATGCCACACACATGCTCTGGAAAAAATGGTAGTAGGGCAGAGAATGTAATAAAAAAATTAAAATAAAAAGGAAGGCCTGAAAAATCTAAGTTTTCTATCTGGTACCAGACACCATCCTCCAGGTGCTCCTGCCTCTGCATGAATGAGGCCCCGATGAACACTGCTTTACCTCAGTTGGCTTAGCAATGGGATAATGAGAATACAGCATCTTTGGCTATTAAAAGCATGAGCCCTGAAATAACCCGTGTTCATTCGTCGTTGTTTTGTTTTGAATTCCTTTATATCTTATACATAGCTATCCTGCTCTATGTGATATGTATCTTTTCATTGTGGTAAAATATGTCATTGTTGTGGGTAAATATATAATTGTATTTATATATTAACTTGAAGCACACTAGTGGTCACTAAACAGCAGGAGGCCTCAGGCACTGTCTCAGATTTTTTTGTACACAGTAGTTTGTTCCATCACAAGAGCAGTGGCAGCAGCTCCAGATTACAGATATCCCTACGTAACTGAGAGATCAGATAACCTGCTACAGCTTCATCATCCGGCATTGGTTGAACTTGGATTTGAATGAGTATGACTGCTTTAACCGGTGTGCTGTCTGCCCAGTGTAGAATCGAGAACATATTGTTTGCTAATTAAGTGTGCGTGTGTGTCCCATCTCACCACTAGATGTGCCCATTTCAGTGTCCACGGATTGCAGATACTATGAATCAGTATCCTTTCAGCTGGCTGTGGTCCCGAGGTGACAGCCCGTCTAGATGAGGAGAGGGTAGCAAGCAGTCCCCCAGACTCTCTCTCACTACCAAGATGCAGTCTTCACTGTTGAATTTAATGAAGCAATCGCACCCACAAAGCCACAATGTTCGGTATAATTATTTCAGAGCTGAAGGAGGAATTAAATCCAAAATCTTTCTCAAAATTTAGAACAATTCCCTAATTTGCATGTCCTTCTTGCTCAGAGGCCGGGCTAACCCTCTCTGTAAGGTTCCAGTTTTAGTATATGTGCTGCCGAAGTGAGCACGTAGTCTGAAGTCTTCCCGAAGAAAACACACTGCGGGTTCTTTCTATGCACGACCCTGCAAAATCATAAATGCTTGGTGCCAGGGACTCAGGCGCAATGGAAGGAGCTGCGAGTCTGGAATCAGGAGTTCAAAGACCTACACTAGCCCTCCTGCCATCTGATTTGGGGACCTCCCGTGAGTCTTTTATTTTCTCTTGGCCTTCACTTGTCCACGCACTCAAAGGGCTAGAGTAGGTGAAAAATGCGTGGTGCCCCTGGCTACAGCCGTGCAGGGTTTACAGAGTTTCAGACTTAGCAACCTGAATAGTTGGGAGGATACAAGGTTGGATGAGGTCGTGGGATGGAAGAGAATGCTTCAGAAAAGGAGTGCAGGGGTGCCTGGATCCAAGGGCTGGCTCCTCAGAGCCTGGGGTACATAGAGTCTGATGCTCTTGGCAGATATCACAGTAAGTGGGATGGAAATTAAGTCTAGAGCCACTCAGTATTAACACTGGAAATGACTCCTAAGGTTTTCAGGGTTGTTGTTTTTTTTTTTTCAAATATTTCCTCAAACTGTTAACTAAATCAGCACTGTTGTCTCTGAGATAAGTAAACTGATCTAACCAACTTGTTAGATGCGCTGGAAGCTATCAGAAGTGGTAGCCACTGGCCAAGGTGAGCGCGAGGCTGAAGTTCCTAGATAAGCACCTAAAGCTAAGAGACGCTAAAACAAACACAGTGAGAATGAATCTTGTACAAGTATTTTGCAGTTGTTGCTACGATAAACATTCTGACGAAAAGCAAGGATACTGAAAGTGAGACTCACTGTGCATGCGTGTGTGTGTGTGTGTGCACGTGTGTGCGCGTGCGTGTGTGTTTGCAGTTAGCCAGCTGATGCAATCCCCATTGGCACAAATTAAGTTTAATTTGAGACCTGAGCTCTCTATGCAGAGACCAGCACAATACATCCTTCTGTACAGAAGGGTGCTTAATAATAATTTCAAAAATCTACCAAGACAGAAAAGCAAATAAAAGCCGCCCTGTACAGTGCCCTGTTGAAAGAGCTCTGACGCTGGAGAATCTGAATGCCAGATCACAGATTTAAATGTCTTTGAAGCCTTTGGCTTCAGTTTGGGTTTTGAGAATATGTGATGATATTTTAAGCTCACAAGGGGCTTAAGACTAAATCCCTACTAGAAAACACGGTGATTAAAAGAAAAGAAAGAAAACTATGCCTCTGACGTATTTGGCCTGACAGGAAATATAATATATTCAACTCATTACGCTGCCATTGTTCATCAAGATCCTATAAAAATAAGTATTGTCCATCTCAACATAGCATGCTAACAAAGAGCAGCCTCCAACCAGGAGCAGTTTCCCATCCCTATGTGGCATTTGTGGAGATAAAGGTGAGTTTGGGGGAGATGTAGCAAAGACCAAAACAATCCCCTGGCTCTCAGTGGCCAGGGATCAAAGATCTAACCTTGCTTGATATCCTACAGCAAAAAACGTTTCCTCCCCAGAGGCCCATGGGTGTGGAGTCGCAGCAGTAAGCTCTTCATTGACTTAACAATAAAGATGCAGTTACCGCTCGTGATTTTCAGTTCAAAGGAATCATCATGTTTCTTCCTGAGCAGAAACAGCCCTTCTCTGGGAGACAAGCACTTCACGCCATCCCAGGAAACGCATTCCTAGCATACTGCTGGGGCTGGCTTCGAGGATGCCCTTCCCAACCCTTAATCATTTGGGACTAGACAGAAAAAAAAAACCACAACCTGTATCTTCATTATTACTTCAGAGCATGCAGCACACCTCTGAGAACACCACGAGCCTGGCAAGAGATTGTCACCCAGCTGTCTCCATACATAAGCCTCCCAAAGACAGGCCCAGTGCAAACTCAGGCTGGATGCTTCAGGATGAGGGTCTGTATTGTAAAACCAATGAGTTCAGCTGGGAAGGTCTCTCTCTGACTATGACATTCACCACCCCACTGATCACCACGTTGATTTGGCAGATCTGGCTGGGTAGGCAGGTGTCTCCTTCCTGCCCCACTCCTCCATGTATCTTCCTCCTAAAGCTGCTTGTTCCAGTTAAAGACATCAGGCGTCCTCACTAGGAAGGCAGCCTTCTTCAGTCAACATTATACAAGCAGCTGCACTCACCTGCTGGAGCCTCCCAACCAGTGCAAAGGCCCAATGGCTGTGGGAGCCCACGTGTGACTCCGTTTCCATCTGGAGTCCGTTCTGACTTAGAAGCCATTTAAGTTCAAGCTTGCCTGCTCTGCTTTTTTCTATAAACTTGAGGGCTGTGAGAGACTTCTGATTTTTTTTCTGTGAGAAAAAGAGAAAAAAAAAACCCACTCTATCTTGTAGAAAGTACACTGTTGATGCCAAACCTCAGGAACATCAAGACAGAAAGTAAGGCCGCTTCTGAGCAGCAAGTGCATATGAGAGAGGAGGCCGCTCACTCAAGGACAGGAATAGTCTGTGGTTAGACACTAACCGACTGTCTGTGTTCTGCTTTTGTATAGAAGCAAGTTCTGAAATAAACTCTGGGCTGTTTGGCTGTTTTGGCATGACTGAACTGACCTCCCAATTCTATGGTGTATTTTCTGTCTCAGTTCCTTTCATCTGATATTTCCTCAGACTTAACGACCCCCAATCCAGGAACCCTAGCTGACTTTGTAGGAGCAGGCTAATTCACTGTCAGGATTTGCCTTGTGGAATGTCTAAGCAGGAGGAAAGCACATTGTCAGATGTCTTGCTTTGGTTCATCATCAGTCTCACAGTTAAGAGAACAGCAAAGAAAAGAAAGTTACATTTTTCTACCCAGCCTCCAATGAGTCTGTTGAGCATTCCCAGAGAAGGTGTGTCTACAACTTTCCCTTCTTTTCCCTGTTCTTCTGTTGTCCCCTTTTCAATTTTCCCCCTCTACTTACAAAGTCCTGTGGCCCGTGAATAGACCTCCTTGTCACTGACAGTGAGCACTTCCCGTGGGAGACTCATTCACTACCATGCTGACAAACACTGGCCCATGTGATGATGGGAACTGAGAAGTCTGCAAAGTGGAGACTCACAAAAGCAGTGGCTTGGTTTCACTCCATGTCCAAAAGCTGGATGACTGATGACATCAGTGACACGAGGACAATAGCGAGAGATGGCCCATCCCACAGCCTCAAGGAAGAGAGTAAATCTCCCTTTGCCATTTTGTTCTGGGTCTGGCTCTAGCATGCCAAATCTACAGCCCTCAAACTGCATGCACCTCAGGACACCAATGAGTGGGCTTCTGCCAAAGGTCACAAACTCATTTAAAACATGAAGGATATTTTGACCATTTTTTTTCAGTAATTCAATTGCTCAGTTCTAATGTGTAAACTTTGTAGGTAACAACATCATGTCATGGTGTCTCAAGGTTGTAAAGTCTTCAAACAGATTGGATGCCCATGCAAACCGAGATTCCAGCGTTCAACTCACTTGAAAATATCCTTAAATAAGCTCAAAAGAAGTAATACTTCCCAAATACCTTCAGAGGCTACAAGATAATTACTACATTGCTAGAATAGCACCTTTGAATCCCAGCTTCTCAATAATAAACTTATTAATGAGAGATAACTTCTGAACTTATTGGAAAAAAACGACTTATTCCCATACTCAAGGTCATGTTTGAGTTTGTTTCTTTCCCCTTTATGGAATGTTTTTCTTCCTAGTTCACATATAGTAATTACACAAACTATGGAGCACAGTATATCAGGATAATCTGTATAACCATCAGTTCAAACATGTATCATTTATATTGGTACATCCTCTCTGCTAGTGACTCTGAAATGAAACTGTGGCCTTACTCTGGCCTTACTGTGCCATGTTGGGAGTAGTCCCCCTCAACAGCAGCACCATCCTCCTCCTTCCAGAGGATTCTGCTTTTGACAGCTTTGGTTCAAGGCTTTGGAACTATGGATGTAATTTAGAGCTTGTTATATTTGACACAGGCCACAACAACATTAAGAGTTATGTGCAGTATGCAAACAGGGCATGAGGTGGTGAAACCGCCAAGCATGTCCTTCCACACTGGTCATATCTGGTGCCAAATCGGTTAACTAAAACTTGTGTTTGAAAAAAAAACATATGAAAACCAATGTCAATCTTCCAAAGATCTGAGTCAACTCTTTAGTGAATGTTATTCAGAGGAGACATGAAGGGGTCCTCACTTGTCAACTACTCAGTAGTAGCAAGAATCCTCAAGTCCTGGTCCTGCTCTTGAGGGGACCAGAGCAGAGATCTTTTTCACTACGACTCAATTCTTGGTCCAAATTGACTCCAATATGAATGACAGAAGTTCCAGAGACAGAGAGAGAATTCCCATCTACTCTTGCTGAGGGAGGCTCTTCCCTTGAGATGGGTATGGGCCAGACCCACCCAGAGCTTAGGAAGGACAGGATGGCTCATGCTGGAAAGACCTCTGAAGAGACATGGTAGAGTTAGCAGGAGACAGAACAGCAAAATCAGTCTTGCTGATAGCTGAAGGCTCTAGCCGAGACAATACGATGTTGCTCCCTTTTGGGGAGCCTATGGTGCCCTGAACTCTGCAAGAAGGGAGAGAGGAAGATGCTTTCTGGCCAGATCCAAGGCCAAGGCATCTGCAGTCTTATATCTGTGTAGCCACACAAACAAGTTCTCAAGGCCCAATCAAATAAGTGTTGCAGGGGAAATTAGCCAGGTGTGCACCACAGCGAACCCATTAGTCACTGACAAAGGTGTCATCTTACATGGTCGTCTGTAGGAGGCTGTGTCTGAAGGCTTTGGCACCAAAGCCTTTTCCATTTAGACTGCACCTTTACTATTTTCCTTGGCTATTTTCCATTGTTTGGCGGAATTGCATTTTAGACATCCAAGACCTATGCTTTTGAAAGCAGTGGTGTCTGGTTTGACAAAGTGGAGCCATACAGTCCTGGATTTCTGCAGGATTAGTTTAGGTGCAAACATGATACTCAGCTAAAACTTACCTACAAATGCAAACTACAAAGGGATTGTATCAGCAAGACGTCTGTGGAAAGAACTGAAAGAGCCCTTCATTCTGTCATTCTTGTGTGGCTGGCAGTGTGACCCAGAGAACAGCTTCACTCCCCCAATATTTTAATGTCCCCTGACTGGATCCTGTGACCTTAAATTATTTTCCCTGCTGTACCAGTGGGTGGGCTGCAATGAATGGCAATCCTCTCCAGCTTAGGTGAACGAAGGCTTGCCTCTCCAGACTCACCCCCTGCATTCAGAAATGCCTGTGTGCACGTGATGTTTGTCTTCTCCGCGGGCAGGCTGTTGCTTTTGAGTTTCTTCTCTGATGCTAAAACACCCGACCTCAAACAAAAGAAGGAAAGGGCTTGCTTCTGTTTCCAGGTTACAGTGGATCCTTGAGGGAAGTCATGACAGGGATTCAAGGAGGAACTTGAAGTCATGACAGGGATTCAAGCAGGAACTCTGTTTGCTGGCTTATTTGCAGGTTTGTGCTTGGTTATCTTCCTTATACAGACCAGGCCTTCTCATGGGGAATACACAGTAGCTGACCCTCCTACATCAGTTAACATTCGATCCCTGAAGGGGTGTGGTCCTTTGGCTTGTGACCACACCCTGCTGCCACCCCCAAGGGGGCCGGATCACCAATTCCCAGGAGGGGTATAAATATTGGCAACCCAGGCAGAGAGCTCTCTCTCTGCGCGGACCGCCGACCTGCCTGGCTTGCCTGCGTCTTCAGAGAAGCCCTTTCCGGTACTGTAACCTGTGCCCTTTATTGTGTGTCTCAAATAAACTTCCACAGATCCCCTGCATACATGTCTACAGGTGCTCTGATTTCCAGGTGACTCTAGGCTGGGTCAAAATGACGATTAAAGCTAAACAGGACATGTTAGATCATTCATTTTCCCCTTACACAGTATTTTCCAAATTAAAAGGAGAATTGTCTAGAAACAGCTTCAAATTCTTAAATAAATGAAGTAATAAAAAATAGCCACCTTAATGAAATAGTTCTTGGCTATATCTTTACCTGACTCAAAGTACCCCTCCCCAACGTTGTTCTGGTTCTATGGAAACCCAGCAGGGTCTTCAGAGAGTGAAACCTAAGTATGGAAACCAGAGGGGCACGAGTCTGGGACCTCTGAGGGAGTAGGCCTGAGCCAGGACCTCTGCCAGAGCAGGCCCAAGGCAGCAACCTCAACAGAAAGAGCCCCAAGCATGCAATCTGTGTGGGAATAGGCCTGACTGACCCCTGGTACTGCAAGAAAATGTGGGGACCGCCAAGCAAACTCCAGAAACATGGATTGACCAACTGGGTGACTGGAATCCTGGCCCTGACTGCACCACGAGGAACAACCATCTGAGCCTTGGATCCACTGGCAACTGGAAAACTGATCACCAGAGTCACAGACAGCCCCAACTATACCAATCAGAGAAAAACATGGGTAGACAAGGTAAGAGCTGCAAAGGAAAA
>JAQHUG010000189.1:397484-410591 GCA_028555095.1 Dicrostonyx torquatus | reverse complement strand
AACTGTGGACTCATCTGAGGGCAGAGGGTCATGTTGTCTCCTTGGCACTAGTTAGTTTAATGGAAATTATTCTCTGTTTTACATAGCTATGTAGAGAGTGGAGCAAGCAGGATCCTATAGTGAGGGGTAGGAGCCAGAGGATTAATGGTCCAGCCATGGCCGTGAGTGTTCAACCAAGGGGACCAGGAGAACAGAGGTTGTCACCAGTCATTGGATTCTTGACATCTCCTTTCTCTGTCCTGAAGGTTATTTCTGACCATGGCTAAACCTTCTCTAATTCTCCCTGACTGATTGACAGAGAAACACTGAGTTTCTCCCAGTGTCCTACAGAGAGCTCCTTGTCTCCTAAAGAGGAGGTCGAGTCTTCCATTCTGAAGAGCAACCTCGGCTAACAAGTCTAACTGGGCTTCCAGACAGGAAGCAGAATTTTCTAGACAGCTCAGGCCTGAGTCTACTTGAGCACTGAATTCCTTAAAGTTTTCATCCCTCAATCCTAGGACAGAAGTTCCAGCTGCAGTGGAGCTGGTGATGCTGCCCCCACCAACAGGAAATGAGAGTGGGATGGTTTGCCCTGCACAGGGGAGCCCAGAATCGAGATTAGACAGACTGTGCCCTCTTCTCCATTACAGAGGAACAGCTGCGGTATATATGCATGAGGATGCAAAGGAGTGGGTTCCCCTCCAGTGCGAACAATTCAGAGATGCACATGTGGTTACGAGGTTGTGTGAGCAAACCAGCTAGTCTATGGGGCTTAGAAATACACTTGATGGCCATTCCTGGAATTAATCTTCTGGAATCTGCATGGGGGAGCTATCTAGGGGTATCTTGTTGACATTAACCGCGCTCCCGTCCCTTGGCTATTGCCAGGGGTGAGCATAGGTTGGTCCCATTTACAGTGGAGTTTCTGTGAACTCTCCAGTTCCAGTCGTTCTTAATTTTCATACCCAAGGTCCTGGTTAATGAGGGATTGTGGCCTTTCCCATGGGAAATCAAAAAATAGGATAACAGTTATAGGACCCATGTCAACCTTATCTTTAGGGGATCAGAAGACCTAGTGATGATCCATCTGTCATTTTCTTCTGTAGTCTCCTTCAGCTAGATGTAGTGAATCCTCAGGGTGACCTTCACTGCTGTAAAGAAAGTGAGGACCACAGGGAATGAACCTTTCTATGTTGGTTTCAGGCTCTCGATTGGATTCACTTTACCTACACAAGGTTGTCAAACTGCAATTTGTGGGCAGGTTCAGACATGGGCAAGGGTGCAGCCTCTCCGTACATCTGGTAACTAGCCCTCTGAGTCCATGGCAGAGCCTGTAAGGACTTGAGGAAGGAATGGTTAGTAATTTCTGTCTTATGACCTTCTGTATATGGGGTGCACCTGGCCCTTAGGGGGGCAAAGGGTGGGAGGTTGGCCCAATTTTTACCAGTCTCACCAACATGTTTAGTTTACATGTTCTGACCTTGTAGCTTCTAAGCACAATGTAGTTTCCAATCATTGGAAAATTTAGGACCTTTGCAAGATGTAGTGAAACTTTGGCTGTGAATGCCAGGCCACACTCAGACCCCGGGAGAGGGGCAACCCAAATTTATTGTAATATCTGGAACCGATAATCTTGGCAGTTTTACTTGCCCCCCCCCGGATGGGTGGCCTAGTGGAGTTTGGCCACCACTTGTCTTCTGCTAACACCAGGGAGCATGGGTCTCTCATCTGGCAAGAACCACTACCCATTTGCCTCTTTTTGGTGTCTTCCCTCTTTGTACACTTAGTTCCTTTGTGTAGTGGTCAGGCTTGGGAGAAGTTCAGGTTCAGACAAGGTCATCAAGATCTGGGGAGGCTGCCCTGTTCTAGGGTCACCTCTGGGTGGCCAAGTCTGCTGGCCTGTCCTCTTGACCTTTAGAGATTTCTCTTTTGGAATCCTCTGCAGTGGTAATGGCTACCTCCCTTGTCAACCAGATGGCCTCTGGTACAGCCCGGAATTCTGTTCCTAGATTTGGTTTTCTTTTCTGGCTGAGGTGAGGACACCCCACACACACAACCCCTGGCTATACAGGGTCCCATGAAGACGGGCCATGGTAGATGTTTACCCACTGGCCATGCACACAGTGATGACTTTGCCCTTCTGGTTAATGTCAGAAGCACAGCCCTTTGTGCTAAAGTCCCTCAGCTAAGAGACCAAGCCTACACCACACTGTCCAAAGTGACAACTGTGGCCCTTGACAGACCTTCTTTAATCTTGAACAAAACTGTTCCTCTTTCTCTTCTTGTAGCAGGACACTTGTAAGGCCAGGTTTGACCAATTGGACTGTGTCAGTCATTTTCAAGGGAATCAGGGATCAGAAAGTGGAGTAGGGGCTGCAGGTTTCTGGCCCACCAGCCCCAAAGCAAAGCAGAGGGAAGGATGCAGCAGTAGTGGTCACAGAGGCAGCAGGTAAGCAGAGCATTGAGCTCCTCCTGGTTGGAGCCCAAGAAGCCAGGGCCAGGGCAGCACCCAAATAGCATCTTCCCCCACAGCAGTACCGGGGGACCCCATTCAAATCCACTGCACTATCATAGAATCACACCTTGCTGTGCCCCCATCCCATTGGTGGAGACTGATGACCCTGATGTGGCTGCTGTCTTGGTGAGGCTCTATTGGGTTATCAGCTGGGAGCAGGTTGGCTGGGCTGGTCACTGAAGTTTTACAGAATTAGATACAGGCCTGATAACGTAACAGGTGAAGAGAGAGATGAGAGGAATCTCAGAAAGGGAAGAGCCACGGGAGTTGCTTTGGCCTTGTTAGGCCAGTTTGCAGAAACCCAGACCAGAGACCTGAGCTCTAGAGAGGTTCAACCTTGCAGTGGGTTTTAACTAGAAAGTAAAAGTGCCACAGAGTTAGAAGCCAAGGTGCTCTGGGCCCGTAAACGGTAGCAGATCTGCAATACACAGACCAGGCAAGAACTGGGCCAAAGTACGTTGGTGACCCATCCCTTGCAAGACATGAGAGACTCAAGATAACATAACTCTTCATCCTTTTGGAGACTTTTAGATAAAGCCCACCTCATGTGCACTCTTTGCCTGATTCTCTCCCATCTGCATACACTCCTATGTACTTGTCGGGGGCCCTGGATTGACGGAGACAGCAGTGGTCTCTATGTTGGGAAAGCAGCTAAATATGCTAGTGCATTCTCCATCCCTCTGCTCAGAGTTGTGCTGATCTGTGAAGCAAGAGCATGTTGATTGCCTCCTCTGGTCCTGGGTACCACATCCAGGCCTCCTACCTCATCTGCCCAGATGTTACCAGGAGTTTGGATCCTAAACAGGGTATCATTTTCTTTTTCGCCAATTTTACCTTTTTCCTCTATTCAAACGGTGCTTCCTTCAGACAGAGACTGTAGCAAAAGCAAGCCTGGAGGACTGATCTTAGGGGACTTTTCTTTCCAGGGACTGTAATAATCTAGCTAAAACTCAGAGCTTGGGCTGCATCTTGCAAGGGCTGACAGGAAGGAAGGAAGGAAGGAAGGAAGGAAGGAAGGAAGGAAGGAAGGAAGGAAGGAAGGAAGGAAGGAAGCCTTGTGACTCCTGTGCTCTTAGGAGCCCTGGGATAGGGCAAGCCAGGGAGTGTGTGCTTCCCCCACCTCGAGGGGAGCTTCCACTCCAGACTTTAACAGCATGCATCTCACTGTCCCTTCTGGGTCCTCGTCAAGATGTGATTTGGATGTCATGGTTTTGAATTCTTTTCTGTGTAGACTTCACAAAGGCATTTTTTTAAAGGTGCAAATATCAAATGCAGACGATTGAGGATTCCATTCTATGGTAGGATGGTTGCCTTGCAAGTGAAAGGCCCCGACGCTATAAATAACTAAACAATTTTTTATACAAATTCAGTGGCAAGGCTAGCAAGAAGGCTTGGCGAATAAATAAAGATAATTTCCAGACCTGAACCAAGGGCTCAGACCTCTTGAACCCATGAAGAGCTAGAAGAGAACTGACTCTGCAAAGCCCTCCACGTGCACGCCGTGCACACTGCCCCTGCCACACACACGTGCGCACACGCACGCGCTTACACACACACACACACACACACACACGCTGCACACACAGTAATCATAGTTGTCTTTTTAATTGAGCAATCATTTGCAACACCTACAGCAAACGCAGTAGTGGTATCAGTTGAGCGAGAACGTGAAGACATTTTGTGGGAGAAATGACGTGGGTGGGACGAGACTGCAGAAAGTCTTGACTAGCTGTCATGTGTGAAGAGAGAGCCGGAGAGAAAAGACAGCTGAATAAAACCGCATTAGAACCCCAGGGAGCCATCAAAGCTGAGCCAAGTAGTCAGGGCAGTCAAGGGGCAGCTGATCAAATGATAGGATAAGAAGACAATAGTGTTGCATGGCGAAGCCATCACTGCAGGCTCTGCTACAAACTCGTTCTTGAGAGGTGAGTGGTGAGGCCAGATGTTCAGAAGTCTAGAGACATCACACCAGATGTGCCCTGTGGCATTCCGCTAAATGCCTCCCATGTGTTTATTTCAGTATTAAATTCTGATAAAATACCTATGTGGTAGATATATAGTTATAACCATCTAAAGCAGTGGTTTTCAACCTCCCTGATGCCGGGATCCTTTAAATATAGTTCCTCGTGCCATAGTGACCCCCCCCAACTACAAATTATTTTCATTACTACTTCATGACTGTAATTTTGCTACAGTTAGGAATCGTAATGGAAATATCTAGGTTTTCAGATGGCCTTAGGTGACCCCTGTAAAAGGGCCTTTGAACCCCAAAAGGGTTGTGACACACAGGTTGAGAACTCGGATCTAAAGGCTGAAGAATAAAAGACTCAGAGAGACTTTGGCAAGCCCACCCAGCTCCAAGATGCTTCCTGGACTGGTCTGACAGAGACTCCCATCTTTCACAACACAGAATGCTTCCTCTCATGTAATTCCCACGAGGCCCAGAAGCCCAATCAGAAGGAAGAGCCATTGGGAAAGCTTCACTTGCTTAGCTCCCGAGACGAAGGCTCTGTGATGTGTTCATTTTTCCTGTGATACAGAAAGTGTGGTCCGATCAGAGCACAGGCCCTTTGATCCCCCTTCTAGCTGACACAATTTGTCATGCTGACCTCGGGAGACTCTTTGGGAAGGGGGCTCTGCTTGGTTACTATTTGTTTAAAGGTTCACGCTTGATGTGTGATAGTAATAAGGGGTCCTTTTCTTCCCACTGAACTGTTTTCCAAACTCAACCTCTCCGTGCTCTTGCTTACCCAAGGGACCCAGTGGCCAAGAACAAGCCATGGCACAGAATGGCATTTTCAACTTGTAGTTTTTGGAGTCCTACGGGAGTTCTGAAAACGTGCTGAAATGTTCTAGAAGACGGGGAGATGCTCTGCCAGAGTTCTGCTGCCAACTCATGCTCAATAGATAAAGTTTATTATGAATCACAGTATTAAATACGATCAAAGACTCTTGAACAATCCTGAAGAGGTTTTTGTTTAGTACAAAGCAGAATTTTTAGATGGAAAAAAAGTGGGTTTTGTTTTGTTTTGAAAACACAGCAAAGGATGCCCCCAGGGAACAAATCGTGTCATGCCAGGGAGTCTGTGGATTTGTTTCCAGGGTCACCTTCCAAAGTGTCCTTTCCTGGATTCGCTTCAGACATCTCCTGGAGACAGGAAATATCCAAGTTCATTTTTGGAAATAGACCTGTAGTATGTGAGAGTGCGTCTGGGAGCTCTTGGGTGGTCCCCAGTGTGACAGGAAGCAACGAGACAACAAATGCATCATCTCACAGGGAACAGAAGCACTGACCTGCCAGAAGGGTCATTACGAGAACAATGGTCAGTGACGAATCATAATGCTACGACAGACACTCAAAGGAGACAACCAGTAAGAGGACTATCTCATTATGACTCTGTTGTGCCCCATGCCACATAATTCCTATGTTAGCAGGTAACCCTGTGTGAGGATATTAGGAGACGGCACCCTTGAATGGATTCTTGTTATGGGTTGTATGTGAACTGTTCCCCGTAGGCTCGCGTACTTGGACACTTGCTTCCCAGCTTGGGGCACTGTGCTGGGAGGCTCTGGGACATTTGGACATGAGAACTAACTGGCCAGCGGAGTGGGAGGAATGCAGGCCTTAAGGATTATTCCCTGGCCCTACTTCTACGCCCACTCTCTGCTTCCTGCATCACCTAGACATGATCACGCCATGCTGTAGGCTCCTGCCACCATGGACAGAGCTGCTCAACCACTGCAGCAGTGTTCCCTCCATGACTAATTGATACCCCTGAAAACAAGAGTCAAAATCAATGCATTAAGCTGGTCCTGTCGGGTGTTTTGCCACAACAAGGAGGAGAGTAGCTAATACAGTGTTCTTAGGGAAAAGAGCTCAGTGAGGTCACTTACCCTTTCTGCTATACAAAGGCACTGCAGAAGGTGCCATCAGTGAACCAAGAAGTGGTCCTCACCAGGTCTTGATCTGAAACTTTTCAGCTTCTAGAAGCATGGGAAATAAATTTCTCTTGTTTATAAACTAGCCAAACTACTGCTTTTTTTTTAACAGAAGTCTGAATACACACTGGAAATTTATCATGTGAATTTATCAGGTTCCCATGTGATAAAAGTGTCTTCAGAGGGACCCAATGACAACAAATTGGAAGCAGCAATGACTACATTTTGCCCAATAGGATTTCCATTTCATCCTCTTCTGAAAGACTAAAATCAACCAGAATAATGTGAATTCTTCCTTCAAAGAAAGTAGGAGATTGCTGAAACTAAAGGGCACAGGAAGGGGATAGGGAAAACAGTAGACATCTTTGAACAATCTGGGAGAGAGTGGGGTGCAGGGTGCCCTGGCTACTGGCCTGACAAAGTGCATAAAGCATGCTTTCTATGACTAAAGCCCCCAGAGTTACAAAACCTCAAATCCTTCACTTATAACTGAGAGAATACAGTGAATGGGCAATGGCAGGTTCTGTAGGCATGGTTTGCCTTTGTTTGCTGTGTCTAATTTTTATTCTTTGAGAGTTTCACATGAGTAGATGATGAATTTTAGTCCTTGTCACCCCTGTTACGCCCTCATCCCTCTCCTCTGTTGAAGCCTTCCTCCCAGCAAGTTCCCTTCTACCTATGTGTCTTTAATGTGTTTGATCCTTTGAGCTTAAGTTTGCATGGATTAACATTCATAGGGTGTTATTTTCTGGAACATGGGTAACTTCGTGTGTTTCTTTGAGAGTTACACTACTGAAGAAAGTGACCATCTTTCTCCTAACCACCATGAAAATAAATAGTTCCTCAGAGAAGGATGGGCCTCATGAGCCCTCCTCCATTTCAGGCTGAAATGCTGATGGAACATTCTTATGCAAGTAACCACAGCAGCCATATCTTAGGGTTTCTATTCCTCTGAAGAGACACGATGACCAAGGCAACTCTCATAAAGGTAAACATCTAATGGGGTGATTTACACTTTCAGAGGTTTAGTCCATTTTTTTCATGGTGGGACATGGCAGTGTGCAGGCAGACATGGTGCAGGAACTAAGAGTCCTACATCTTGACTGGCAGGCAACAGGAAGTCAGGTGAGATACTGGGCATGGCTTGAACATAAATGAGACCTCAAAGCCCACCCCCACAGTGACACACTTCCTCCAATAAGGATACACCTACTCTAACAAAGCCACACCTCCTGATAGTGCCACTCCCTATGAATTTAAGGGAGCCAGTTACATTCAAGCCACCAGAGGCAGTGAGTTCATGAGTGCATCTCGTGGGCCATGTCCAGTAGCCACTGTTTTCCAGCAGTAACCTCACCATAAACTCCAACTCGCTCTGAACCTTGGAGGAAGTGATATACACGTTCCATATAGGTCTGAGCACCTCACAGCCTAATTCTCTACAATAACCATGGTCCACTGTGAAGAGGAACTTCTCTGAGGAGGACCGAGGGCTGCATGGATCTATGGGCGTGAAGATAAAGAAGTATTTGGAAGTATTACAAAGAAACATTTGGAAGACAGTAAAAAACCGTTGGGTGCTTTGACATGAAAAGTTAAGGTGGTAAGTTGAATGCATAGGCACACCTACTTTTCTGCAGAAGCAGAAGAGAGGCTTGTTGACAGAAACACCCACAGTTGCCTTCTTCCATTATAGGGAATAAATGTATAAGTAAATCTCAGAATTTAAAAAAGAAAAATCTGCTCAGGCCTACCTATCTCAAACTATACATGCAACTCTGTAAATATCTGGCAGAACCAAAGTTTACTTTCTTTAAGACTGGGGTCACCGAGAAGGAGCCAGAAAATGTGTGTGCCAAATTATAAGAACGAGAAAAAGGTCAAGGAAATGAACAGAACTTATCAGGGAGAAAGTGTGTGCCTTGGACATTCTGAAATGTCTAAATATTTGTCATTAAATATTAACATGCATGTATGTATATACACATGTGTGCATACACATGCATGTACAGGGAACTATAAAGTCTGGAATAGTTCACAGGGACCTGGGAGCAAACGAAAATGGAACTATCACAGAAAGAAAAAAAAGGTGATCATGGGAACAGCACAAGGAAAAGACAAACTGTGAAAGTCACTAGTGGACACAGAGAAAAATGAGAAAATGGACCCAAATTAAATGGAAATGAAGGTCAGAGAGATCATGGAGAAACTGTGTAAGGACACTACACAAAACTCAGTATGCACTGGAATCTGCATGGTCAAACATGAGACAGGCAAGCAAAAGGGTGATAACAGACGCAGTTTTCAAAAATAAGAGATTTGATTAAAATTGGAAATGACATGCAATGTCCCAAGGAAAAGGAACAAAGAGACATACTACAGTTAAAGCTGCAGTCTTCAAAGAGAAAGGACTCTTTGGGGGACTATGGAAAAATGTTGTCACTTAAAAGAAGAGAAAAAGGCTGACCTCAGATCTCCCCAGAGTAAAACTTCAATCCAGAAAATGGTGCAGAAATGGCTCAAAGTCCTCGGGGAGACAGCACTAAGACACGCCCACTTTGGCTATGTGATGAGCCCACTTCTGACAGAAAACACTGACAAACTTCAGTCAGCCAAGGGACTGATGGGAAAGCTGCAGAACTCACATTGAGACTGAATCTACTTGATGATATGCCAAGGCTTAGAGGAATTCAGGGGCCATAGTAACATGAAAGAACGAAACCTTGTGAAAATACTTGGCAGAATAACTTTATAGGCATGCATGCTGAATCCCAAATAGAAAGGAGCTGAGATACTGTTAGAAGACACTAACTCAAGCAAGATAATTGAAAAGTTATTTGGAAGACAAAGGTAACTGCTAAGAAGGTAGAGCATTGCATTTGGGTAGAAGAATAAAAGGAAGAAAAAGGAAATGGACTAATTTGAGAATATTCAAGGTATAGAGTCAGTAGTCTACTAAAGGGTTAAAAATGTCATCTTAAATCATGGGTATAATAGTATAATAGCAGCCTTTATACTAAAAACAATACTCCAAAATATTAAGAAAGCATACACATTAAAAAAAAACCTCAAAATATTTCATGGTAGACACAACACAAAACCATGAATAATCTGACAGAGCAAAGCCAAGTTGAGAGGTCCTGGATGCTGGCCATGCTTACCAGACAGTGAGCACCAGGGACCTGAACAAATGCCTTGGCTGGCATCTGTCTTGGTGTCCCAGATGTACAGATTTCTGCCGTGGCCAGTATCAAGCTGCTGATCTGATATTGCTGATGTCAATTTGAGAAGAAATGGACACTTCATCTTTTAATCTCTTATGAGTTATGGTCTGGTTTGGACCCAGCAATAGTCACAGCAACAAACAGAATTCAGATAAGGAGAGAGGTTTTGCATTGTACTGCAAAGCAAAGCCAACTTGGGGCTGTCTACGAGGGATCCTCTCACAACATGGGGTGAACCTTTTTGTCAGTGAGTTCTGGGGCAGAGGTAGGTAGGAGGAGAAAACACGCTTGAAGAAAACAGTAGTAAATGGGTTGTTTTAAAGACTGCATCATAGCCAGGCACTGGTGGCGCACGCCTTTAATTCCAGCACTTGGGAGGCAGAGGCAGGTGGATCTCTGTGAGTTCGAGGCCAGCCTGGTCTACAAGAGCTAGTTCCAGAACAGGCTCCAAAAACTACAGAGAAACCCTGTCCCGAAAAACCAAAATATAAAATAAAATAAAAACTTCATCATAGTAATAAAGCATCCAGATACAGAATACTAATTGTGGGAATCTACACACCAAACAATATAGTATCTATATTCATGAACAAAAAATGCTAGATATTGAAAGGAGAAATGAATAAAGAGGTTTTGGTTAAAAGAGATTTTCATCGCTTCCATGCCAAGAAATTCCAAGTGAATAAAAATGAATAAGTAAGGATATAAAAGCCCCAGATGATATAGTAAGCCACTGAAAAACAAGAAATCATAATCCTTTTTTTTTTATCAGATCGCCTTCTTTACTAGAAGCCACCAAAGAAAAGTCATGAGAGCCAATCACATACCAGAATGTAAGAAAATAGTAAACTTTTATTTGTTTTTGTTTGTTTTTTGTTTTTCAAGACAGGGTCCCTGTGAAAACCTGGTTGTCCTGGAGCTCATTGTGTGGTCCAAGCTGTCTTTGAACTGAGAAATTCACCAGCCTCTGCCTCCTGAGAACTGGAATTAAAGGTGTATGCCACCATTGTCTGACAAGTAATACATTTTTTTAAATGGAGAAAAACCTATTTGGGCTGCTTTCTTTATCATAAATAATACAACTATGACATTTATACTAAATTTTAAGTAAGATTCCTTTATCACTTGGAAATTTCAGCTTTTCAACTTTACAACAATTCTTGAATCAAATTTAAAACTCAAAGTATAGAACATGTAAGAGCAAATAATAATTATCAAATTGTTATACCCAGAACCCAGGGCTATAACTATAGTGTTTGGAGAAAATGAAAGGAATGCATGCAGAAGCCAGCAAGAGAGACCGTCAGAACTGAAGCAGCTACCTTTTCAGAGCAGGAAAAAGAAAATAAATAGACAGTGAGTGGAAAGAATTCAAAAGAAAATGCTGGGGTATTATGAATTTAGATATTGTAAAAGCTGGTATGCGTTTTAAAACCCAAAGCTTGCTCTTCAGAGATCATAAAGAAAGCAGTAAAGTTGGTCTGCCGTTGGCCTAACTTCATAAAATTAAAAACGCAGTTATATAAACTGAACTGCAATAGAGGAAATCATTGCAGACAGAGCCACATGAGATGCTTTTGCAAACCTAGGCAACTAAATTTGAAAACGGTGATGAAATAAGTAATTTTCCAATAAAGCTAATTTTATTGAAATATAACTCAACCAAAATTGGTTGAAATAGATCAGTTGTTACCGCAAACTTATTTAAAACCTTACAAGAGCCTGTCTCCAAATGCTATTTCAAAACAATTTCACATGAGACTGTTTCTGAATCTAAAATATAGACAGGCGATCAAAGAACTTCCATTTTTGGACCCACTTCCTTCAACAAAAGACAGGGGAGAGATGGAAAGAGGGTGGGAAGGTGGATGGAACGGAGGCAGGGGAGGTAAGGGGAAAATGAAAGGGAGAAAGAGAGAAGTTGTATGCCCATTCAGCCTTACTTGGGGACACATATACAAACTCCTGAGTAAAAGTCCTCACCAAAGCAGCATATTCACGGACTTTCCACTCTGATCCGGTTAGCCTGCATGGAAGAGTGTGAACGATGTGGGAACCCCTGGAGTCACGAAGAGCGTGAGGCGCATGGAACTAGGCTCAAACATCCTGGATCTTGGACTTCCTGGCATTTCCAGCATGCTGAAACCTAACTGCTGATACTGAGTGAGGCACACAGATGTGGCCCAAGAAGGGCTGACATCATCTGACTGTCTGGCTGCTGGTGGTCAAGGAAACTGGTTTCTGATGTTGTCCTGGCTTGTTTGTGTCTTGACACCTCTTTTGTCTCTTCTCGTTCCAGACCCTGGTCATTTTCAAGTTTACCAATTGACACTATTAATGTAACAGGCCCCCAGCCATTAGCACAAATGACACCATGATGGAAGTACCATTCAGGCCTTGGAAACACAGGCCAAAACGAGAAATGAGACTAATCCATCAAAGTCTGTCATTCTGGGAAAGTTCCTAAATGTGCTAACTTTGTTTTTGGCTTCCAAAGCTCTGCTTCGGTCTAACTGAGGCGTGTCAACCCAGGATGTGGTTTTCGGCTTAAAAGCTCCCCTTGAGAAAGGCTCAGGTCTGCACTCAGGTCTTAAATACCCAGTGTAGCTGCTGGTGGCTAATAAGGACTTTCTACTGGCTTGGCCCCACGTCAGAGCAGTCTTCTCTGGTGGATACCTCACAACTTTAGCTTTTGGGACTGGGAATTTCTTTGTGCACAGGGTTTACCTATGCCTTATGCCAGCCTTGTTGGCATTATGACTAAACACAGGAAATTCTACACCCCAATTCCTACTGCCATCCCCATCACAGTGACAACCAGAATGTTTCTAGACACTGGCAAATGTCCCCCACCCAACTCAAAATTGTCCCAGTTAAGAATCACTTCTGTAGATCCATTTGCTTGCCACCATGTTTTCTGATTCTAACATTTCCACTTGACACATCCGGTTTTTAGACTCTGTTGAAACCTCCCCTGACCTCCACCTGGGCATCCATGCTGCTGTCACTTTGCCCTCTAGAACCTTTCCTTCAGCGAGTAGGTTGTGCCTTGGCCTGCTTCTCTGGATGACATTCTCTCGTGACTAAGATGGTTTAGCATGTAGCATGAGGCACAGGCGGCAATGTCCCCGCCAAGGAGTGGGCCGTGTTCTTGGCGCCTGCTTTTGGCCCTGGCTAGCTTATTCCCGGAATAATTACACACAAACTGGTTTCATTTAACACACTGCCTGGCCATTAGGTCTAGCTAACTCTTACATCTTATTTCAACACACTTATAATAATCTGTAAGTCACCACGAGGTGGTCTTACCAGGAAGATTCAGCATGTCTGACTATGGTGATTTCATGGCAGGCTCTCCCTGAGCCTTCCCTATCCCAGAATTCCATTCTGTCCTCCCTGCCTATCTAAGATTTTGCCCTATCAAAAGGCCAAGGCAGTTTCTTTATTAAC
>JAQHUG010000189.1:340894-370408 GCA_028555095.1 Dicrostonyx torquatus | reverse complement strand
AAAAAAAGGGGCACAGCAGAGGCTAGAAGGGGTGGCTGTTTGTTTCAGTGCACAGGTGCTTATGACAGAACATGAGAGACAGGAAATAGAACACCGCAGAAAGAATTAAGTTCTAAAAGATAAACTGAAGAAATGGAAATGCATGAATTGATCAACAATTAATTTGGAATAGCTTATTTGTTGAAATTTTTAATCATGTAAGGATACTGAATTGTTATTGAATGGCCTAGTATTTCCATTTTTGTCAAAAATGTCCAACTCTGTGCTGAAAAGAAGTGCCAACCATGCTATTTTCTTCTGGTTCTGCATCTTAACGGAAAGACTTTAATTATCTACCACTGAGGAAAGTGTTAGCTGTAGGCTTTTTCTGAAAAAGCCTTTATTACGTGGGATGCATTTTTCTGTATCTAATTTGTTGAGAGTTTTCATAATGAAAGGATATTTATTTTTAAGAAACATTTTATCCACATCTAATAAAAGGATAACATATTTTTAATTCACTAGAAATATAAAATTAAAGTGCAGAGATAAGAAAATTAGAGCCCCTAGAAATACAGAATACAATAACTGAGCTAAATATTTTAGTAGAAAACATCAGCCACAGACTAGTCAAACAGAAAAAGTATCAGTGGATGTAACCATAGAACATTTGAAATTATACATTCAGATACGCGCAAAGAGTGCTGGGAGATGACTTCGTGGGGGAAAAGTCTAAGCCCGACTTACAGTGTTCAATGTCAGGAATTCACATCAAAAGTTGGGTTAGGTGGCACATATCTGTAGTCTCAGAACCCCTGTCGCGGGACGGGAAGTTCCTGGGCCAGCTAGCCTGGTGTACGTGGCCTGTACACAAGACAGTTCCTGCCTCCCTGAAGACAGGCAATGAAAGGAATGATTGCACATGTAATTCCAGCGGCCCACCAGAGGAGGGGAAAGAAAACGAGGGGGAGAGAAACTGGAGGAAAAGAGGAAGACCAGAGGGAGAGAAAGAGAGAAGAAAAAAGGAAAGGGGAAATCCTGCTGTGTTTCAAAACCGGTGTCCGCCCCCATTGCCCACGGACGAGAGTCCCCTGCTCTCCAGCCTCCTCTTTGAACTTCGCCAGCACTGCAGTGTTTGCACTGCACTTGACGTGTGCATGTGTTTTCTTCGGGGCAATTACGAATGTGTGCTCGAGAGCACAGCACTGTTGTCCAGGTTATCGTTGCTGAAAATATTTATATCCCGGCCGGGCAGGCCTGTCTTTCCAGACTTCTGTTCCTCAGAGGGCAGAAGCCATGAGACACAGCATTATCTGCCGGTGCCAAGCACACAGCTGGTGCCCATGTCCTCACTGCACTGAATCACATGTCTCTGCCCATTGAAACTTGCTTCCCCCTGGGCAGTGATGTCTCACGCCTTTAATCCCAGCACTTGGGAGGCAGAGGCATGGGGAATCTCTGAGTTCGGGGCCAGCATGGTCTACAGATTGAGTTTCAGGACAGCCAGGGCTACACAGAGAAACCCTGTCTCGAGAAACAACAGCAACAAAAATTTGTTTGCCCATTAATCGTGAGGAAGACCGAGTATGAGCATGTGAGCATCCTTTCCCCTCTCCTGAACTGAGGCCAAGCTCCCAGCCTGTGGGACTCTTGCCTCCCAAGAGAGGCGACACCCAGCCTAGAGACGTATAGCACATCGCAGCACATGCCAGACACCTCACGGAGGACAAGGAGCTGAGAATAAGGTAGTGACAGTCCCTGAGACCTGGCAAGCCCCTCCCCCGATTCCTGGCTTTTGGCTAGGGGCCAGATTTTGGTGTGAGTTCAGGGCACTAACAGTTTGTGAGATGGCACAGAAAAACGTTCTCTAAGACACTGAGCACTGGGCTGTCAGTAGAGAGAGCCCTATGGGTGGGGTGGGCACGGAGGTTTAGGTGAGCCTCTCTCTCATGGCGGTGTGCTTCTTCCTACTTACAATTAGCCAAGGAACTGAGACCCAAATTTCCACACCCCCATCATTAACATGTATATCTGAAAAATAGAAAAATGGGATCTGAGAGTGAGGAAGAAGAGAAAGCAGCCTCCAGACAGAGGGAGACCCACCCGCCAAGTCAGCAGCCCAGCAGGATGGTCCTCAGGCACACGGCCACTGGAAATTGGGCCAAAGAGAAACATTTTTTCTGTAACTTCTGCTTCCAACTCCCATCTAAACAATGCTTCCCTATCATTACAGAGAAGCACGAGGCCAAGGAGCTGACAAAGCCAAATCACTGGATGCAGGGTCGATACACTTCAGTGTTCTCTGGCTGACCAGGACGTGGGTGGCTGCTGAGGGCCTGTCTTCCTGAAGAAGACCCACTGCCTCAGCATCTATGGCTGTATTCCCCAGAGTCCGGGCTGGATAGCAGGCACCACCCTTGAACGACAGCCTGTGGGTCCTTTCCGATCCCCAGCCCAGAAAGCGGCAGCTGGGAGTTACAGAGGCGGGGGTGTGGAGGGAGGAGGCATTAGGCTTGATTTGTTAAGGGCTATAATGTGTAAAGCACCTCAAAGTGTGTGGCTTCGACAACACAAGTGTATTGTCTCAAACTTCTAGAAGCCAGAACTCCCAGATTGAGGGGAGTCCCTCTGAGGACTGTGGGGGAGGAAATCTGTTCCAGGCGGCTTCCCCAGCTTCTGCCGGGTTTCTGGCAATCTTCAGCATTCCATGGCTTATACATCACCCGCCTTCATCATTACATAGTGTTTTCTCTGTGTGTGCCTGTCTCTAGATTTCTCGTTTTTATGAGGACACTAGTCAGACTGGAGGAGGGGCCCAGTCTGCGGCATGACCTCATCTTAAATAATTAAATCTGCCTTGATCCATTTCCACAGAGGTCCATTCTAAGTCCTGGGGTTAGGAATTCAATATGAAGGATTTGAGGAGATGCCCTTCTCTTGTAAGCAGGCGGCTCAGGGAAAAAGAAACCCTCTCCAAAACCACGGCTCTTCTTCGATATTTTTCTCCGAGCACTCTTGGTGATTCCCTTGAAACGTTATTACCCTAAGGATCGAAGGGTTCTGAAATCCAGAGCAGGGGTTTTTCCTCCCATTCCAAGCCTTCCTCTCTCCTAAGGTGCAGGGGGAGTGGATGCATCATTACCTGTGCCTAGCAAGAGTGAGCAGGAGAAGAATCAACAAACCATCAGCATTTCCAAGATTCCGTCCTTTTCCTGGCGTGTTGAAGAGGGAGGTTAAGGCCAGAGTCACCTGGAGGAGTACGGGGGCTTGGCGTTTCAGATGTGTTTCCTGGGACACAAGTGTGGATGACTGGTCATCCCCTTTAGCAGGTATGAAGAGAAGAGGCAGATTTTTGAAAAAATGATTTATTTTAAAATGTGTATGGTCTTTGGATAATTTAGAATCAACAGGTATGCTGTTAAAGTCTCTGATACTCTCTCATACCCCGAACCAAGAGCAACAGCAGATCTGATTGGCAGAAGGATCCTATGACCTAGGATGCACAGATGGCTAAAGTCAATGCCCAGGTAGACAGAGGCTTTCAAAATCACAAATTTTGAAACTGTCTGCCTCAAATATTAAACATATCAGCAAACTACCACCATCACCCACATCCATGCCACGGGCTACTTTACTCAGGCCTCCACATTTACGGAGCACAGAGAAAGTTTTACAGACGCCAGAGTCATATTACACTTAAATTAATTTATTCCCTCACATTAAGAACAGTTAAAAACTAGAATCTACCCAGTGTTGTCTCCATCCCCACGTCGACAGGGTAGCAGCCTCCTGGGCACTCCATCCCCAGCCCTAATGAGTTAGAATGGGCATGTGAGAGCAGAACTCGAAGGAAGCCAGGGATGTCCTCGCCTCACCCCACACAGCTGCCAAGCAGCCCAAGGCTCAGGTGCACCCCAAAGCAGAAACAGACCTGAGGTGCAGTCAGCAAGGAGGAGCAGGCTCCCGGGTGTTGCAAATGAGGCAGTTGGCTCACAATAGAAAGGACTCCATGTTCCTCTTCACCGCCCTGCTCCCTTGCAGCAAGGGGCAGCAGGGTACCTACTTCCTATGCGCCATAGACACAGTCCAGCCACAAGTCTTCCTGTGGTCCCCACATGGCCCTGTGAGGTAGGATTGTCACCCCCATTGTACAGATATGGAAACAAAGGCTCAAGGAAGAGACTTCGCGTAAAGTGGCACAGTGAGTCAGTGGGGGTCAACCTGAAAACCCAGGGCTTTTCACTTCAGGCTTCCTGCTGTCTGCGTACCTGAGGCAAGGGGTCAGCAGTAAACAGGTGTCTGAGTTCAAGGACCGTGGGTCTGAAGCTCAAACACTGGAGCCCTGTGAGCACACAGGGCCAGGCTTGGGAGTCCAGCGGACTGTGTCCTAGTGACCTTGCTTCGTTCACATTCATCTTGCTTCATCTACCATAAACAAGTCGCTGAACTGCTCCACACTAGGGCCTGAGTGGGTCATTGTGGCTCCCTACTAGGTAGGCAGGTCTCAGAAAATTCTTGTGAGAGTATGCTTGTCACAGGACGATCAGCAACCAGGCGCCTCACACCTAGTGAGAATCAGGTATGATTAAGATTCTAGCCTAAGTCCTGGAAAACGTAGTCCCCACACCCTGAGAGACCTTCCATGGAGGGCCCATGAGGTCAAAGAAGTTGGGGGTCAGGATATTTGTCAAACAGAAAATGATTCAAAGTAATCCGGGAGGGGGAGACTGCTTTTACGGGAGAGGAATGGTAGCAGAAGGTTAGAGAGTCGACATTTAAAAAAAATAAAAATAAAAAGAGCCTCAGTCTATCTGACTCCCCTGGTGGCTACTGTGGGGCAGCATGCACTGCCAAAGTGGGTAGGAGCTTCCTAACAAAGTATCTTAGCTCCCATGTCCTAACAGGCCTTAGAGAATGAGAACGGGAGAAAGAACAACACAGCTCTTCTGACTCGGGTGACATCTGCTCTGTTTGGCATGTGTCTCTTTCCCAATGTCACGGCTCTGCAAGAACATAGCAGCATACGGACAGCAGGCCCCTCCTCTCTAAAGCCCAGTGCCCCTGAGCACATGGAATGTTTGCATTCTAGCTAGCTGTTGGGTGGCCGTCTCTTCTGTTCACCAGTGGACAGGTTGAGGACAGAGACAGGAGGTCTCTGTTTCTTTGGTCTCCACATGAAGAGGGAAAAGGGGCCACTCAAGAGCCTTCGCTCTGAAGCACCCAGGCTTAAGGATCAGCCTAGCCAGACAGGGTGACAACAGGACACTGTCTCCAGGGAAATGTCCTTGGGAATGATTTTGCTTTGGAGTAACTGAGCATGATTCCTGTACCAATGATTTGCTTTCCCTTCCCCGAGCCACCCTGTGTCTGGCACAAACCATGCCTTGGGAGAGTTTCTTGGAGATGTGAAATCACTATCTCTATAGAGATTTCAAGCCACGGGGGCGGGTGATAGAGGTGCTGGTTTGTGAGGGTGACATCATCCAGTTGGGAAAAACAAAGTCTGGTTTTAGCAAGCCCGGTGAGAAATGTGGTTTTTTCCCCTGCCCGTGTGGAAGGGGAGGAGGGTGCCCTCTAGGAGGAATGTGTGTGGCAGGAATCTGAGCTCCTATCCTCTGTGGCTGCAGGGAAGGCTGGATCCACCTCCTTGCCATCAGGCTCTGGAAGCCATGGAGTTCTTGCCAACAAAATTCCCTAGAGTGCAAGAAGCAGGCTTGGGCCTGTTGGGGGAAAAAAAAAACCAACCCACTCCTCCAAGCAGGGGAAACCAGGAGACCAGCCATATAAACGACCTAAAGAGAAGAATCAGAGTGCCCGGCTAGAGACATGTGCTCAACAGTTAATGTTCCGGAAACCAGACAGCGTGGCTTTCCCAAACAAATAAATGTCTTCATCTGTCCCCTCGTTGAGATGCTTCACCAAGTTCTTCTCGAAGAGGAGCGGGTGGTACGCACCCATCGTGCAGGCACTTTCGAAGAAGTTCTGGTGGTAGTAGCACATGTCGGTCTTGCGCTTGGATGGAAGGAACTCATAAACATCTACCTGGTCGCACAGCGTCATCATGATGATGATACCTAGAGAAAGAAGCAGAGGCGAGTCATGTCCAGTAACCGGAAGCAACCCAGAACTCTGCCCAGTACCTTGAATTTGGTGAGCAGCCACCCAGAGTTCTAGCTATCCTATGATTCCTAGCCTGGGTTTTTCTGATAAGTCAAGACCAGCAGACTGATCCATTTCATAGCTCTGTATCCCCAGCACCAAGGTTACAGTCTGGTACGTGTAAATCTTCCGCCATTCTACAGGATTAAAGGGCTCCGTCGGTGAAATTATCGATGGAGTAAGCTATAGTACGCCAATGGGAAGGAGACAACCAATGAAACAAAGCTGGCACTTGTACTCAGCACTTTGAAGCATTACTACACTCGGCCAAAGCCTCACGGAGAGCAGTTAAGAAGACTGACTCATAGAATACCTGTAGGACACAGTTCTGAGGACAGAAAACTTCTCCCCTTCATTGGGATGAGAGCAGAGGAAGGCAAAGACAAAGCACAGTCCACACCGGTGCTGTCCAGGGAGGCAGCGCTGTGGGATGCAAGCTCACCCAGGTCCAGGGAACTCATGGCCCCAGACTTGATTGACCCCCGACTGGCTGAGTTGTCTTGTGCCGGAAGCGATGCCTCTATGTGTCTCACATCTGCTCTAAGAAGGAGGCCTATGCAATGCTTCTGCTGTGTGGGTTACTGTTAGGGTTCAGTAAGACCGCAACTGAAAGAGCCCTTTTCAGTCACTGGTGATATAGGGTATCTTTAAAATGGAGCAGCTCCCAAATCAGGGGTGAAGCTACAGACTGTGGCAGCAGCTCTGCTGTAGAAGAATCATGCGCTGGAAAAGACACTTCTGACCGCCAATGGCTCCTGGCTCAACGAGGAAGAAAAGTTAGCTCTGTGACGGATGCAGGCACTACAGAAGCACCCCAGGAATGGCAGGAAGGGACGCTTCTCCTCAGTAAGGCCTGAGAGCACTGGTGTGGGGTGAAGTATATAGGAGGAAGAACAGCCACAGCTGGGACAACACGGACAACAGCAGGGCAATGGGGAAACAGGAAGTGTGCTCCTCGGGCATGTCAACTGTGGCTGCTCTTTAGAGCACCAGGAAGAAACAGATGCACCTACGTAACAGCTGAAGCAGAGGTTAGAGAGGGGATGCCATACTGCAAGGGCCCTAATTTCTTTTCATCTCTGCCCCGAATAGAAAAGTTACTCATTTACTCCGGGATTATTTACCATGCCAATCCCACAAGGATAAGTAAAGCACAGTTAGTGCCTTAGGATGGGAAGCAGACATAAATTGCACAGGGGTGGGTCCCTGGAGCTATCTGGCTCAAAGTGCTCCACTATAGGTACCCATGGAAAGAGTGTCCATCCCTCTGCCCGGAGAGCCTGTACACTCATGAAAATGTCCCAGTGGTCTACCCAAAGAGAAATGGAGGGAAGGACAGATGGGCGGTAAGAACTGAGGGACGTGGGAAGAGCTTAAGAAGAGAGCCTTTGACCAGAGTTCAGGACCCTAATGCCCAGGCCATCCCACATCAGCTCCCCACTTCCTACATGACCCTACACAGGCAAGCTTGCCCGTCTTCTCTTAGGGTTGTGACGAAGGCGTCCACAAAGCAAGAGAGATACACCTGACTCGGGCTCCAAACGTGGTTCTGCAGAGCGGGGTTTCCACTTCTGTCGGTATTTAAGTATGGAACATTTTGTTCATTGTACTTTTTAGCACTGTGATATTAGTTTTAATAGAAGATTAATCATATTACGTGATTCATAGCCTTGGCATACTCTCTAAATTGTAAGCCTAAGCCAAGGGTCTTGCTCTCTCCATCCAAGGCTCTACTCTCACGTTCTCTTTGCTTGCACATCTCTTTACACTACTGCTCCATGTTAAACCCTCCTTCTCTCCTCCACAGAACTCTCTCCGACTGGCTAGCTAGCGGGGTTCTTCTCTCCAACAATAGCAAGGGTCTCCTCAATGTGGCCTCAGATGCCTGACTGAACTCCCTCGGCAGACACCCTAAGAAGAAAAAAAATCCCATCTTCCTTGAGATAGAACTTAGTACAGTGTACAAGCTTAACAACTCTTCTGGTGAATGACTGAGACCCAAGAAGAAAGTCAGCTTCTTCTAGAAAACAACGCGGGACTTCTCCAGGCCTGGACTCACCCAGCATGCCGGAGGATGGCGGGTTTGGCTGAATCCAATCTGGAGAGATTTCCTGCATGATGTCCCACAGTTCCCACGGCATCTGAGGCCTGAGCATATAAAACGGCTGGCTGGGGTACAGCTTGCGATAACTCTTATATGTTTCGAAGAAATTGTAGTCTGGATTCTTATACCACTAGGAGGGAAAAAAAAGGAAGGGGTTAGGTCAGGGAAGAAATGTGCTCCTTGCACAAACATTCTTGCCAGAGCATCAGCCTTGTCTTGCAGCAGATCACAAACTTCTCCAAATCACAGCATTAGTGATCAGGCCGTAGTCTATGCTCACAGCACTGTGGGACTGGTGGCCTCAGGTTTCAGAGCCACCAAGGCTAGGAATGGTATCAGCTGAAAGGGGTCTCAGCACCATCTAAACTAGCTTTTATTTGCTGTTCATTTGTTTGTTTTTAAGCCGTTCTTACTATTTTTGCAAAAAGGCTTGTCCTGAGCTTCTGGTTTCAAGTGATCCTCCTGCCTCAGCTTCCCCAGTAGCTAGGACCAGCATACCAAGGTACTCTTACTATTGAAGGATAGAAAATTGGGGCCCATCTGTAGGTTCAAGAGCCATCCTTCGCCTGACTAGGCAGATTTGGTTATAGCTCAGATCACTGGGAAACTGGAGACTTCAGAAGTGAAGGCACTGGACTGTCACAGCCGGCTAGCCATCGGTGGGCATTTAAGGATTTGGTGTGCCAGGAGGACAGGTGTGCTTTCTGTCCTGCTTCTGGAAAGTCATTCTCCCAAGGCCACAACAGCCTACGGCAAGAGAGGCTAACCTACATCTATAACACAAAATGAGGGGACAGTTCCAGAAAGCCTGAGAAGCCAGCTGGCCCATGGCTCCGATCTTTTACCCTAAAACAACAGACAATGCAGATCTGTGCCATTGAGTTAGGAAATCAGGTCCTGGCACGGGTTTTGCCTTTCTATGCTTAGCTTTCCCATCTGTAAAATGGGAGCCACCACACTTCCAACTACTTCTTGATAGGATTACAAGGAGAAGACTTCTTCTAGATGTCAGAAGTGAGGAGCAGAAATGTGACAGCATTACTGATAGGAGTGACAGTAATTGTTCTTTCCTCACCAGGATTCATCAGGGGTAAGTGGCCTTGATGAACACAGTAAGCAAGCATTGATAAACAGATCTTACTCCACATTACCACTCTCAATATGCATCTTCTCCAGAAATATGCAAATGACCTTCCAGGGAAGGCACCCAGAGGGGCTGGTTAGGACAGGGGGGATTCTGAGTTTGCTAGCCCTCACCTCCACAAAACCCAAACAGCCAGGAATGGCTCAGTCAGGTATGACTTTAAAAACATAGAAACATGGGGAAATCTAAGGGCAGATGGGAGGTCCACTTACGTTTGGGATATCAGCATGGTACAAAGATGGGTCCCACACAATGAGGATTCCTTCGTTGTACAAGCTATTCTTAAGGAACTGTTTTTCTGTGGTGATTAACTGCAGGGAGAAAGAGACAGGATGTGACATGAGCATTTGTGTGTAAATATTTGGCTCATAATAACAACTGATACATCATCAGGTTGGTACCGCCTGAGGCCCAGAGGCCCATATGAGGACCTAAGCTGGTTTAGCACTTCCCTTCAATGGACAGGAACGATGCTCATGAGAACTGAGTATACAGCAAGCTATTAGTCATGGAATAGAAAGGGTTCTGCTCGGACCCTTTCTAAAGGTTCACAGTGAAAATGGTACAGAGCCCTAGTCCTATAGCTATACCTTGCTATATAGGAGGAGAGACAAAAAATAATGGCCCATTTTCAAAGATGCCACAGGCAAGCTTGGGCCCAGTTACAGAATACTGCCAGTCCAGCTACAGGCCCAGCCCAAATTACTAACAGCCAAGACTGCCTAAGCACCAGGGACATGAAAAGGTCAAATGCCTGATAAGTTTTAAATAAACATCCGACAAATGTCAACAAATTTAACGAGGAACCTACCCACTATCTTTGGTAAGAAATAGACAAACAGAGAGGGAAAGACAACCCAGATGACGTGGACACTCACTCTGGACTGTTCAGCGAGTGAGGAAAGGGAGGAAGAACCAGGCTCTCCCAGCTATAAGTCTGTTCTCTGAACTCAGTCAGTGTGCCCGTCACTCTGGGCTGATGCCTCATCTTGCAAAGTCATAAAGTAATAAACTAACTGCCTTCCTTGGCCACCCTGGGTCTCCAATGCTCATATTCTGAAGCAAGGGTCCTTGTGCCTCACAGGAGAAGTCAGAGTGGGATTTTAAGTCCTTATTAAATATAATTGAGGACACATGGAAATCCTTTCAAACACCCACAAAGTCTAGTGTTTAGTCTGAGTACATCGTCTCCCATAGGGGCCAATACAGACCATAGTTTCTCTGTTACCAAGACAAGGTCACTGTGCCTGTGGCTGAACAATGGAAGTCAGCAGCTCATGCGAAGGGACCAAATATACTTAAAAAATAAAATAATAAGCACACTTCAGATGCAGGTTCTCAGTAGACTGGGAGATATTCATCTGCCACCTAATGTGAGCACGAGCCACAGCCCAATTCCCTCTCCTTCCAGGATGGCAGAGGTTAAAAGGTGAACATGCCAACCTTGATGGGGCACTTTTACAAAGCATATTAAAAACCTTAAACCAAAAATCATGTTTAGATCCGATGCTTTCACTTTCAGGAATTTATCCTAGGAAAGAATCTAAGCTTGAGGGAGTATATGCATGGAATTGTTAATTGTATTATATATCAAAATAATAAAACTGTGGTAGAAGGCAAAAGAGAAGACTTGGATACAAAAAGACCCGGGTCCATTCTTGTCCTTACATACTCACTCAGTTGTCCCCAAAGGCGCCATTTGAAGTTGGCCATATGACCCAGCTGTCCCACCCCTTTGCATGTGCCTGAAGGAGCCAACATCATACTTCGCAGGTGCTTACCCAGCCATGTTCATTGCTGTTCTACTCACAAGAGCTAGGGAACTGAAACAACCCAAACTGCTCAGCTGCAATTGTTCAGCTGATGAGGAGCTGATAAAAATGTGTGACGTATATACCTTGGAATACTATTTAGCTGTTAAAAAAAATGAAATCACAAACTTGTCAAGGAAATGGATAGAACTAGAAAAGATCCTATTGAGTGAGGTTACCCAGACCCAGAAAACCAAATGCCACTTGTTCTTTGTCTATGGAGGGTCCTAGTGCCAAATTTTCAGGTGTGAGTACATAACCTGCCATAAATCCAGAAACCAGGAAAGTAAACCAGGACCATTGCCAGGATAGCGGGGTTAGGGACTACTGGAGAGGAAGTAGCAGGGTACAGATAATCTAATCAGGGAAATGGAAAACGGAAAGTGGGGAGGTAAATACAGGGAAAGGAGGGAGAGAGAATGACAACAAGGATGCTTGAAAAAGCCACAAGGAATCATACTATTAACTATTTACCTTTAAAAAATATAATAAATATAATTTTGTGTATAATTACACATATATAGTTTTAACAAACTTTTCTCATCTAGGCTGATAGAACCAAGAGTCAAAGACTACCTAACAGAAATGTCAATGCCAGACATGAGAAAAGCACTTTTGAGATGTTAGTCAGGGTTGTCTAGAGACTCCCCAAACCTACAGCCTATTGCTGTTGCCCTTGATTATCCCCAAGAGGTGTAAGGTAAGTCTCTATCATTGGAGATACCCTGCACTTCAGACACAGGACCCAGAGGTAACTGAGCTGGAACTGACATGAATGCCCCCCTCCCTGAGGACTAGCTTTCATGGTACCAGAAGACGCCATGCAAGTTTCCAAAGGAGGGGAGCAACCAAAGTCCCACCCAGCTATGACACCTATGAACCACATCAACTACCAACGTGGCACAATAACCTAATGGGTATAGTAGTGGCACACAGACCTTGGTGGTAACCCATAGCTCTCTAATTGGAATTAAGACCTGGTCTGTGGTAGGATAATGGTCTTTTATCCTGTCACTTGTATTATTTTTAATAAAACGCTGATTGGCCAATAGCCAGGCAGGAAGTAGAGGTGGGATGACAAGAACAGGAGAATTCTGGGAAGAGGAAAGCTTAGTCTGCAGTCTTCACCCAGCCACAGAAGAAGCAAGATGAGAGGGCCTCGCTGATATAAGGTACCAAGCCACATGGCTAACACAGACAAGAATTATGGGCTAATGTAAGATGTAAAAACTACTTAATAAGAAGCCTGAGCTAATAGGCCAACCAATTTATAGGAAACTTCTCTTTGTAACAGATGGAGACCACTGCAGAAAACCACAACCAATCAAAATGCAGTTATGGAGCCCAGTCTCATCTACAAAACACAACCGCACCCAAGGCTCAGAGAACAGAAAAGAGGGGTCAGAAAGAATGTAAGAGTCAGAGGATCTGGGAGTTTGCTGTGAGAGTGTGTCTCCTAGTAACATCAGAAGCGGATCTGGGAGTTTGCTGTGAGAGTGTGTCTCCTAGTAACATCAGAAGCTCCACCTATGCCATCTCACCAACATGACTGCCTGAACATGAGCTGAACAAGGAA
Organism: Dicrostonyx torquatus; assembly: GCA_028555095.1. Lineage (NCBI taxonomy): Eukaryota > Metazoa > Chordata > Mammalia > Rodentia > Cricetidae > Dicrostonyx > Dicrostonyx torquatus. Next base: position 357,635 of record JAQHUG010000189.1, on the reverse strand, counting down.
GACACCAACAGACTTGTCAGCCTGGACAAGGACAAGTCCAGGAGGCTTCAACCCTACAAGAAGAACTACAGGTGTCGGAGGAAAGCTGGGAGCAGGAGGGGTGGTCCTCCTCAGGGAGAGCACTCCAATTGGTTGCCCAGCACCAAACAGAAGCTCTGAAAACACGCATACAAGTAACATTATATGGACCGACAGGATATTGAGGAATATATGTGAATATACAAATACATAGACATATACAATAACAGACAGTGAAGAAAGATGATGAATTTGAAGGAGAGCGAGTAGGAGTATATGAGAGGGTTCAGATATTATCTCAAAACTAAACACAAAAGAGGAGCTGTTTTAAGAATCAAATGTGGGCCGGGCGGCGGTGGCGCATGCCTTTAATCCCAGCACTCGGGAGGGAGAGGCTGGCGGATCTCTGTGAGTTTGAGACCAGCCTGGTCTACAAGAGCTAGTTCCAGGACAGGCTCCAAAGCTACAGAGAAACCCTGTCTCAAAAAACCAAAAAAAAAAAAAAAAAGAATCAAATGTGGAATATAAGTAGACAGGAAAGATTAGCCCTAAAGGCTTAATAATGAGGAGAGCCTTTTAAAAGACACACACATGCACACACACACACACATGCACACATACACACACAATATGAGAGAGCTATCAAACACTCATCATAAAGAATAGCTCAGGCATGAGGTTCCCAGGCTATAAATGAGCAGTGCATGTGGCAAAAAACCAGATTGAGAAGGGACTGAAAATGAGAAGAACAAAATTACAAGAATCCCTTCTTACCTCAGTCGCCAGTGTTAGGGCAGAGATCTCACAGCATCACTAGAGTGTCTGGCAGTGACACTAAGGGAGATCTACGCATGGTACAAAGAATAGCAATGTCATGAACTTCCTATCCCTTCCTACAGATGGAGGACCCCTGCAAGCCTGTAGATATCATCTTCTGTGGAGCATGCTCTTCTGTGAGACAGGAGTTATGGTGGTGAGCTCATGTCGGCCAGGATTTGTATAGTTAGATCAGTTGCTAAAGAGCCAAGGGTTACAGAGATACTGCCCTTCAGGTGGTCACAGCCTGATAGAGAAGGTCAACAATGCAACAATGGCTAAACATACAATAGTATGACACCAGAGACAGGGTAAGGATGACAATGGGGTGTTTAGTCATTAAGGGATGACAAATATGAACATGCCATACCATGGGGGTCAAGGGAGCAAGAATGTTCCAAAAACAGAGAACAAGTGTAGGTCCCTGACACTAGAAGATGTGAGAGCTGTCAACAGGAGCCTCTTCTTTCTTCCTTCCTCAGTAACCCCAGATATGTTTTTCACCGAGTGACAACCTAGAAGAGGCTATCCGAAATAAATACTTGCCAGCTTCTCTTGCAGCTAAACGGCCAAGTAACTAATTCTAACCAATAATAGGTAAAGAGTATGGCTTCCAGGAGGTGACCCTCCCCCTTCGGCTGCCTGAAATGTGGATGTGACCTCTGGAGCTTGAGTGGTCATCATGATGTCGTAAACTGTCAACAACAGCAAAATAAAAAGTAGAAGGACCTGACACTTGGTCACAGCAGATAAGGTGAAAAAGTAAGAAATGTCTATCCTGAACTTTCATAAGACAGAAGAATTAATACATTTTGGTCTAATTAAGGAAGTCTCGGGGCAGGGGGTGGCGGCGGGGGGTGATGAGGTGGTTCCTGTCACTACAGCCAAACCTAATTTCTATTATATATGGAAGGTATCTGTTTGGGGATTATAATTTTTTCAGTGTGGTTAGAATACAGAGACAGAGGGATGTGGACAGGAGCCAAGTGGTAGGTCCTTTCCATCTGTATCCCAAAGGTGATCCAGCTTCTGGCAGTCTTCCTAACCACACATACACACATGCATGTGTGTGCACACCATGCTGACACTGCCCCAATCCAGCTCTTTCCTTCATGTGTAAGGGAGGAAGCTACTGCCAGCCTCTGTTGGCTTCTGTAAACTTTCTCAGCATCTGTGGTTTTACTGTTCTTAGAAACCCCAAGAGAGAAACTTTCGCCTTTATTGTAAATGATAATAACGTGCCATTGACTGACAGCTACAACTGAGTGTGTTTATACATTATCGCAAAAATATTCACAAGGGTCCTAGGAGGCACTGATATGTTCATAAAGGTTGTACTAAACTCAGGGATGCCAAAGAACTTGCCCAAGTCAGACCATGAGTCTCCTACTCATCTTGAGAGGCCAGACTTCTAACCAAACCCTAAAGTGACTCACACACGCAGCGTGGGTTCCAGGTTCTTGGAGAGAGATGTCTAAGGAGAGAAGCTTGAAAGTATATCATGAAAATACTGATTCCTGTCTGAGGTTAGCATGTCACACCTGGTAGTTTCCAGAAGGAGTGATTAAAGCATCATTTTATAGATGAGTAAAGTGAAGTCCAGGGAAGATGCAGCACTGTCAGAGGTTGTGAGCTTGAGGCAGAGACAGAACGGAAGCTTAATGGCAAGCTACCCCTAGTCTTCCTCCTGCTCCAGCAGGGGACACTCTTACAGTCCACAGGAATTTATATAAAGCACTTCCCCTTGTATACATGGCAATTGCTTGGTCCTCTGAGCTGCTTGAGATAAACAGAAAGGCATTTCAAGAAACTGGAGAGAGGCGATAAATGGCACATTTAGGCAGAGGAGAGCAGAAAGTGGTCAGTGCTGGGCTCTGCCGGAGGGAAAAGAGAAAGTCATGAAGCATCACTACCCAACCCCTTCAAGTGAAATGGTTCTGAACATATCCACATCTATTTCTATTCGGTGACATTTAAACATCACCTCAAAGAAAGATTCTCTGAGACCTCTGGAGGGCTGGAAGTGCGAATTCCTGGCCTGCTCCCTCCTCCTCCATGCTATCTCTCTGTGGTCTTGGTAGACTTAGGTCTAAAACGTTTTGTTCACACACACCGCATCCTATGAGGCCTTGCCTAAGGTACCAGCCTATACTGGAAAGAGCAAAGCTCCTGTATGTATGTAACAAGGCAGTATGAACCGTCAAAGGATCCTGATGGGAGAGTGGTGAGGTCATGAAGAGACTCAACCATCCGTATAGCAACAGAGCTCAGAAGAACAGTTAGCAAGAAAAGGCTACTCCAGGGAGATAGGAATTGCTGCTCAAAAGCAACCTTCCCAACCACAAAGTAACAAATACTAACGCATAGAAAGTAAGTGTGGAACACACACGCATGCACGCACACATGGGGTACTCATCTATGATTACACATGATTCCGCTGCTCAGACCTTACCTCTGACTAGTTCTAGCTGTGACTCTTTTCTTCCCAGACCACTTTCTCTCCACGTAGGGCTGTGCCCCATTCACATGATGAAAATCTGATTCACACTGTGCCTGTATTTAGAGACAGGGCCTTTAGGGAGGAACTGAGGCCATAGGGTGGAGCTCTCATCCACTAAATGTGACAACCTTACCAGAGAAAGAGGCACCAGAGTCTCTGTGCCTGTGCTGGAAGAAAGGACAAGGGAGGACACAGCAAGAAGCCGGCCCTCAACACACACGAGCATGTGTGCATGTGTCCTTATGAGTATGCATTGTGAGATATAAAAATATATCTGAACTTCATAGAAGTGCTTGAAGCTTTCAAAGGTAAAGGCAAGCATGTGTATGTGTATGTATATAATACCTATGTGTATATGCATGAGCACATGCAAACATTATATACTATACATTTTCATGTATGTAAAACACATGTGTATATATTAACATGTGTAAATATGCACATGCTTTATATTTGTGTGTATATAAAACGTGTGTATATACGTGTATATGTGTATATAATGTATACATATATGTATATTATAAAACATACATATATGTTTCTACCTGCACAAAGCATGGAGAATCAACACTACTCCATCAGGAGTGAGTGCACCAGGGTCGGAGCTGGGTTACCAGAACCATTTTTCAATAAAGAGAACCTGTGAGATTAAAGGAGCCTTAGAAGAAAGCAGAAGTCCCTCTGCAACCAAGACAAGAGGGGGAAAGAAAGCTTTCTGAACGTTCAGTGCTCCGGAAAAAAGCCCCATCTTCACCAATTCTTCATGTGAGGATCAAATCTTTAGCTGTTTCCTGAATTCAGGGATCTGCTCTGGTCCAGACAGTATATATCCTGACTGGTCCCCAGTGAGGCCAAAGGTCACAGCCCACAGTACATGTCTAGGGGGAGCCCTCTGTGTCCAGAAGACTGAGGTAGGGGTTTTCCTGGGTCTTTATGTTTCAAGGGAGGCCTGTGAACTTCACTTCCGGTGAGCTTATTTATATATGAGTGTGTGGAGCCTAATTAAAGAGCCCATTAAGAGGACTCGGGGCAGCCGCACCTGGCTTTCACAAACAGGGAGAACAAAACCACTTTTGGGAGGTCCTTGCCAGGGCAGTGGCTGGCTGGTAATTAGGGACAACGAACCAGACTTTGGTCACATCACCTTTAACAGCACAGACTTAGGCAAACAGGGTCAACTCATCTATTTACTTTTTCTTTAGAGGCAAAGTCTCTCTGTGTTCCTGCTCTGGCCTTGACTTCCTAGGCGTAAGTGATCCCTTCTGCCTCAATCTCCCATGTAGCTGGAACTCCAAGTGTTTACACCTGCCTGTCATTCTTCACTGCACAATATTTACTAAGGAACTCTCTGATATCGTGTGTATCTCATGGGTACATTCACAACCAAATTAATATTTAAAGTCAAACAAATATCCTGGAACATTTCACTATTCCGGAAAGTACAAAAAGTACTAAAAGTGAATGAATGAATGAATGTGGAGATAGGGGGTGCGGAAGAAGAAAATGTGTGGGTGTGTATGTCACAAGGAACAAGAGCCACCACGGGCCAGATCTAGAATAATTTGCATAAAAAGGAATTCAGAACAGCAATGAATTATAAACCACTGAAAAGTAACAATCTGTGACTCCTTACCAAAAGGAGGAAAGAAGAGAGGGAGGAAGGAAGGGAGGGAGGGAGGGAGGGAAGGAGGAAGGGAGGGAGCTGTTTAGCTTGTACTTTAACAACACACTTCTTAACCTGTCAATCACAACCTCATCTGGGGTCACGTATCACTGTGGGGATTTAAAAAACAAACAAAACAAAGCAAAAACAATGTAGCAACAGGAAAAGGAACACCTCACAACCAAGAAATAGTTCAAAGGTCAACGTGTAAGGAAGCAGAGGTGCTCTGGGAACCACTCACTCATGCTACATGAGCGGATATCCTTGTAGCTGTGGGTGGGACACTTTCCATTGCTGGCTGCCATGCGAGCAATGCCACAAATGGCCTAAACCACCTAGGCTCACATGTGAAGCTACCGTGTGCTATGCACTACAGCACAGAGACAAACAGTAAAAGTCCACAAGGCGGAACAATCTCCTAGGTCCTTGTGCGCACTGATAAGCACTATGGAAACCAGGAATGTTAAACATGGAGGGTTAGCTCTGCAAAAGGGAGAGATGTAGAACTTGGTTTCCACCCAGAAGACTGGGAGTGGGTAGGGTTAATAGCCCAGTGACTTCTGTAAGCCCAAGCCACATTGCCCAACCCCCAACACTTGCCTTGATTGGCGCTTTGGTCCCCCAGACCTTTATCAAGAGTTCTGCTTACCTTGAGCCTGCTTCCTTAGTTAATCTATGGAACCTATCCTTATGGGAGATGTCACTTGTACTTTACAAGAATTTTGATGCATACTTAAATATGCCTAAAACTACCTCGTGTTAGATTCCTGAAGTTTGACTCAACACCTGGCTGCTGGGTCACATTGAACCCTGAACCCAGCTTCCTTCTTGCTTCCCCTGGATCGACACTCTGCTGGTCTTGGTCATAGCAAACAACCCCCCATCCTTTGGCCATGTGGTGATATGGGTGAGGGAAAGACACCCTCTCCCTGCCCTTGCTACCTGCAGCAGGCAAGAAGGCTGGCTCAGGGTCAGGAGAATTAGGAACTAGTCCTGCTCCTCACCAGATGCAACACACAGGAGAGCAGGCCCTGCATCCCGCCTAGGGAGCACACTGGAGCTAACCCTGGTGTGTTGTTTGTTTGTTTGTTTGTTTGTTTGTTTGTTTTTTGGTGGGGGGAGGCACAGGTGAGTCAGCCCCGAGGGAGGGTGTGAAAGCAGGGGAGCTGACCCTGATCCCCTCATATGCTTCCTACAGCAATAGGGAGAGTGGGCCCTGCACCTTGCCTGGGCAAGACAGTGAAACTGGCCCTGGTGGTGTGATCATGGGTAAGCCGGACTTGAAGACCCAAAAGCAAGGAAACTGGACCCACAATTTGCTGCAGGCTGCAGATGGGTGGGCTGGCAAAGGCAGTGCTGTCACCCCAGTGGTGACAATGGGAGAAAGCTGGCAGGCTGAGCACCCCCCCAGAACAAGGGCTACAGGTTGGCCTACCTCAATATTCTCCGCATCTATGAACTGCTGGAGCGTGTGAAGGGGATGAACCTGCAGATGCAAAACTGCAGGATCTCCATGACACAGGACAGCAACAGGATAGCCAAGAGGAGCCCCAGCGAGAGCCCATCATCAATGGTGACGCAGAGGCCAGAACCTCCAGCCAGACCAATGACTTGTGGCCATGAGCACTTACAAGTGCAGGTGAAGGGACTGAAGAGTGAATTGCGGGGCACCCTGCAGCTTCCCTGAGGAGAGTCTTCTTCTTTTTTCTTGTTTTATTTTTTGTTTGTTTGCTTTATTTGGTTTTTCTTTTAAATTTTGTTTTGTTCTGTGAGGGAGACTGCAAGGGCGGAGGGTGGACTGGTGGTGGGGGGGTGGGACTGGGATGCATGATGTGAAATCAGCAAAGAATCAATAAAAGCATGAAGGATAATGAAACACAATTTTCAAAAATATAAGTGAATACAAAAGGGGAGGCTTTGAATAGATTCGCATTAAATGAGATTAAAAGGACAAAACTGTAGTATCAGTTTCTGAGTTAGTACTGTAAAGGAAAGACATCATAAAATTAACAAAACCAAGAGACAGAAAAATGAAAGAATGACATTAATATGAACCGGCACTTTCCTGCTTGGGCACCGCACACCAACGTACTTAGGGGACTGGTGTCTATCAAACGTACAGCATGTTGATAATCACAGTACTCAAAAAAAAGCCTGTGGCAGGAAGGTGAGTTTGAGTTTAGCTGGAGCTATGCATATAGAAAGATTCTGTCTCAGAAAAAAAAATCAAATCAAATCCATCTGTCCCTCAATAAATGTATAAAGGAGCAGACCAACTAGCAAATATCATAAAAGGCTATTTATAACTGAGTCTGGATAACAGCATACACAATCTTTGTTTGTCTGATATGGTCTTATAATACTTTAAAGGTTTGAAGTATTTCCAGATAAAGTGTTAAAATAAGCAAAAGAAATCTAGAGTCAATCACAGAAGGCTATCTAGCAGCTAGTACTGTGGTGGTGAACGCCATAACTTGGCTTGGAAAGTAACAGGGCATTAAAGAGGTTCATGGTTTCCTTTGTCAGTGAGGGGGGTTTCCAGACATATTTAACTTAAGAGGAAGCTCACTCTAAATGGGGCTGTCATGAGTGCCAGACTGAATTAAAAGGGGAGAAATTAAAATGGAGAAAGGTGGCTGGGGACTGTCACCTCCCACCTTGGTTCGGGGCCGCTGCCACAGACCAAGCCATTCCTGCCACCATCCTTTCCCTACTGCAACTGACTACGTTCCTCTGAACTGCAAGCCAAAATTCACTCTTTCATTTTAAGTTGCCTCCTAGTATAGTGATACGAACAACAGAAACAATAAATACAACCTCGACTGGTGTTTCCCACACCGACTGGCTAACTAATGTTACACTCGATACTTTGATATTGCAATGAACAAAATGACAAAATATCCACTCTCACAGATCCTACCTTACAGTGAAAGAGGGAGGAAATAGGGACAATGGGTAAACAAGGTAAAGAATGAGGGAAAAGGACTTGAGGATGGCCTTAGAAAAACAGGGGAGTGCCTTGAACCAGCTCTCTGTCAGAGGGGCTATGGCCTAGGCAGACTTTGCTACTACCTTCAATGCAATCTGTGCAGGTCACCAACCCCACTCCCCGCCCCCTTCCTTCTGGTCCTCATTTGTACAGTGAAAGGGTCGGGTAAGAGCCTGGGTAGAGAGCTGCTATTTCTGTCTGACTGCTGTTTGCCCCTGAGCTTCAGGGCCCCTCACAACCTGCCTCAGAGAAAGCGGTCCATAGCAACTTCTGAAATGAAGAAACTGCTTTCTACCTCCTAAGACTTTTAAAGCTGTGGCTTCCAATAACCATTTGAATCACCTCAAAGGAACTGCCATCTCTAGAGATTTCATGAGCACTTATGACAGTGAGGAAATATGAGGAACAACTTCACGCCAATAAGTTAGCTAATTTAGAAGAAACACACACATTCCTTAAAAGATACAAACTACCAATGCTTAGACAAGAAGATGGGCCACATATCAAAGAAACCGACTTTAATGCTGAAAAGCTTTCTACAAAGAACAAAATAATACTTAATTAGAGAGGTGGGGGAGTGCACGCCTTTAATACCAGCACTTGGGAGACAGAGGCAAGCGGATCTCTGTGAGTTCAAGGCCAGCCTGGTCTACAGAGCGAGTTCTAGGACAGGTTCCAAAGCTACACAGAGAAACCCTGTCTCGAAAAACCAAAAAATAAAAAACACCACCATTAATACCGAAAAACATTCTCTCTTTTCCCACTGTTCTTCTAAAGAGGCAGGCTGGTCATCGCCTCTTCTTCCTCTTCTTTCTCTTTCCTCCCCTACTCCCTTTATCTCAATAAAACTCACACAAAAAGAAAATAATACTTAATTCTACACAAAGTTCTCCAGGAAATTGGAGACCATGGCCCACCTCCCTCTGTGAATGGCCCTTACTCCATCACCAAATGCCAGACAAAGATATTACAAGAAGGGAACCCATGATCCTTTATGCCACATACACACAGAGGCAACACTTCCTGGCAAACTGCCCCAGTGGAAAGGTTCTAGGGTTAGACGAGATTTTAGTGGAAGTACTGGTTATGGTGGAGTTTGAGTTGAAAAGAAATATGAGTTACATAAGAGGAGATGGCTTCTAGCTTATAGGCTTTTTTTTTTTTTTAATCACCTAGGAGTCATTAGTGCCCTCACAAAGAACTCTGAACCCCAAACTGCTGCTCCCTTGTCTAACCTAACGGGCTGGATACACTGTGTTTTGTGTCTACTTTCTACAGGCTCTGCGTATGTATGTGATGAGGGAATGCTTTCTTCTTTCGCTAGAGTCCATAGGGAAGAAAATGTCTTGTGCTCTTCTTCAGCCTTGGCAGAGGACTTCAGCTGACCAAACAGATTCCAGGGCTGCGAGGGGACACAGAGCTGGTCAAACTTCTAGCTGGGGCTTTTCAGTAAGAAGGTGATTGAATTCACTTTCAAGTCTTGGCCCAGCTCAGCAGGGACAGAGGATGTACCTGATGGTCAGAATCAAGAAACCCCAGAAGTCACAGGACTCAAACGGCTTAACTTCCAGATCATGAGGCCAAATACTATATGTCAGGCACCAGTCAACATCTCTTCTTGATAAAGGTGTGAACTAAAGTTCTCAGAAAGAGGACACGTCTGTGTTGAACATTCTAGAACTTCGGTGATTGCGGGGACTTGAATGTTGCAGATCCAGGGCCTAATTACAAATGATCTTGGGTTTCCTTGGCCTTCACTGTCCCTCTTTGAGTATGAAGCAACATCCTTGAGACTATTGGGTAGATGTTTCGGAATTTATGAATGCACCGTCGTGCCCACCATCAGATGGCATCTGAACCATATAGAGAATTGTCTGCTTTTTGTTGTGACCTGCCTACCTGGTATCACAGCAATGTGTTGGAAGCCCTGCTGGTTTACGACTGTCTTGGCTCTGTTACTACATAGACTTCATGAAACTGTTCCCACACTGGAGTAGGAAATTTGTTTCTGAACCATGGTCGCCTCCTGTTGGCTCCAGAAGAAACTTATGGATTGTTCCCTTTGAGGTGAAAGCAGTGTTTCTTGCATTGACCAAGCACAGAAGGAATGCATCTCAACATAATCAAGGATACATATCATACATCCACGCCAACATCATAAAAAAATGGGGAAAACTCAATGTCCACTTTCTGTTCTTGTTCAGTCTACATGTCTATCTATGGATAAACAGACAATGAAATATGATATATGTACACCATGGAACTACACTCAGATGCAAAAATGTGAAACTTATAGGAAAGTGGATGGAACTGGAAAATGTTGCATTAAGTGGGGTGGCCCAGCTCAGAAAGACAAATGTGCATTCTCTCATCTGTGATCCTAGCATGTCATGTTTCGCTCTGTGTATCTCTGTGGGGCTGAGTACATGCCAAGCCTGGGAAACCAGGAAGGGGCTAACAAGAAGGAGACACCCAACTTTTTAAAGGGAAGGGGTGGGAAAGGTAATAGAATACATAGGGTATGAAAGAGAAGAAGAAGAAATGCCAGGAGTAGAAGGGCTTAAGGGGGTGGGAAGTAGAGACATGGGACGGAGCAGGAGTGGGGAAGGGCTCAACAAGGATTTACAAGACTTCCAAAAGGAAACCTGCTACCTTGTGAGATAAATGAAAAACTAAAATGTCAAAAATAGGTGAAAAGAGAACTCACTCACCTTACGTTCACCTTAGCTCTGATTGTTCATGATGGAAATGCACACACTCTGCCCCCACCAACACCTGTCTAACCACACCTTGGGAAAGAAAGTTGGCACTTAAAGAATGCCACAGAAACTGGGAGATGGTTGCGATAGGCACCTTCGGGCACAGGAAGAAACCTCAGATCTGCTTCCAATGCGGTAAAACTAACTAACAAACAAAAACACAAAAGCTGCTTTGGGGTTTCAAGTAGCGCCGGCGAAACAGACCAAGTCCAACCTGCTCTGTTCCCTGTTGCTTACTTTCTGAGCCTCTAACTCTTTCACAGCTTGAGCCTAAACGACCCTGGGAAACAAATGATCAAGCTTCATCTGTCGTAAAAATCAGGTGAGCCGAGAAGTGGAGCACCTTGGCTGATGTTTAGTAAATGGGGCTATTATTTCAGGCTCAGCCCCAATAATTATCTGGGGATGTCCTGGATGAACCTGTCAGCACACTTGTGGCTCACCACAGGAACGAGGCTCTCTCCCTAGGGCTCCAGATGTTTCTAAAGAAGCCACTATATTCTCTTGTCCTGAAATCTCTTCTTTCAGGTCCCCTGCGCACAACAGGGGCACAGTTGAGTTTCACAGAAACCACCTCAAATTGAGAGTTAAAACTGGGTCAATGTACGGACCCATATTCAATAGACCACTTTCCTGTCGAATCTTACCACATCTGGCACGGGGCAAAAAAGGATCAGCTGAACCAAAACTTTGAAGTATGACACTCTTTTCTATAAACAGTCATTTTCTCAATGAGAAAGACCCCAGTTTGTTTCCTGTGGCTTTGTCACAACCCAGTTGTGTCCAATGCTAGCCTCTGCCACAAAGATGTGGGGCTGGAGGAAGCGCGAACAAGCACAGGCCCAGCTTTGAAGAGAATTGTCCCACATGGCCTATGAACCCTGCCCTGTTTCTCACAGTTGCCAGATCCCCAGTTCCCCACCCTTCGCTTACTGATGCTGTCGGACCTTTCCCCAGCCTCCTCTTCTGCCGCCTTCTTGTTCTCAGCCCCCAGCATCTTCCCCTGGGGTTCCCTAGGAACACCTCCTGCTGCTAGTGGTCCTCCACTAGGAGAGCTCTGTCACTGTCTCAGTACTCATTTGTCTGTTCCTTTTTCCAGTATAGTCCATGTCTCCCCCATTAGATAGTTTTGCTTCAATGAGAAAAACAAACCAAAACACTTTTTACTTGATGAAAATATGCATAGCATAACCTCATGTTAGCCATTTTTGAAATACCGAGCCCAGTGGCATTTGGGCCATCTTTAAAGTCCCAAGCTCAAGAACAATCATGTCTTTGTGCACTGATTAAAACAATCCACCTCCAGAACTGTTTACTCTTTGCAAACTGAGACACAGTACCCATTCACCAGTAAGTCCCTCTTTCTACTTAGCAGGTTTAGACGGTGGAGCAACCACACAGTAGGGATCCTACTGCGGCTGTCTCCTCCACTCACATCTTTTCTCATTTGTTCTGTTCTGTTTTTTTTTTGTTGTTGTTGTTGTTGTTGTTTTTTGTTTTTTTGCTTTGTTTCATTTTTTGAAGCAAGGTTTTCCCTGTGTGACCCAGGATGGCCTCAAGCTTGCCTGCCACTTAAGCTGGAGAGCTTTCTGATTGGCTGCTAGGGTTATGCCACTAAGCCCACTTCTTCCTTTTCAAGTTTTTCCTTCCTTTCCTTTTCTACTTTAAGTTTATCTAGAAACATTCAGAATGTTAACAGAGCAGCTGCATTAAGCCTTTGGGTTTGTTTGGGAGGCATTGCTGCTTAAGATTTTGTTTGCTTGCTTTGCAATTTCAAGGTGATGTTTGGGTAAAAGAACAATTTTTGTCATACAAGCTACATCAGAGCCAACTGAAGGAAAGTACTGGCCCCATACAGAAATAAACTATACAAGAACAACCCGCTTTAGAGTTAAATACCAATTTCCAACACCAAGGTTAGTGACTATTACAAATACCAGCAGAACAGGGCTATTAAAGGCACATGTGATAGCGTGTTACATGTACCAAAAAGACACTACACTGTTGAAAAACAAATCTTACACATCTTTATATTTTGATGTTTTTAATGAGTGTGAGTCACACGGAGGTCCGAATTGGGTTTGCTCATTGTCTTAGTCGGGGTTACTATTGCTGAGATGAAACACCATGACTAAAAGCAAGCTGGGGAGAAAGGAGCTTCTTTGGCTGACACTTCCACATCATGGTCTATCAATAAAGGAAGTCAGGACAGGAACTCAAGTAGGGCAGCAACCTGGAGGCAGGAGCTGATGCAGAGGCCATGGAGGGTGCTGCTTACTGGCTTGCTCCTAGTGGTTTGCTCAGCCTGCTCTCTTATAGAATCCAGAACCACCAGCCCAGAGGTGGCACCACTACAATAGGCTGCATCCTCCCCCAGCAATCAGTAATTAAGAAAATACACTGTAGCCAGATCTTATGGAGGTATTGCCTCAATTGAGATTCTCTCCCTTCAGATAACTCTAGTTAGTCTCAACTTGACATACAACAAGCCACACTCATTGTTGGTATATGTTGTATAAAAGTTCAGCTGTTTTCTATGTGTAGAATTTGGATTCTTTCATTTTACCAAACTTGTTGTTAGCTCTAACGGAACTTTGTAGGGGGTGGGGCTGGGTAAAATGTAGAACTTTTAATGTATAATATTTGTAAACAGATGAAATTTTTACTTCTTGCTTTCCAACATAGGTCCATTTTTCATTTTTCTTCCTTAATTTTTCTGGTCAGGTCTTGCAGTGATATTTAAATACAACAAGCACAAACAGGTATCGTTGTCTTGTTCTCAATTTTAATGGAAGACTTTTGGTCTTTCATTATTGAGTGTGGCATTTGCCTGTTTTACATAAATGGCACTTCTTATGTTAAATGGTTGCCTTCTATTTATAGTTTAGTGAGCATTTCTAATCATGAAAAAGAACCGAATTTTGTCAGACACTTTTGCCCAGTTAAAATTAACATTTCCCCTCATCCTATTAATTCAGCATATTATTTATCAACATTTTATGCCAAACCATCCTTGCATCCTAGGAATAAATTCCACTTGGTCATGGTTGTAATCCATAGTCTTGGCCATTTAATAAAGCTTGCTTCAAATTTGGCTCAAAAATTGTGGTAGAGGTCTTCTTCTCACCCAGTGGGAATAACACTTTCTGGCAGCCTTCAGTAGGATCAGACCAACCACCCAAATTCTAAAGCCAGGTTGTCTCTCTGGGGTACCTCAAGACAGTCCAAGGCTTCTAGGCTTGCTTTCAGTTTTGCAGACTAAGAGTGAACAGCTGGGCTGACAAAATAGCAAGTGTCTACAAAGACATCTCATGGTAAGTCATGGTCATTTACTGTGACATCTGGTTCTGCTGGGATTCTAATCTGGCATAAGGAGGGGTTCGATGGGACCCAACATCCTCCCGCCCAAGGCAAAAAACAAAACAAAACAAAAACAAAAAACAAGACATCACTCCCTCCTTTGGTTCTAATTGTTTGGATACTGGGAGCCAGGATAGAAATTGGTTAGGCCCAGTTAAATGTCATAAAGCTTTGTCTGTCTGTTTTGTGTATGCAGGTGGGTATGTTTTTTCTGGTATGCAAACATGGAAACCTAGACAGAAATTGATCAGGCTCAGTTAATGTATAAATGGTGGTAGCCACCATATGATTTTGGTTAAAAATCTATAAAACCTATAACAAAAAAATTAATTTAAAACTTGTAACACAGGGTGTTGATAGTTAAAAATCTATGCATAGATAATTTAAAGGAACCATGTGGCATGATTCCATTTTGGTATATAAGGAACACATGGGTTGCCGACATAATTAGACAACCACAGGGCTGGAGAAGACAGATGTCCTGTGACTTCACCACCATCTTGATTAAGGGTGACCATGTGGAATGAGACTACTGAAGAGGTAACAACAGGTCTCCAAGTGATTTTGGATTAGGATGGACTTTTGTATGATGTTAAAAATTTAAAATTATATTTGCTACAACTAGTATATACGTGGCTCAACTGTTGTTTAGGAAAACATGTTTAAATAGTGACCACGTGACTCTCCTCCATCTCTTTCTCAGTACAGCAGTTCCCTCTTAGCCAGATTTGAAGCTTCATTAAATGGCCAGGACTATTGACACTAACCAGGTCCACACCTGAGGTTCCCAGTATTTGGCTGCCAATTTTATTAGTCAGAGGCTTATAAAGACAAAGCCCACAAAACCCACGAGGCTATGTACTTCTCTCTTTCATCCAATTAGGGGCAAGCACAGATCTGACATACTTCCTATGTACCTCCTGTGTACATGTGATCAAGTACGTCTTGTGCAGTTGGGACAACCAAGTGTTTATACAGAAGCAAAGTCACGTGACTTGTAACCTTCCATGAACAGCAACCCCCAGCATCCCAGGAAGTTGTCTGTCCTTGGGCAAGTGGGACTTACAGGTTAGAGGCATTTGTGTTTCTATAGATCTCTTAAGCACAGGAATTTAAACTTGAAACATAACATCAGCCCTCCCAGTAGGTCACGCAACTTACAATCTACCCGGGAAAACATCCCATTTGCCCTTGAGAAGAATGAACATATCTTGGCTGGAGAACATCTCGACATGCCTATTAGATCTAGCTAGCTTATTGTGTGATTCTCCACACGTCCTCATCTCCTGTATGTTCTGTCCTTTACTGATAGTGCAGGACTAAAATCTCCAACATTCCTTTACAGTTCTGGAAACCGCACAGCCCACTCTTAAGTAGCTAATTGATAAAAAGCAACCGCAAAGGTGTTGTGGGGTACCTGCAGAGAAAAACTGCCAAGTTCAATGGAGTCTTAGCCGCTGGTGGGACTTTCCCAACCAGGTTAGTAGGACACAGCCTTAACCTCCATTTGGCTCAAAGTTTTGAAAAAAACACACAATTGCAACATATACAGAATGGACATCTACAGCAAGCAAGCCTTGGTTACTGAAGCGAGAGACAGTAGGTAATCTTTAGCTCAGGGTCATATTGCATAGGAATTTAGGGCTAGTCCCAAGACCAGTTTTACCAAGATTTACTTAACACATAAAGTATTCTTAGGAATTCTTTTATGAGATAGCATAAGTATAGTTTAGTAACCCATAACAAGGGAGATTAGAGGATACTTAGAAATGATTTAAGACACAATGAAGTATATAAAACTTACAAGATTCAGTTAAGGTACCAGTAAAGGGAAATTTTTACCTCTGCTTTCTTACATTAAAAGCTGAGAAGACCGCAAATTAACATAACCAACAGAATATTATTGTGCCAAAAACATCTGTATAATCTATACACATCCAGTCTTCTGGATAGAGGAAAGAATGTTAATACTTTTAATCAGAATCATTTTTGGGTCTCTATGACTCAAAGTTA
The DNA here is from genome assembly GCA_028555095.1 of Dicrostonyx torquatus. Lineage (NCBI taxonomy): Eukaryota > Metazoa > Chordata > Mammalia > Rodentia > Cricetidae > Dicrostonyx > Dicrostonyx torquatus. Next base: position 341,517 of record JAQHUG010000189.1, on the reverse strand, counting down.
TGAGTTCACTGCCTTTTGTACAATGTGGATTTCAGTACAGATTACAAACAGTGGGAATGCTAATGTGTCTAAAACTTATTTCTTTTCGCAAATGCAAAAATATTCTTATAAGTTCCAGGGAGTAAATGTGGTTCTACCTCAAACAGGTCAAATGAATCCCAGATAAGTACTGTCAATCAACAGTCTAAGTTTCCCTGTCCAGAGGTTGGGATTTCCCCAAACTTTCCCTGGTCTTGGGACTCCCCTCCCTCAATTACCAGGACCTAAGGAAAAAATTCTTCCTAAAACACCTAACTTTATCTTCTATTCCACTAGCATCCTGCCAGGTCCCCCCACCACCACCAAATCTGCATCCCAGACAGCTTCAAAATGGCTACCCCCAAGTGGTCCAGTCTCACAGACTGCTTCAACTAGGCCCACACTTCCCTAGTGCCAGATTGTCCCACAAAGCCTGGAAGTGAGTGAAACAGCCAGCTACCCCAGGACTTGGTGAGCATTCCAGCTATTTCAAGTCCTGCAAAGATGCTGACACTCCCAAACAACAGGAAGTCTAGAGAATGCAGCGCTTCCATTCCCACCTCACTGGCTACCCGCTTCCTAGTTCCTCACCTTTTAATAATAAA
>JAQHUG010000189.1:308892-326417 GCA_028555095.1 Dicrostonyx torquatus | reverse complement strand
AAAAGGAGAGCAGACTGTGCACAAGACCCAGACTCTCGGAAGTCCTACATCAGTTAAAAGAGCCAGAGAAAACCCCCATACACTTGTGATACACTTCTGGAAGACCTACGATCTGGGACCTCTAGACAGGAGTTAGCCTCACAGTCCAACACCTGGTGTACCCGAGTAGCTAGATCATTTTTATGACAGAGGATAGGAAATCTTGTTAAAATAGAAGAGAGTCCCCTTTCTATCTGGGTAAAGGGTTACTTTGTTTTCTCAAAATCCACTGTGTAACTAAATGGAAGAGGGGAGCACTTTGAACTCAAACAAGGTCTGTTTGAGTCTGTTTTAGTGTTGGAAAAACACTAAATTCTTTTTCTCCTGAGTTTACGCCCAGTGCTGAGTCAAAGTCATTGCCCCAGGGGCTTTGCTCATACTGGGAGTCTGACGTCCTTTCCCATCAAGCTTCTTCCTAAGGATGCTTGAGATAAAGCAGCAGAACTACTAGACGGGAAATTCATGAAACCTGGGTTCTTGATTCCTTTCTTAGGGACCTTGACCACATCAACACATCTGCCCCGGAGCAACTACAGAATAGTCCTGTCTGCCCACCTCCACTATGGTGTGTCGGCAGTGTTAAAGGGTGTGCTAACCCGCTGGAACTACATCAGAACAAAGGCTAAAGAGGCACCGAGGAGAGAAGGAAGAGCAGCCCTTGGGCAAGGTGGCCAGCGATGGGCTGAGTGAGAGGCAGCCCTTGGACAAGGTGGGCAGCGTGGGCTGAGTGAGAGGCAGGATGGGGGATATTTTAGAAGTGATTAAAATGTGCTCAGAGGGAGAAGACTTCAGATGCAACATCACGACGTGGGAGACCAAAGGCTTGTCACACATTTGGGAAAAAAAAAAAATTAAACTTTCCCAGACACGCACTAGCACTAACCACATGACCATATGACCGCTCAAGAGTAGCTAGCTAGAGGAGAGATAGCATTTAAGAAACCCTACTCCAGCTTGGCAATGAGTGGCGGCGCACGCCTTTAATCCCAGCACTAGGGAGGCAGAAGCAGGTGGATCTCTGAGTTCGAGGCCAGCCTGGCCTACAAAGTGAGTTCCAAGACAGCCAGGGCTACACAGAGAAACCCTGTCTTGAAATAAAATAAATAATAAATAATAAAAGAAAGGAAGGAAGAAAGAAGTAAACCCTATTACTCAGGCATTGTATCTGCAATGTCTCACCAAACAGACACTACAAAGTAAATTTTTATGTCTCTGTGAGTAAATGAAGACACTAAGACTTTAATAGTCTTCTCCAGTGTCATCAGCTCACTACACTGCTGGAACCAGGATTCCAATTCAGGCCAGTCTGTATCAAATGGTGAACAGCAGCGGTTCTCAAACTGTGGGAGTCACCTATCAGATACACAGAGTATCAGCTATTTACATTAGGATTCATAACACTAGCAAATTCACAGTTAAGAAGTAGCAACAAAATCATTTTATGGTTGGGGGATCACCACAACATGAGGAACTGTATTAAAGGGTCGCAGCTTTTGAAAGACAGAGATCCACTGGTTGATAGTCTTTACACTGACGGACAGAAGTCTTCAGTCAGGATCAGTAAACAGTAAGTGTTGACCATGAGAACGCAGAAGCTAGAGTGCCCAAAGATGAAACTCTCAGAGCAAAGCTTCCTCCATCAGGCACCATTGGTGGGCTCCATCATATGAATTAAGTGTTATGATACTCAGCGTGGTGCTCCCAGGAGTTCTATGTGTAGGTTGGTTAGCAATTCTGAACTTGTGTGAATGGCGTAGGAATGGTGAGCTGGAATGTGATTCACAATCCTAAGCAAGGGATGAAGGCAGAGAGGGCCTCACTTCACTATTCCAAGGGTGGAGGCTCAAAGGAGGCTGTCATTGCCTTTCTCGGCATTCTTAGGAAAAGGGAGTTTCCACAGATGGCTGTCTCAGAGCCCACAGCTGGCCTGGGCTTTCGTGGCCTTACCACATGCATCTGGAACCTTCCATCAGTGCTTGTGTGGTTTCTCCATATTGTCTTCACCTGAGGCCAGCTGGGGTTTTCAGTCATGACCACTAAGAGCTGAAGGGTCCATTCTCACTTGCCTAGTTCTTTGAGCAAGACATACACAGAAGAAGGCCTCACCTAACACCTACCTCAGGAAAAAGAGAGGTGACTGAGCTTTTCTCCAAAAAGTTTTGAAAACCAGTACATGCCTTGCTTTTTTTCTATCACCAGATTTATTCTGGAAGCTGCCAGGCTTTGCAGCCAATCAGTTCTCTGCCTTTGATTTTCAGCACAATTCCTACTTGTTAGCATGCCATGTTTACAAAGCTTGGGTGTTGAGCCTAGCCCTTATTCAGAGGATAATGCTTCCTGGTATTGGGTCTGAATAATTGACCCCAGAACCAAACCTGGAACAGTGCTGTGGGACAATGGTTTTACCCTGTAAATACGTGTTTCTTGTACTTCTTTAATAAAATGCTGATTGGCCAGTAGTCAGGCAGGAAGTATAGGCGGGGCAACCAAGGAGAACAGGAAAATTCTGGGAAGAGGAAAGAGTCAGTCTGCTGCCGTCACCCAAACAGAGAAAAAACAAGCTGTTACTGCCTTGCACAAAAATGTACCAAGCCACGTGGCTAACATAGACAAGAATTATGGGCTAATATAATTTATAAGCATTATAAGAAGCCTGAGCTAAAAAGCCAACAAGTTTATAATTAGTGTAGACTTCTGTGTGTTTCTTTGGGGCTGAACGACTGCAGGACCAGGCAGGACAGAAAACCCAGTCAACAGAACAGAGTCGTGCTCAGTGAGGGATTGGTGAGCTGACAAAGCTGAATCCAACAAACCCTTATACCTGCAGGAGGCTTCTAGAAAAAAAGAATACTGCAGCCATTCACATCAGCACCCACAGAGATCAATATAAACAATAAAGATAAGCTCTATAAGCAGAGACTTCTGCCCCATCTACCTCTTGAAGCGTTTAACGTCAAATGCAGTGCTTGGTCTATAAACGCTCTCATAAAAAGCTGTCATTTATAGAACAATACAGACCTTATAACTGCAGCTTCTGGAATTTACCTTCTTGGCCCTCACTGAACAAGTGCTTAGGAGACTAGGAAGAAACAGAGGGAAAGCGGTGAAGTTTGGTGGGACGAGGAAGACCCGAGTCGCTTGCCAGCACAGCAGGGCCCACGTTGTTCCACTCAGAAAAGCCACCCTCTACTTTCTCAAACTTCTGAGAGCGTCTTACCTGCTTCTGGCTAATCCCTCTGCGGCTGCAGGCCCTCCAGGTCCTCAGGAGCCAGCACTATTCTCCATTGGAAAGAGGTTTACTTGATTAGGTCTGGAGGCCAGGGCTCATTTTTCTCAGGATGATCAAAAACCATCTTAAATGCAAACAAAAAGGGGAGGTTAGAGTGATTTTTCTTGCAGCGTAGTGTTAAATATTAACAGGATGGATGGGCGCTTCTGTAGCTGTGGGCTACAGCATATCCCAGGAAGCCGAGCACGCAGGAAAGGGTAAAGACAGATTACAGAGGCAACACTTGACATCCATGGACGGTGCAGAGAACCTAGAAAACAAATTGTGCCAGACTGGGATGCTTTAGAAAGATAAAATGGGCACTATAAAACCTTCTGGAAAGAAGCATGTGATTAATCCCTCCTTAAGAATAAATAGCAAAAAGGTTCACCCACCCCCATACTTTGGATAGATTTTTTTTTAAAAATTATTTATTTGTACAGAATATTTAATGATATGGGGAAGTTCAATTCATCTATTTGTAACATGGCTTATGGAACGGTAAATACTATTCAAGTTCAGAAATAATACTTTAAAAAGAAAAAAATCAAGCACAAGGAAAAAGTAGTGCCTAGGATTGTGGAATAAAAGACGTTTCCATCTTTGACCTTTTGTGTGCATTCACGAATATCTAAAAGAGACGTGAATTACTCTTTAAGAAAAAGAACGAGCCAAGGAGTACAGCTCAGTGGTCGAGTACCTGTATGGCAAACTTATGGCCCTGGGCTTGATCCCAGTGCATCAAAAAATAAAATCCAAGTTTTATATGGTTAGCATAACATATATAATGTTTTAAAAGCTAAAAACAAAACTCACCCTATATTTATTGAGTCTTTCCCATTTTGATAATATATATATATATGCAACGGGAAATCTAAATGAATTCAATTGTAAGAAAATTTAAAAAATAAAAAGGGCTAATATGATTTTTTTAAAAAAGCCTCGCCGGGCAGTGGTGGTGCACACCTTTAATCCCAGCACTCGGGAGGCAGAGGCAGACAGATCTTTGTGAATTCGAGACCAGCCTGGTCTATAAGAGCTAGTTCCAGTGCAGGCTCCAAAGCCACAGAGAAACCCTGTCTCAAAAAACCAAACCAAACCAAAACAAAACAAAAAAAGCCTCTCAAAAGGAAGAGAAGAGCAACTAGGAGAGATAAATCATAAATTAAAAACAACAGTTGAGAAGCATATGATATTTAAGGTTGTTCTTAAGCGAGCCCTAGGAGGAGCATTAAAATAATGGTTTATAGACTTGACAACACTTGGTGGTCTTGAAAACAGTCTTATGTACTCCTGGGCAAGTCACAGTAAGTTGTCAGGCCACTGAAGGAGGAGTACGCAGCTTAACCCTTCTAGAAAGCTCTCAAGCTTTAAGATCTAGGGACTATTGATCAAATTGCCACAAATCTAGGGCTGAGAAAAACAAAAAAGAAAAAGAGTAAATATGCTTTCCAGTCTCCTCAAGTGTAAAATGAGTTCCTACCTCCTACCCCTGTGGGGATTAAAAGAGGATTAATGAGGAAAGAATGCAAACTCTGTAAAGCCATGTGTGTATAAAAAGAGGGTTTTAATCTCAAACCCATTTATAACGGTGAAAACCTACTGACTTAACTTCTAAACACCCCTTAAAGTTACATCCATGTTTTGTAACTATAGAGAAGAAAACACTTAAACTATTTTAATGGAAACACACAGAACATGCTAACCGTACACACATGATCTCAGTTACAGGTCATTCATGTTCAAGGGTCAGGCCTGGAAAGTTGGTGAAGAGCTGGTATTCTTTCTTATTCTGACTCTGTTTGTTGGGTAACTAAGGCCAACTCTTGGGGATAATATTCAAAACACACTTCATCCTGTGCTTCAGTTGGCTGCATAATTCTGAGCTCACCTAGAAGCCTGTTTCAGGAGAGTTAGCATTGTAGACCAAAACCTTGGGCTAAGGAGTCTTCTAAGACTTAGCTAGTTTCCTGGTAAAATGGAAATGGGAAGAGATCCTATCACAGAGGACTAGCCACACCCGCAGGGTTAACCTCAGTACCCTAACAACCAGCGTTGCCAGCAAAATGGAGAAGCTCCGTTGAAGACCACGGGCTCTGGCTGTAAGAAGATGTTGCTGTCATGAGCAGGAGCAAGACAAGAAGGCAGGCTCTAGGCATGGCAGGAGCACATGTGGAAGACGCCCCTTTGTCCTTTACGAAAGAGTGTGGTGATACTTTATTTGGGCTTTAACAAATAAAGCTTGCCTGAAGATCAGAGAATCAGAGCCGTCAGCCATTAGTTCTTACCTCTACAAAATCCTCAGACTGAATCCTGAGCTCCTGTCTCCTCCCGCCTTCTATTCCTCTCTCTGCCCAGCCATATCACTCCTGTCTCCACCTCCCTATCTGGGATTAAAGATGTGAGCCACCACCACTTGACTGTTTCTCTTTTAGACTGATTCACTCTTGTGTAGCCCAGGGTGACCTTGAACTCACAGAGATCCACCTACCAAGTGCTGGGATTGAAGGTGCGTGCCACCACTGCTTGGCCTCTATGGCTAACTAGCGTGGCTAGCTCTACGCTGTGATCTTCAAGAAATCCTCATTTGTTAAAGCACAAACAAAGAGTTCAGGACTGGGGTTGGGGATTTATTTAGCTCAGTGGTAGAGTGCTTGCTTAGTAAGTCCAAAGACCTAGGTTCAGTCCTCAGCTCGGGGTGGGGGGTGGCGGAACGTTCAGGGCTTTCTTTACCAATTCAGAGAATAACTGGATTATTCTCAGACAATTTCTCTGACAGCTCCTCCTCCATTCATAGCTTCCTTTGTAGTGTCAGTATTTCCCATTGTATGTGCATTCATATTAATTTAATTGATGGCTTTCTCTTTCCACTATAGTTATAAGAGACCTTGTCAGCCTTCTTTAAAGCTATTATTATCAGTGAGTAACTCCAGACACTTGGGGAACATTGAGCACACAGTAGGAGCTCGGCAAGTATCTGCTGGATGAAGCCCGTCTTCAAACCAGTTTGCTTACTCCAGGCACTGTGGACGGAAGAGGCTCTTTCATAACCCTCTCAGAAAGCACTGACCCTTGGATGAACCTCTTGCCAGCAGATGAAAGTTCCCTGCCAATCTTAACACACAAGCTGTTGGGACATGTGATTTCTGATTGGGTAACACCCTCAGACATCAGAAGAAGCCACCTACCCCAGCTCTTCCTTTGCCATGTCAACTGCATTTCCTCGGAAAGCCTTGCCTCCTAAAATGATTAAAAGCCAAGCCTAACTTGATCCCAAAGGTAAACTAGTTGGGACTGTGTATCCAGGTCCACCGTGGGGCAAGAAGGGGCTTCCAAAAGAGTCACTGCCACTGATGAGATGGCTAGAGTCTGGTGATCTTCAACCAACTGCAAAACCGAGACCAGGACCCTTGGCTCTGAAGACAAACCAATGACTGTGATAAGGACAATGACGATTCATTTAGCATTGAGTACAGGGTAGGCACTGGTCTGAGTTAACAATTCAGGGCACATTCCTGGTTATCAGTCTGATCTGAGAGAAGGGTCCATGCTCTGCCTCTCACCAGTCCCGTCATCTTGGTTGACTCAAGCCCCGAGACTTGGCTAACACACGGTAAAGTCAGGATGGTGACTGATCCTATATTCCAGGTTTATTTTATAAACCAAGTAAAATGAGAGGCCCTCAGGGACCTCTACAACCACTGTGATAAGTGTGTGCACTTTAGTCCACTGACATCACCAGCTCCTACTCTGTAGAGGCCAACACTATCCCAGTGTCACAAACAGGGAAACAGACAAGAAAAAGAGTTTATCTAGAGAACTCAAGGACTCTCAATGTTCCAGGCCCTTTTATCCTTTGACTTTCCTTCTGTGTGGACTGTCTTTCATGTCGGCCACGCCTACTTCACCTTCTAACACCAACTCCTATCTTTTAAGTTTTCCTCGTTCTTGGTTTTGTTTGTTTTTGAGACAGGGTTTGTCTGGGCAGCCTCGGCTGTTCTGTAACTTGCTCTGAAGACCAGGCTGGCCTTGAACTCATGGAGATCCACCTGCTTCTACCTCCTGAGTGCTGGTATTAAAGGCAGGCATCACCACCACCCAGCTCCTCATTCTCACAGAGACCAATGACTCTAATGTGCCTATTCCAGTCCTCTTCAAACTATGGGACAGCTCCCTGATGCAGCTCTGTTCCACATAGACCATTTCTTCCTTTCAGGCATCTCTGCCTCCCTTCACCTAGCCCGTAACAAAGAAAGGCTCAGTTGCCTCTGGCACCGCCATATCAACCCTTCCCAGGCTGTTGCTTCCCTCCACGCCTCGCTTTGACTAGTGTGCTCTAGCAGCTTCCGTCTCAGAGCCTGGGCACAGACCGACCAGCTGCGGCCCTGTGTAGGATAGGTCGGTGGCAGGGGCAGGAGGCCATGGGTTTGAGTCCCTGGACACAAAACAACAAAAGAGCACCCACGGTGCTTCTTAAATGCATGCTTCTCATCCCCAGCACTGACTCTTTAGATCAGAATGATCTAGATTGCTGGAATTCCCTTTCAAGCATTTTGCAGATGTGCTTTTAGTCTGTGGGTTATTCAAGATGACAGGAAGATTTCCACCTCTAGCGGCACATACCTGTGCAAGCAGAAAGACTTGAACATGAAAGAAAAATCACCTTCCCGGTAAAAATACACCTAATGGCTTAAGCTCTGCTCTCTGAGCCATGTGGACTCAGAATGACAGCCACTGATACCAGCTCAGCACATGGACATGAAGGCTGTGGTAAGAACCTTATCATAGCATCCTTGCAGCAAACACTCTGCATGGTCCATGCCATTGACTTCTGCATCCCACTTACTGTTGGCATCTCCTCTCTGATCCAGAAAAAGATGCTCCTTTTCAATCCGGAAAGATTTTCCTACTGGCTCACTGTCACTTTCTCCAACACTTCGCCTGTCTCGATGCTCAGTGATATTCTTCGCTATCTGAACGTATTCTAGTCCCCAGGCCTCACAGTTCTTCAGTCTACTCAACTAGAGTTGATTGAGATCTCAGCCACTCCCACTCAAGGACATAACTCTTGTCTTATTATTTCCAAAGAAATCTACCCAGGCACTAACCCCAGTTTAAGACATCTTCCTTCCAATCATCACTCCAGGCTTTGGAGCTTACTCTAATGATCACCTCAACTCCAACAATATTCTCTGAATGCCCTCTCGCTTCCCTCCAGTTCTCATGTCCTCCTGGCCACCTTAAATTCTAGGGTCAGTCCTAGGATGTCTTCCCTACTGACTCTCATTACACACGGTTTGTTAAATTCCAACCTTAGCTAAATCAAACTCTCCTTCCTAATCCACCCTGGCCGTCATGCAGCTGAACTGACAAGAAACACACACAGAGAGAGACACACGGACACCCACACACAGAAAGAGCGAGCGAGAGAGTGAGAGAGAGAGATTCATTTACTGATTTCATTTCACGTTATTGCTCACTGATAGTCTTTTCCCAATATACTCATCTCCCACTCTGGTAGAGTTCTGCTTGATCACCCTTGCTAGTCTCCCTCCACTCTGATGAACTTGCTGCTTGTTCACTAAAAAAGCAGAATGTTCCAGTACAGAACTTGCTCCCTGTAGTCATAGCCCGCATTATCTGAGTTCACCTACATTCCTCTTGTTATTTCAAATGAACTGGCCAGGTCCGACACCTACAGTGACTATAACTTATCCACTAGATTCTATATTTAAACCCCTTAAGCCACACGAGTGGCCAGACCCTTCCCCGGAGAACCTCTAACTACCAGGTTCCACCTCTAAGCATTGCAGCTTGGATTATTATCACAGCAGCTTCCAGTCCTGCTCCAGGGAATCCCAGTGTAATAACTCTGTTCCGCTAGGGGAAGGTTTCCCCACCAAAAGGGTTACCTACAGATCTGCTCCACTCCTGGCTCCAGTGAAAATTGTTACTTCTCTGCTCAGCTTCAGGGGGAAAAAAGGTCTCACCCAAACCTCATTCAAGAGATTTATTGGGAGGGAAGAATCCAGGAGGGTGGCTGTCTCTGCCAGCACTGAAAAGGGCAGCCAACAATTGAACAGGCACAGAACTTATACAAGGTTTCTTAGGGGTGGAGTTTTTCCAGGGTGAAGATTTTCAGGGTAGGGATTGGCCAGATTTCAGTTGGGTTTGGACAACATCGGAGAGAGATTGGCTGGATTTCATGCTCAGGGATTGGTTGGTTTGGGGTTCAGGGATAGGTTGTTTTTTCTGCTCAGGGACTGGCTGGTTTTGTGCTGAGTTGGTCAAGGGCAGAGTTTCTTGACTCTGGTTTCAGGGTCAGTGAATTGTCTCTAGTCTCAAGATCAGAGTATGTTTCTTTGGCTGGCCCTTTTCCCCTATACTCCCCATAGATCACTCTAACTGCCCTAACTTCTGGACTCTGCCCCCACCGTACAGAGTAAAAAATCCAATCTCTGGACATGAAATCCCATCAATCTCCTCCCTGGAAAGCTCCAAGGTGGAAAGTTCCACCCCTTTCCCAAGAAACTCTGTGCAAGTCTTGTATTCTGTTCAATTTGCTGCTGTTTCTATCCCAAGCAGAGGCAGCCACCCCCTAGTTTTTCATCCTCCCAATGAATCTCTTGTGTGAGGTTTGCTGTGGGTTGTGACTTTGGTATTCCTTGGCTCCTAGCTGCCAGGATACCTTTCCTTTTGAGCTGTAATACATATACTACACACTCCTGCCTACTTAAGAAAATGGTTTCATGAAGTCCTCCCCTTTTCCTCTGCATGACTAAGTGTCCCTTTCTCAAAGGTAACCCCATCTTTAGAAAATTGCACTATTATTCTCCTATCCAAAAAAAAAAAATCCTAAACTAAGCACAAGTCATCTCTCATACATGATTCAGGAAGCCCCCGTAAACAGTGGAGTCTTGACATCACTAAGAGTAGGGCACATAGACAGCATTTGCCCCCAGTATTAAGACAACACAGAGAACATTCACCACCTATGAACACCCTGACCACAAATGTTTAATCTATATATTGTCAGGGCTTCAAATGCAATTCCAGTTATTAGAAAATTGGAGTGGGGGGGGACTTAAAATAGTAAATAGGGAAGTTCACAGACATTTCTTACTTACTAATTCAGAAAATAAGATTTCTATATGACAACTGAACTGGTTTTATCAGCCAATCAATAGACATATGAAAACTAAATATCTTTAAAGATATAATAATATACAATTTGACCATGTTTGAACCTTAAGTTGAACAAAAAAATTTTTGAGAAATGGGATTACTTGTATATGTATATGCATATGTAGTAGGTGGTTTTTTTTGTTTGTTTTTTTACTTTAAAATGCTTCAGATAAAACCAAACCATGGAAAAAGCATACATGGGAAAATTATTTTTCAAATGTATTTGCATTGAGTTATATAAGGAACAAGACTGGTCAGTAAACTCTTGACTAATGGCTATGATTTGGGAGTGGAAAGGGTAAAACCTGGAAGGTTATAACAGGTAACAGTTTCTCTTTTGCTGACGGAACTCACTGTAAAGTCAGATACAACGTTTTTGTAAAAGCCCACTATATCGTTCAAAATAAATTCAGTGTATGGTACCTCTCCCTCCACCTCCCAAACCCAGTGCACTTCCTAACCCTGGCTCTTATCGTCTGCAGTAAAACTCTCTGTTCCCCAATTCCCATCTTTCCCATTCTCACTTCATCCCCCAACTTCATGCTAGAGGCACCACTCCGCCTTCCTTTCACTCACCCACCATGCTCGGTGCCTCTGTACATCCTCCTTCTTGCCACACTGTGGCCTTCACCCCCCTGGGTTTTCTCCACCTTATTGGTCCCCCCACTCTGCTGCCCAATAGCAGTCTGTAGCTGACTCCTCCTCACCCCCCCCACCTCTATGCTCTGAAATGCCCCTAGGTTATGTACGCATCTCCACTATCTACACATCTCACAGTCTGATCTCTCTCTACCCGAAAGGCAGTTGGCGCCCCAAACATGCTAAAATACAAAGCAAGTTCTGATGGAGAGAGGTGGAGGGGATATGAAAATAAAGAGTGCGGGGTGGCAACAGGGGGACAGGAACCAACTGTGGCAGCTTCGCTCTGGACCCTTTCATCCCTTACCCATGGACGCAACACTGCAGAGAACTAGGATTCTCCAGGAAGTTCGCAAAAACGTCCTGTCAAAATGGAGCCTCCTACCTTCTCTCATGATCATCTAAAGAGTCAGTGCTGCTGGGGATGAGAAGCATCCATTTAAGAAGCACCATGGGTGCTCTTTTATTGCTTTGTGTCCAGGGACTCAAAACCATGGGGCCTCCTGCCCCTGCCACCGACCTATCCTACACAGGGCCGCAGCTGGTCGGTCTGTGCCCAGGCTCTGAGACGGAAGCTGCTAGAGCACACTAGTCAAAGTGAGGTGTGGAGGGAAGCAGCAGCCTGGAGAGGCTCTCAACGAAGCAACAATGTTTACAGTGATTTAACAAAACCATTTTATACCTGACTAATAAATAAGACTTTGAAAAATGGGGCTAATATTCTGAATATCCTTTCTTTGTATATTTATTCTATATGATACATGAGAAATGGGGGTGCTAATAGTACTTTATCACAAATGGATAGAGATGCCTGACTTTGGAGAAAGCATTATCTGGAGCTACTGTCTCAAAACTCCAGACTTAAATGCTGGCTTTTCTACCTGTCTGTTTTGGGAACCAAGTTCGGTAAGCCTTGCACTTCATCTATAAGACACAAGTTATACGTCGAAGTCACCTGTACCAGGTATGGTAACTATTCAGTGACATGTTTTTACCACACTGCCTCATATTCTCCAGACAATGATACTTGAGTGCTGTCTGTGTGCACTCTGTGTGCCTGCGACGTGGTGCGGCTCACGTCATGACTGCAACCACAGGAGTGCCTGAGGGAATACAATCAGCACCTGGGAACATACTTCTGCTGTCCAATTCCAACACCTGAGCTCCTAAAGTTGGAAACTCACATAGGTCGAGATTAAAAGTTCTCCTGAAGTGCGAGCCGTGTGGGTCAAGATTAAGTCCTTCCTCCGAAACACTTCCAACAAGTCACTATTTTGCTAGCAAAGGCATATGATAAGCAGCAGGAAAGTGAGTGGTAGCTGGGGAATCTGAAAAATTAGTTTAGTTCTGAGCCATTTGCAATCGGAGGGGCAGCAGCCTTTGTAATGTTTACCCAAAACCAAGCATAATAAGGCTAAGTGGGGATAGGGCATAGGGATCGTGCCAAGATCAAAACTTTGAGAATAAAGGGGCTTTCTAAAAGGTTCAGGCTTCTAAAGGGTTCTCTTACCAGAGATCTGATGTTTCTCTAGCCTGGCGGACAAAGACGGAAAAGATGCCAGTGTCTTCAGAAACACCGGAGTCTATTCCCACAGAGGTTGTCTGACAGCCTAGCAAACAGAACTCGTGGGAGAAGGGCACTGACCTCATACCTGTAGTCCCTGACCAAAGCCAGTTAATCTAATCTGATAAAACACCTCCTGGCCACTTGCTATCTTCAGCCTTGTACCCTGCAGGCAGATGTTTGCCCGTCTATTGCACAGGTTCTTGATGAAAAGCAGCCCTTTGTGCCCCATTGGCCCTCCTTCTACATAAGGCATGACACCCACTCCCCAGGGCCAGCAGTAGATGCCATACCCCCCCAGGGGGCATCTCCCCCAGTCTTACCACACCAAAGACCAAGCTGCTTTCTGCTCCATAATCAAAGGGATAAGCAGAGGAGGACGGCACAGAAAGAGCCCGTAAAGAGGACTGAGCAAACACCATACTGCTAAACACATCCACTTCTTCTCCACTCCTCCCCTACACCACACCACACCACACCACACCCCTAAGCTGCCGGAAAAATAGAAAACTCCGGTCTGTCTTCACACCAGGAAGAGGAACTGTTTCACTTCCTTCTAATCTTTACTGCCGCCACTGTGTGTGTGTGTGTGTGTGTGCGTGTGCGTGTGCGTGTGCGTGTGCGTGTGTGTGTGTATTTCTCTTCTTAAGTGGCTTAAGGTTTCATATCAGTTCCCCAACCCTACAGCTTTTCTTGGCTGGGGTTCTATGAGGAGACTGAGTCCAAATAGCTCAAAACATTCTTTGTTTATAATATGTAAGGTCATATTATAACAGGGATCTAGAACGTATTAACTTCTTAAAGATGGCTCTCCCTGGCACTACTCACGGTCTTCCTGCTCTGAAGTCCTCAAATCTAAGTGTCAGATTTCAGACCTTGAACTGATACCCAATTATTTTAAGTTCAGCAGTTCTCGTGGTTTTTCTCATTGTTGCTCTGGTTTTACGTTTAAAATGATTGAAGTCCTACCATCTAGGAGCACAGGAGTAGGAAGTGGGGCAGCTTCTGCTACTTTGCCATGGTCCCAAAGTGTGGAGGAGACATACGCCCAGTGCTCACAGTGGGCACGTTCAACCAATAAAGACGCTAAAAGCCAGAGATTCACGTGCCTAACATTCGCCCTGTAGTTAGGGGGAAATAAAGAAGCCAAGCAAACGCATATGCAGGTAGCACTTTGGGAAGAGATAACACTTTTCTGCAGGCAATTAGAGTGGGCAAAGAGACAAAAATTGGCTGATTGGACAATAAACTGGGAGTGTAAAAGGGCACCGACACAAGGGCGTCTTCACAGACTGGCAGGGGGTGCTAGGAGGGGGCCATGCAGTCTTCTGAGAGAAGAGGGTTCTACAGGGAAGGAAGGATTCGCCAACAGGGACAAGTCTGTCATACTTCCACAACAATGCAAGGCCTGGAGCAGAGAGCTGGGTCCTTAGAGACATCAGATTCTGTGGGGCTTTAAACTAACATAAGACTTTTGGCTTTCCCTGGTTGATAGACATGTTTGTGAAGGCTCATTCCCGCTATGGTACTGAGAATCCGCTACAGTAGGCCAGAGAAGTACAAAAGGAAAGCATCCCAAGAAGTTCCTCCATCAGTAGCCAAGTCCAGTGACTCATTCCTACAACCTCTCTCAGTGTAGAAGCTGAGGCAGGGGCTTGAAAGCTTACGTCCAGCCTGGGAAACAGTGTGAGATCCTCTCTCAAAAAACAAAACAAAGAAGGTGGTAGTGGTGGTGACGGTGGTGATGGTGGTAGTGATGGAGGAGGTGGAGGTGATGGTGGTGATGGTGGTGATGGTGATGGAGGAGGTGGAGGTGATGGTGGTGATGGTGGTGGTAGTGATGGAGGAGGTAGAGGTGGTGGTGATGGAGGTGGTGATGGTGGTGGTAGTGATGGAGGAGGTGGTGGTAATAGTGGTGGTGGTGATGGCAGTGATGGAGGAGGTGGAGGTGATGGAGGTGATGTGGTGATGGAGGTGGTGATGGTGGTGGTAGTGATGGAGGAGAAGGAGGAGGTGATGGTGGTGATGGTGGTGGTGATGATGGAGGTGGTGGTGGTAGATGTTAAAGATGAGGGCTGGGGAGGAAGGGGAGGAGGAGCTACCATTGCAGCTCATAGACTGTAGCTCATAGAAGACACATAGACTTCTTTACTGAGGTCCTACTGTGTGTTAGCTTATTTATTTATTTATTTATTTATTACCAAAATTGATCTTATCAGCCTAGGAGCAAGGGTATTGACAAAAGGTCAGGGTTTTCCTTAGTAAAGAAATGAGTTTACAACATCATTTTAAAATGTCTTTCTATATTATATAGCCGTTTCCTCCCAATTGGAACATTATCAACTCCCCCCCCACTCCAACCCCAGGAGGAAGGGGAAGGCTCAGGAGATAAACATATCTGAGATGTCCCACTCCCTGGGACTACAGAACAACCATTTGAACTGCCAATGGGAGGTCTTGAGCTGCCAATGGGAGCTTCTTGAGTTGCCAGGCTGGCCTTTTCAGTGACACAGCTACACGTGAGTCATCCTTGCTCCTGTAAGTAGCCCCTCCCCCAAACTCCAGTTAGTAATCCTAATAAAAACTCCCAAGTTGGACTTTGATGCAAGTCCCTTTGGTCTGTTGTAGACTCTCTTTCTGGAGTGAATAGATTTGTGTGTGCTATGTCTCTCCAGAAAAAAAGGTGCGCTCTCTCTCTCTCTCTCTCTCTCTCTCTCTCTATCTGGGTGGTGGAGGCACATGCCTTTAATTCCAACATTCAGGAGGCCGAGGCAGGCTGATATCTGTGAGTTAAAGGCCAGCCTGGTCTACAGAGGAAGTTCCAGGACAGTCATGGCTACACAGAGAAACCCTGTCTCAAAAAACAAAAACAAAAACAAACCCAAAAAGTCTCTCATACAACACTACAGTAGCCCAAATGAAGTAAACCACATTACTCTAACATACGAACTGGCTGTGTTCCCACGCATGCCTGCCATTGGGCGACCAAGTCATGACTGCTGCTGGCTGCTGCCTTGTCCTGATTTGTCTGTCTCCTTAATCATTTTACTAGTTATCATCAAATGATATACAACAAAACTGGTCATTTCTGGGTCAAGGTGATTTAGAAATCTGTTGTGCAGACCATGTTGTCCTTGTTAGCTTGTAGCAACAAGCATTACCCTGAGAGCCACCCAGCAGAAACGGCCTGGAGGTTTGTTGCTACCAACCTAAGAACATAATCCGACTGTTGAACTACTGATCCGACTGTTCATCTCCAGACTCTTCATCCTTCTGCCTCGCACGCAGCATTTCACTAGAACCACCCATTAACAAGAGCTCCATTTAGACAGAGCCAATGGCTCCTAAACCAATTCACGCCAAGTACCTTTTGTACCTCGTTTTAGCCTGACATAATCGCTAGATTTTGACAGCTGTTGTTAACTAGGAATCTCTGTTCTTGGATGCTATTAAATAAGCAGACATTGCTCCCGTAAGAGGTCTGCCAAGGAGACGGTCACTGTTAACAAATCGCTGATAAAAGTTCAAGCGACACACAGAAACCCGACTTCCTTGCTATGAAGATTTACTGTGGAACGCAGGCCCCACCGCGTTTCTTGAAATACTGGTTCCCAGAAGACCTTGTGCAAGGAATAGTGGTTTTCATAGCTCACTTTAACTTTATCACCACCATCTTATCTAGGACCACAGCACCTTGAATGCACCCAGTTTGGCCTTATGTAATGATACTTTCCAGCCCCAGCAGTGGACATAAGCGCACCTCCCAGAGAGCAGGTGTCCCTAGCTGGCTCAATGGTAGGCAGGCCCTTAACTACCCCCAACTGTTTCTCACTTGGCAGGGCTAATTCATTCTAAGTTTATCCAGAAGAAACAGAGTGAGGCTTAGAAATCAGGGCATCAATGTAAAACCAGGATTTGTAGTGACTGCCAAATCAGACATGAGCCTCCCTCCCCAGCTCAGCACTCAGGGGGCAAATGCCTTGCAAGGAGCACCTATACTAAAAAGAGGCCTCTGTGGGAGGGTTTCAGCACCAGATCTATGCAAAGGGGGCTGCGATAAAGAAACTGCCAACAGGACTGGCTAAGGGGAAGGGTTTTTTTTTTTAACTGTAGATAAGAGGGAGAAAACAGCCAGAGGCATCTGGGAGAGTTCAGAGCACAGAGAGAAAGAAGTAGGCTGAACACGGTCAGGGCTACCTGCAGGAGAGGAGAGTAGCAGGGGGGAGAGAACAGAGAGAGCATGGTGAGAATGGCAGGGGCCAAGAACAGTGAGAAAAGAATAGCCGGGCTCTAAGAAGGCTGAGTAGCTGCAGGAAGGGAAGCCCCGAGCCTGAGGGAGTTTAGGCTAAAGGGGGCTAGAATGGGCTTTGAAATGTAGAACAAACAGGTACTTGGGAGTAGGGGTTGGAGGCCAGCATGGACTTCCACATATTGATAGGAGTCACAGCTCTGTGACGGTATGAGAGCCATGTATCCCTTTTGCCAGAAGTAAGGGAGCGGACTCCTTTTGGCAAATGGCAAACAGCTTCACTAGTTCCTGAGAAATTATTTAACTGCCAGAAATCCTCCTATAGCTCAGGTTGAGCTGGATCCAAATTCTATTTTGGATGAGTCGGTGGGTCTTTCTTTTTACTGGGGAGAGGATGCCCTTTGGGTCTGAGAGGCCTCCGCTTTGAACAGTCAGCAGTGTAGTTACAACAAACAGGGGAATGGGCTGCCAACAAGTCCCATATGCTAAATCCCAAGAGGGTCAGATGACTGCAAAGTTAAAAGAAGAAGAAGAAGAAGAAGAAGAAGAAGAAGAAGAAGAAGAAGAAGAAGAAGAAGAAG
>JAQHUG010000189.1:294544-304685 GCA_028555095.1 Dicrostonyx torquatus | reverse complement strand
AAAAGCAGCTTCTTTATTAACTGTTGGGGACTGTGGACCCAGACCCTGAATTTTCTGTAAACAACTTGCTATGCTTGCAGCTGCTCTGAGCAAAACAACTTGTTTTCCTGTGCTGATAGCTACTCTGAGCATGAGACCCTCAGGAGTTCCTGATGGCAGGGGAGTGGTTTCTGGTGGGTTTGGCTGAGGCGTGACTATCAGTTAAGGATTCCTGTGTAAGCAGCTCTGGTACACAATAAAGGGGCATTCTTGTTACACAATAAAGGATGACCCACGTCTCTGTCTGTGTGTCTTTGTGTGTGTAAATCTCCAGGCCCTTGCTCAGCTCGTGAACGGTCCTGTAGTGCACGCGTCACACTACAGGTGTAGCACCGTATTACTGTAGTGATATGGACGGTAAATTGACCAATGGCAATAAGACATTCACAACATACATCACCTTCCACATCAGAACACCCCAGGATTTATCTTCTCTGCTATAAGATAATATACACGTGGAGCCCCAGCAAGCAGGCAGGAGTGACAGGAACCCAGAGCCTGGCTCAGTCTTCCTTTCTGAGATGAGATGGCATTTCTGGGAGTGCCGTGAGTCAATATTTGCCTTTGGCTTAACCCAGGACCTAAGTGTTCATCTCAACAAAACCAATATTTGCCCCCTTTTAAATTTCTCCTATTTCAAAAACTGCCCCATGACAGAACAGAACCCTTAGGGGAACCGGAGGCAGAGTAGATGACGTTGGAGCCAAGAAAACTGAACGATAAAAAAAAAAAAAACCATACTGGACACATATGTAGGCTGTGTTTGCTCCTGAATCAAATCACAGTCTCCACATGCTCCTTAGAAGTCACCCACCTTCTGTGTCTACTTGGAAAGATGAAAAAGTCCCTATCTCACAGCTAAGAGTGGTACTCAGGAAGCTGCCACAAACTGAGACCCATGTCTTAGGCCTGTAATTCCAGCACTAAGGAACTAGATAAAAGAGTCAGGAGTTCAAAGCCACCCCTGTAGCCAACACAAGCAGTTCTACCACAGACACCAGTGAAGTGTCCTCTGATAGCTGTTGGCCTGAGGAGAGCATCGGATCCCTCAACTCTCTTAACTGCCTTTATACTCACTGACTAGGCATCTAGTGAAGATGCCTAACGGTGGGGAAGAGACTGTGGAGTTAGGCTGCCTGAATCCCTCTGCTAACTGGAGGACAGTGACCTCAGGCAAAGCAACTACTTCTACAAAGTTTAGTTTATAAAATACAAATAATGATGGTAGTAATACTTCCCAGAGCTTGGGGGGGGGATATTAGATAAGTTATTATCTAATCATCAGAAAGAACCTGGAAAAGTACCCCGTGTATATATCCTCAGGGTCTCAGAGGTCGCCACAGTTGACTCTGCAAAAGAGGGAGCCCTGTGTGGAGAAAGGGGGCAAGAGCATGCAATGAGTCCATTCTCACTTCCTCCAGTTTGCTGAAAGTGAGAGTGACTTTTGTTTTGAAAAAGCCACATTGTTTATCTGTGTGGATCTTCTGAAAAGTCCCGTGACAGAGGGGATGAGGGCACTTATATAAGGCTGATCAAGAGATCTGTGGTCTGGCATGGTCCTCCTTGGTCTGAGCTGTCTGTTCCAAGTCCACACACAGCGCACTCTACATACACATAACTGGCAGTGACCTTTAAAGTCCAGTCTCCATTTACCCTAAAATCCTAAGCAGAGGAAAAAAAAAAACTCAATCTTTAAGTTGTCTCATCGGACTTAACATGACTTTTGCTTCCCTTATTTGTGCCCTCATTCCCTAAGGTCACTCTCTTAACCCTTGCTCTCCAGCCATACTGACCTAAGGTCAACCTACCTGCTTCCCTCATCTCTGAGCTCAAATGGCTATCTTCTCATCAAATTCCCATGTGTCTCCCTTCCTGACAGGGTGCTTCTAAGACTAAGAAAGTGACCCTCCTGCCCCAACACTTCCACAGCCTATGGTCACTTTACAGTGTGGGTGGTTCTGTATAGCCCACGGTACACAGGCCACGGTCACTTTATAGTGTGGGTGGTTCTGTACAGCCCACGGTACACAGCCCATGGTCACTTTACAGTGTGGGTGGTTCTATACAGCCCACGGTACACAGGCCGGCCACAGTCACTCAAAGGAGAAGAAAAATCAGTCTCTTCTCTTTTAGCTTTGAACCACTTTAAAAGTGCTATTAATAAATTTCTCAGAAGCAGAGAAGTAAAATAAGCACCAGCTCATGCTTCTCAACCTCAACAACCTCCTGGACAGCTAAGGTTTCGGTACCCAATGGCTAACCCCTGGGATGCGTGTGACACTTGACATTGCTTGCAGCTCTGTTCACCACATAAAAGCATTTGTCTCTGCCTGACTCACTGCCCAGTAGGCCAACAGTGTCCCTGGCTTCCCTCCCCTTTCTAGGACTTCATAGATAACCCTTGACTGTACTTCCCTCTCCACTACCTCCTTCTCTCCCTCCAGCATTGTCTGTGAAGGCCCAAGCAGGAGTCTCCACCAAGAAGAAGCCTTGGAGATGTATGCTCAGTACCAGAGCCATCTCCATGGAGAGTGGCTTTGGCACAGGAGGGCCTCTCTCAGGAAACGTTCTGGGTCCTAAGGCTGATTCTGCTCCTTGCTAAGTCATTCCTACATCAACACCCTTCGTGTCATTTTTCTGCCTGAAAGTAGTCCCTCTGTCTCCCAAGAGCCCTTGCCAGGACCAGAGGAAGATGTTTTGGCAATTATAAATCAGCATACAGGTCTAAAGATGTCTCCAAAAATCACTCATGGTTCCACCCTGCAAGGCTGCACCCATTTCACTGGTACTCAGAAGGCTGACAATTACTCTTCATTTGTTCTTGTTGCTGTTGGGTTTTGTTTGTTTGTTTGTTTGTTTGTTTTTGAGACAGGGATTCTCTGTGTAGCCCTGGCTAGCTCTGTAGACCAGGCTAGCCTTGAACACAGGAATCCGCTGCCTCTGCCTCCCAAGTGCTGAGATTAAAAGTGTGCGCCACCATCACTCAGCCTGACAGTCATCCTTCTAAAGACTCTGCATAGAAGTCCTTAAAAGTGTCAGTTCACAGATGCTTGGGAAATATAGTTTCCATTCCACTTTCAGTTGAGCAAAAGCCATGTAAAATTCTGGAATCTCAATCTGAAGAAGCGGTTTAATGAAAGATGGGTATCATCTTCCTGAAAACTACAGGACATCCTGGGGGTCATTACCAAAAATAAATAAGTATATATTTATGCTTGTGGTTTTGAAGGTTTGGTTCTAAAACAGTTTGCCTCCCTATTGGTTCTGAGGGATAGTTTTATATCAGCTTAACCACTCCACATGTGCCCAGATATCCAGTCAAACATTAGTCTGGATATATCTGCGGGGTTTGGATGAGATTACTATTTATGTCAGTAGTCAGAGCACAGAGAATTTCCCGGGAAGAGGGCCTCACCAAGTTAGTCACAGGCTTACACAGAACGAAAAGGCTGACCGGCCCACAATCAGAATGCAATTCCTCCGGCCTTGGGCTGGGCCACTGAGGGTTTTTCTTGCCTGAAACATCATCTCCTCCTGGGTTTTCCACCTTCCAGCCTTTGGTCGAGAGACACCATCATCACTGCCAGTTCTCAGACCCGATATAGACCACCTCTGCACCTTGAGCTCTCCTGTGTCTCTGGCTTGGCAGCTACAGATCTGGAGACTTTCCTGCCTTCTCAAGAGCATAAGCCCATGGCGGGGAGCACAGCTGCTTCTGTTTCCAGCTTACTACTTTGATCAACAGCTTCAGGACACGCTCACCAAAATCCCAGCTCCTCATTGGTGGAAATCAACAAGCCAATTCTAAACTAAGACAAAGGTATTTTAAAATCCAAAGTGGCAGTCTTCAGAGAACAGTGGAAAGATTTGACCGGACTTCTCGTGAAATCTACCGTAACCAAACAGAAAAGAACAGTAACAGACTCACAAACAAACAGATTCTAGTTGGGCGGTGGTGGCGCACACCTTTAATGCCAGCACTTGGGAGGCAGAGGCAGGAGGATCTCTGTGAGTTCGAGGCCAGCCTGGTCTGCAGAGTGAGTTCCAGGACAGGCTCCAAAGCTACACAGAGAAACCCTATCTTTAAAATCCAAAAATAAATAAATAAATTTTAAAAAACAGATCTAGAAAAAGGACCTCATACCTGTATTCATTTACAGGAACCAATGGAGTTCTATGGAGAAAGAAAAACAGACTTCTTAATAAATAGTTCTGAAAAATAAATAAATAAAAATAGTTCTGGTAAGTCTAGACAGCTACACAGAAATAGATTATCCACAACTGATTATAAACAGAACATAAATTTGAGGTGGATCCTGAGTTGGTCCCTTTTCTCTTTGCTGTGACCAGATCCCTAACAGAAACAACTCAAGAAGGAAGATTTCCTTTGGCTCAAGGTTTCAGTCCATGATCACTTGGCCCCATGTGGTAAGAAAGCCATGGTGGCAGGATATATGGCAGAGATTGCTTTTCATGTCTAAGAAGCAGAAAACAGAAGGGGGCCCAGGGACTCAGGGAACAGGGCAAGAAATAGCTCCACAGACATAGCCATGATCAAGTACTTCATTCAACCAGGCCCTACTGTCTGTACCTTTCACCACCTCCCTCCAATGCTGTCATTTATGAACCCATCAAGGGATGAATTTATTGGTCAGACTGAGCCCTCTTGGTCTGTGTCTGAAACACAGGCACCCAGACAAGCACTTCACAAATCCCTAGCTGATTCTTCATCCAACCAAACTGACCATCAAGATTAACCATCACATGCCTATGCTACCTAGTGCTGGATACAAGAGAAAACTGTCTTGATCTACACAGCCTGTCTATGATCTGCATAGCATGAAGGCCGAAGAAGGAACTGGTCTTACCGTTTATGAAATGCCCAAAGTCAGCTTTGAGCCACAAAACAGAGGCAGACCCACCCAGAACTTCTCCAGGCAAGGGACACTTGTACAAAGAGGTGGCTGAGACGGGTGCTGAGAGCAAGGAGCTACTTAAGCTTGTGAATGAGCTGGAATAATGATTAGGTAATGATTCACAGAGGATAAGGCCATCTGGGCAAGGGGAAAGTCCTTGGCATTTATAGGCATAATCACTGCTTTTACTTTTCCATAGCGTGAATGGATATTGCCACTTACCTAGCCCTAGCCTCACTTTGAAGAGCCACTTGTCACGATTACCCACCTTCCAGCATCTGAGATACTTCCAAGTTCATCAGCAAAGCCAACAAACACTCATGACCAAGCATCTATTCCAAATATTACGACATTCCCCAGTGGCTCAGCTCCCAGGGGAGAGGAGCAAAGAGGGAGAAAATTGCCACTGCAAGGTGGTCTACATTTGGAAGGGTTACAACCAGGTCTACATGTTCTTGGAAATGCTCTTGGGGACACACAGCTCAACCCAAATGTAAAGAAGGGGCTTCCGGGCAAAGAAGGAAGGCATAGAAGCCTATTCAGTCATTTCTCTGTGCTTCTTCGAGAATATGACTTTGCCCTTCTCTTGTAGACATCTTTGATAAGTGTTACTGAGCTAAACACAAGACATTTTCCATAAGCCTGAGGGTTTCTTTGGAAGCTGCCTGCAGAGAGAGTCATTAAAATAAGGAACATAAAAAGTAAAATGCTCTTTCTATGAAATTTTGCATTGGTTACCTCAATAAGACTTGGTTAAAAGATGAAAAAGAAAAAAAAATCTTGATTTGTTACCCATTTTGATTTGTGGAACACACCTACAATGTGGACTCAAACAAAAAAAATAGTCTACATGGCCTCTGCTCGCTTCTACCTGTTCAGCCCTCCCACTTCTTCCGGACCCGGATCAAACCTCCATGATTTGCAGTCTAAAGAGAGGGAAAACAATGGCGACCTTTGGCCCTTTTCAGCTTCTCTTTGTGACTGACAGCAGCTGACCTCGCCTCACTGGGCTTCACTCCCAAGCAACTAGGTAATTTGGTTCTGCACGTGGTGCTGAGGTATATACAATAATCTTTGTCAAATGCGGAGAACTTACAGTGCTGTAGTCCCCAGCCACACGTGGCTATTCAAACAGAGACATGCGAGCAAGGGAAAATTTCTCACTCAAATTCCTGGATTTCACATGGAAAGAAAAATCTAAAATGTCCAGTAGATACTATTTACACTGATGGCTTGATAGAGTAACATTCCGAACATGTTTGAGTAAAACATCACCTACATTACTTTTTCCTGCCATTTCTTACTTTTTATGAAGCTCTTCCAATTTGGAAACATGGACACAGCTGACATCTGTGGTTTGCTGCTGCCATGAGACAGGACTGGTTGGGAGGGAGTGACAGCCTCAGCGTTAGCTCCCTCTCTGTTTCTCCCTCCTGCTTGTCGGCATTTTTGGCACACGTGCAGGCCTTAGTCACCACTGCAGCGCTGGGTGAGGGGTTTTCCTTTCCAGACCCAGGTGTCCTACTTCGAGTTTCCATTGCTGCAACCACACATCATGACCAAAAAGCAAGGTGAGGAGGAAAGGGTTTATCTGGCTGACACTTCCAAATTACAGGCCATCATTGGAGGCAGGCAGGACAGGAACTCAAGCAGGGCAGGATCTTGGAGGCAGCAGCTGATGCAGCGGCCATGGAGGAGTGCTGCTCATCGGCTTGCTCCCCTTGTCTTGCTCAGCCTGCTTTCTATAGAACCCAGGACCACCCCCCTTGTCTTGCTCAGCCTGCTTTCTATAGAACCCAGGACCACCAGCCCAGAGACGATACCATCTACCATGGACTGTCCCCCCACCCTTCCACTGCCACCCCCACCTCCCACCCCACGCTGTTGGTCACTAATTGAGAGAATGCTTTACAGCTGCATCCCATGAAGACATTTATTCAACTGAGGCTTCTTCCTCTCTAATGAGTGTGTGTCAAGTTGACACAGAAAACCAGCCAGTATACCAGGCTACCACTAGGAGAGACAAGAAGGAAAACAGAAAATTAGAGCAAAACTCAGAAGACAATGCCCCAGCTCTCTACAGCCTACCGCCGTTACCAACTTTCAACCTAATTCTACATTTTTTCAAGGCACAACCCTGTCATCAACAAAACAAAGGGTCATGCGCCCTTATTCCTTGAATGTGGGACTATACACGCGGTGCCTGGTAAACCACAAAGGAGTGTCGCTTGCGGGATCACACTACTTTCTATATGCTTTGCATCCTCCAGAAACGAATTTCCTCAGGAATATGTCTCCTCCTTCCTGCCTGCCCTCCCCACAACACAGTCAGTGCTGCAAGCAGAAGCCCCTCGAACCCCTCCAGGAGAAACAGCCTCACAGCAAAATGGCAGTATTGGTAGGTAGTGCTTGTGATGGAGTGGTCAGCGCAGAGGATTGAGGAATGCCACAGCCGGACAACACGGAGGACTCTAGGCCACACCCTTGAACAAACGAGACGACGCAAAGATCTGAGCAAGCCCAGAATCCACGGCATTTGACCAGCGTGTGGGATATAGTGGGAATTGTATGCTCAGCAGCATCTGGCTGCAGGTCCTTTCTGTGGATGGGAAGCTATGGCTTCTCCGCCTGTGCTGCTCCAATCTCCCCCAGCTCACCCCACACCCCACTCGGCTTGAAGGCCACCTGTGACATCTGTGCAAACCTCAGCTATTTTCACAGAGAAACTGGTGAGTGTAGGAGTGCCTGTCTCAAAACATCCTGTTCCTGCCAGGTGTGGCACCACCTGGAACCGGCTCCCCCCCCCCCCCAAGCTACTTACTGCTGGGACAACAGGTTTATTTCAAAGCCAGCCTGGGCTGCACAGCAAAACCCTGTTTCAAAATAGAAGAAAATTAAAAAAAAAAAAAAAAACTAAAAGTAGGTAGAGGTTGGGGTGGGGCAGCTACCCTCAGCCTCTAGAATTAGAGTCACAGAGGACCACATAGAAGGGTGCAGATGAGAAGAGGCATGCCCATGGGCTCTGGTGACACAGCTCGGTCACTAGCATTATGGGATTATTACCATTGTTGCAGGTGGCATTTACACAAAGGACTCTGCTGGGCATTTTATTAGAAACCTGAAGGCAAATGATTCTACCTCTGAGGAAAACGGGAGCTCACAGTGAGTGAGTTCCCCAAGGCCACCCAGCAGAACGGCAGAAGAGTCACTTCTCATTCCCAACCCTAGCCCTCTCCTCCTTGGCGTGCTACAAGGTGGAGAACGGGCCTTTGAGGTGGCAATTTCCTCAGACATTCTTTGTCTTCTATAACAATAACACACACCCAGTTGAGTTGTCTAAGATGCACAGACCATCCCCAGTCTGTGATACCCATGGGACGGGGTCTATAATTTTGTAAACCCCTTCAATTCTGCTGATATGCTTGAGAAGACAGAAAATTTAGACTCCATTTAGACTGAAAAAAAGTACAGGTAACAGTGCTAGGATTAAAAGTGGGGAGGAGTAAAAAAAAATAAAAACTTCTTTAAATTTCAATCCCATAATTATGGATTATTGTGACCCCTTAGCTTGGCTGTTATCCACAAAAGATGTGCTCCAGCCGAAGCCCAGTCAAACAGTGACCACTGAATCTCCAAGGCATCTGAGCTACAAATTCCTCTGTCAACTGCTCCTGGGGGTCTTCCCTAAGGAAGATCAACCACCTGTGAAGGCAACCTCCTCCCCAGCTGGACAGTGGGCCATCCGTCTCAAATGAGAGAGGCAGTCACAGTGAGGTCCAGCTCTCAGAACTCAGGAATGCTATCCTCTCCGTGAGGATGCAGCACTTTTACCCCAGGGAGACACCAAGAAGATGGGCTGCAGTGGGGGGCAGAAACAGATTTGTGGGAGCCATGACACTAGCTTCTGTGTGTCATGGGAGCCATATCCACTCTGCCTTGGTAGTCCCCTAAAGAGTGCCATCCCCCAAATTGCTAACAGCTTACTTTAACTATGGGCATGTCCTATGTTTAGAACTTTTAAAGACACTTTTAGTTGAATACTGAAACTAGTCTCAGGTGCCACTACAATTTGAAAGATTCAGTTTGACTTCTTTTTTTTGGGGGGGTGATGGGGGAGTAGGACTTACACCATCATACATGTAAGTTGGGAAGTGCTGGAGATGGGAAGTGCTAGAATGGTACCCAGAAACTCTCAAATCACCTAAAGCATGGGCATCCCTGAGGACTGCATACTGTCACCTTTGAGAAGAAACCGGAGAGGAAGCCTACTCCAGCTGCTGTTGTAAGATACTGTTATGGTTTCTATGTGAAATATCCCCCATTGGCTTTTGGGCTAGAACAGTTGGTCCCCAGCGGATGGTGCTGTTTGGGATGTTGTGGGACCTTTAGAGGCTGGAGCCTGGCTGGAAGAAGTATGGCAATGGGCATAGGCTTTGAGGTTTCCCAGCCAGGTCCTACTGCCTATGTACTCATTCCCTGTCCCCCTCCCTCCTTCTCCTTCTCTCCATCCCTCTCACCCTCTCTCCCTTTCTGCTTCAGGACTGCCAATGCAGCCTGATGGGCGGGTCACATGACCCTGCTGCTATGCCTTCCCATCAGGATGGAGCACATCCCCTCTGGAACTTTAAGCTAAAATACACACATCCTCCCTTAAGCATTTTTGGTCAGGATATTTTATCAGAGGAACATAAAAATAACTATGAAAGAAGGCAAGCAGAGTCAAGTGTACTCCCATCTGTCTACACGTCCAATAGCTCCAGATACAGCACAGGCATTATGGGAACAAAGAAAGCCTGATGTCTGACTAGGGACCATCACAGAATGTCTGGAACAGCTGACATCCATGCTCGGTATGGGGTGAAGCCATCACCTGAGGGTTCCATGCTTCAAAAATTACAGATTATATTTATCCATGAGTCCTGAAAGATGAAGGAAATGTTCCCTTGGATGGAGAAACTGAAAGACTATATAGGACACCGCCCCCGGGAAAAAAAAAAAAAAGAGCTGTAAGTGCCTTTTGACTTGCTTTGTGAAAAGAAATCAGTGGGTCTTTGCTTATAGTTTGCTGAATACAGGGAAATTCAGGGGCCATTCCCTGTATGAGGAGCCCCTGCCCTGTGTGCTCACACATCCTGCAGTGGGTCTTTGCTTATAGTTTGCTGAATACAGGGAAATTCAGGGGCCAT
>JAQHUG010000189.1:275759-286828 GCA_028555095.1 Dicrostonyx torquatus | reverse complement strand
CACACTGACCAGCTCCCTGTCTATCACTGCATCCACGCTGACCAGCTCCCTGCCACCACTGCATTCACACTGACCAGCTCCCTGTCTATCACTGCATCCACACTGACCAGCTCCCTGCTACCACTGCATCCACACTGACCAGCTCCCTGTCTATGACTGCATCCACGCTGACCAGCTCCCTGCCACCACTGCATTCACATTGACCAGCAACTTGTTGACCCAGAAATGCTTACTTCACTCAACCTCTTGCATGAAGATTCCTGTATTCATGCAGCCAGATCCCTGGCATTGCCCACAGAGTCCTCTAAAAATGTCCAAACTGGAAACCCAAACAAGAATGTTACATTCTACATTTACTCATTTTTAAACACACATACATACACACTGTGCACCACCACACCCAGATCACACACCTACACACAAAACATATGAACATATGAGTGCACACATACCACACACAGAGACATACACAATACCATGCACATATACTACATACACACCACACACACACACACACACACACACTTTATACACTTATTATGTGCCAGGCATAATTCTTAGTGCTTAGACTAGAACATAGAATAAATAATATGACAGCCACTGCCCTGACAACGCTGTAGTTCAGCAGTGGGAGACACACAAAATAAGTCAGAAGTGCTTCAGTGGGAAAGGGATATCTGACGCAGGGAAAGACGTAGATCGTCTGAAGCAGAGCACCTGGAACAGAGAGGAAGGGTGTGTGTAAAGCCCTGAGGGGTGTGTCTGGTAGAAGGGACGGAAGGTGATGGAGACCACAAGGCCAGAGGAATCAGGAGGTGCCTGCTCAATGGTGAGGACAAGGAGCAGAATATCAAGTGCATCCTCCGTGGGCATCCTGTGGTCAGAGCACGGTGGTAAGCACAGGCAGAGCCCACTCTAACCTAATGCCACCAGAACCACTCAAGTAAGTCAGTGTGTGGGGCAGGGACAAGAGGATACACAGCATCCTCGTGGCTTAGACTAGGCTGTCTGCAGTTAGTAAGGAGTGGATGTATATTACATGTGCTTTGAAAGCATGTGATTGCAAACTAGACAGTCAGGATGACTTCAAGATCGGGACTCCCCCAACGATAGGGGTGGTCCCGCTTTCAGTGGAAAATGGGGGGCCAGAGAAAAGCAGCTCTGGGCCATCCATTGGAAGCTCAACTTGGGAAATTTCAAGGCCCAGGTTGGTCTGTCAAACAAAGCAGGCAGCATGAAGTCCTGGAAGTCTTCAGGTCAGGAGGAACATTAGATGGGATGTGGTGTTAGTGATATAAAGGCCCTTGGGACATTCTTGATCAGTTGGTTATGTTTTTCTCCACAGGCTACACAAGTGTTTTCTCTGATTTCCTGAGTTCAAACCGAGATTACTACTTAATAGTTATGTGGTTTTGGGGGTGCTCAACAACTCCTGAGAAAGTAAGTGTACCCACTTCCTAGGGCAATTGTGAAAAGACCGAAGCCATCTGCACTTGCCACCCTGCATACTTGAAGGAGCACATGATCAACTCTCCTCTCTCTCCTCACCTCTCATTGCATTTTCTCAAACATGGGATCTAAACTCTTCTTTCTGACCTTGTATTCAAGTCATCCTGACCCACAGTGCTCCTGGTCATCCTGACCCACAATGCTCCTGGTCATCCTGACCTATAGTGCTCCCGGTCATCCTGACCCCAAGTGCTCCCAGTCATCCTGACCCAGAATGCTCACAGTCATCCTGACCCACAGTGCTCCTTGTCATCCTGACCCACAGAGCTCCTGGACATCCTGACCCACAATGCTCCTGGAAATCCTGACCCACAATGCTCCTGGTCATCCTGACCTGCAGTGCTTCCAGTCATCCTGACCCAGAATGCTCACGGTCATTCTGACCCACAGAGCTCCTGGTCATCCTGACCCACAGAGCTCCTGGTCATCCTGACCCACAGTGCTCCTGAACATCCTGACCCACAATGCTCCTGGTCATCCTGACACAGAATGTTCTTGGTCATCCTGACCTGGAGTGCTCCCGGTCATCTTGAGCTGGAGTGCTCCTGGTCATCCTGACCCACAGTGCTCCGGATCATCCTGACCTGGAGTGCTCCTAGCTTACCATGGCCATTCCAATACTTAATGATTTTACAGAAAACCCAGAAAAGGTGTGGAGTTCATAGCAATGGATCAGAAAGTATTATTTCTGATCTAAACATATTTTAGAAATTTGCCTACCATGTCTTTCTTTTCTCATTACTGACATATTGCTTAAATCTCACATATACACACATACACATAAATACAGGGTCTAACTGTGTAACCCAGGCTGGCCTTGAACTCATTATCTTCTTGAACTAGCCTCCTGAACGGGGATTTCAAGGGTGTGCCACTAAGCCCAAACTCAACTATCCTAATCATATGAACGTCACTTTAACTAGAATGGGAACCTAGAAGAGCCATGTGCATATGCTTATAATCCCAGACACTCAGAAAGCGAGGAGGGAGTTACTCTGCAACTGGAGGATTACCTGAGCTGCGAAGTTTAGTGAGCCTGTCTCAGACTCATGAAGTACACCAACAACCAGACTCCTTTTCACAGCTGCAGCAGGACCTAGACACTAGATGCCTTGAGCTTGTGTAAACAGAGACGGGCACTCAGATGAGCTCCTTAGAACCGTGACTTTGGTTCCAAGAAAAGCTGGTTCATTCTCCTTCCTGGAGCTTCCTCCGCCCAGCTGCCATCACTCCGAAGGGCAGTCCACACCTTAGCCCTCTTTCTCTTTACTACAGAGCCCAGTGACAGACACACATTCCTTGATAGCTGAGCACTGTCTTAGTTACTGCTCTCTTGCCGCGAGGAGACACCGTGGCCAAGGCATCTTAGCGAAGGAAGCATTTAACTGGGAGGTTCTTACAGTTTCAGAGGGTGAGTCCACAGTCATCCGGGTGAGGAGCATGGCAGGCATGGCAGCAGCCCAGCAGGCATGGTGCTGAAGCAGTAACGGGCTCACTTCTGATCCACAGGCAGCGGGCAGAGAAAGAGAGAGAGAATGCAAGACTTGGCCCAGAGTGGGTTTTTGAAAGCTCAAAGACCATGCACCCCAGTGACAAACCTCCTCCAAGGCGACACCTCCCAAGCCTTCCCGAACAGTTCCACTAACCATGGACCAAGCATTCAAACATATGAGCCTATGGGGGCCGTTCTTACTCAAGCCACCACAGGCATCATTATTAACATTAATGGAGGCTCCCTGAGAACCAAATGCCAGCATTCCATCTCTGCCACGACCATTGCATCCATTTTTCAAACACAGGAATGACTTCCAGTGTGAACATGGAACCCCCACCCAAGTGCAGTCTGTTTAGATCTTCACTCTCACATATGAATCAGAGCAACTCATCCCCAGTTTCCTCCTTACTCAAGGGAACAAGACTTGATCTATTCCAGTAAATGACATGGGCAGATGACAGTCTCGTCTGTGAGCCACAGTGGCCTCAGTGTAAAGTCCATTGCCATTCATGGCACAGTCACCTAGGGCAACCAAGGCCAGTTCTCTGGGTCTCGGCTTCCTTGTTTATAAAACAGGAATCCGACAATCAGGATCAGAGAGTTAGTATAAGGGGAAAATGAGAAAGGGCCCAGCCCACCATCAGAGCAGTAGTCCTAGTGGACCCTAACTCCCAGGTAACCCTGGCTCTTTGGGATGGAAATATCTGAGGATGTTCTTTCCCCGGGGTTCCTTTCCTCTGTAGCAGCACCTTCCATGGCATTCCTATCCTACAGGAAGCCTTTGCTGAGTTGTCTGTGTTGTTAGAAACAGAAAGTGGCCGGGCAGCGGTGGTGCACGCCTTTAATCCCAGCACTCGGGAGGCAGAGGCTGGCAGATCTCTGTGAGTTCGAGACCAGCCTGGTCTACAAGAGCTATTTCCAGCGCAGGCTCCAAAGCCACAGAGAAACCCTGTCTCGAAAATAAAAGAAAGAAAGAAAGAAAGAAAGAAAGAAAGAAAGAAAGAAAGAAAGAAAGAAAGAAAGAAAGAGGTCCAGGGTAAGAGATGGAACCTCTGGCGGGACTCTGATGGGGAAACTCCCCTGACTATCTTCTGTAGTTAATAACACACAAGATGGGCCTTGAGAACATTAAACAATGGTGGATTAGAGAGGCACCATCCATCTGAGTCACCGAGGAGAACACAGTGCTTGAGTCTGCTAGCGGCCCGTCTTCAACTCTAGAGGTTCAGAACCTATACACGCCAGGGCAGGCTCCAAGGACCTGAAGCAATGGGCGACAGCAGGATGTGACCTACTCCCTGCAGCCTCTGCCATACTTCTGCCAATGCCAAGAGGCCAGAAGCCTGCTATTATTTCTGTAACTGGAGCTCTTGTGTAAGCAAACCAAAAGCCAGCTCAGTGCCAATGCTGGAAGGCAAACAGAGATGTCACCAATCGCACACCTCCTACTGGCCTTCACAAAGGGTCCTCTGCCCCAACCTTTCAGATTTGCTTGGCTGAGCAGTCCAGGAAACCTCACCGGCCTTCTCTGGCTCTAGCGCTGCCCAGCTGCCGTTACATTCATTTTGTTTTGAATGTTTGATACTCTTCCTCTCGTCGAGATGCCATTCGCCCTTACTTAGCGCACTGCTCCACCGCGCTCTGGAGTGCAGTTGCATCAGGAGCATCCATGGGGGAAAGGCCTACTTCAGCCTGCATATGCAGAATATGGGCTGCACATTAGCCCCCCGATCATCACCCCCAGATCCAGGTAGACTGATGGCAAGTGAGTCAATGGAAGGCAGCTCGTTCTACTCACAAACAGTGATGGGCTTAGATTTTCAGAGTGGCTGGCTACTCACTAATCCAGAATCTATATCCTCTTTAAGAGCAAGTCCTAGGACTAGTAAATTTTTTTTAAAAGATGAATACCTGTTCACAGTCAAGTTTCTTTTCAATCATAACACACTAGCTGACAAAGAGGGCCCACCACGAGCCATGCCTTAACAGGCAAGAAGTTACCATACTGTGTTTCTAAAACTTGGGATCCTGTGATTACCGGGGTGTCGCCCTTCCCAGCTGGGCTCATTTTTGACAGGAGACCCAGGGAGTCTTAGGATGAGACAAGTGACAGGAAAGAGCATCGTAGTTAAGGAGACGCACACCTGGTCCATGGCATAGCAACTATCATTTATTCATATTACTTTGGGCAGCTTAACTGTGCTGAAGTTTAGGTGGGCGTCTACGATGTCGCAGGGTCACCAGCAGTGTCTTTTGGGTGATCTAGAGGCATCAAGTAGGCGATGGTCATGTGCGACACCTGCACAATGGCCAGCTCAGAAAAACTCTCCTCAGAACCAGCAGCAGCCCTGGGCCTTAGCAAACAAGGTTCCTCCCTGCTTCTCAAAGCAGCACAATGAGCCATTAGAGTGTCTAAGACCAGGCCTCAAACACGGATCTGGCCATGTGCAGAAGACTGACACCAGGAACTTCCCATCAGCCTCAGAAGTAGGTGGATGTAGATGGGCAAAGCGCCAGTGGGCTAGAACGGCCTATATGAGCAGTCTTGGCTCCAAGTGGAGACTTGGACACAGTTCATGTTGCTTCCTCGGGAGCTGCTCTTAGGGAGTGGCAGCAGCCAGCAAGGTGCCCCTAATCACCACAGGGAGGAAGGGAGGCTTGCCTTAGGCTTCCTCCAGCCCCCGCTTTTATCCCCACCCTGCACGGCTTCCCCCCAACTCCCTTGGGGAATAGTCAGAACTCCCACTCTTCCTCCAAGGCTGTACTCAGCCCTCCCTGCCTTTGAGGCTCCTCTCCAGGAAGACAAGACTGGCCCGAGGCCGGGAGTCTCACTCTGCACAGTCACTCCCGCTTATAGTCACTCCCTTAATAGGGCAGGGGGTGTGAGACTGGAATTGGGGCTGGGGAGGGATGCTTTTGGTACTCTGCTTGGCCTTCAGATCAACCAAACCCATTATTTCTTTTGTCTCTCAACTACTCAGCCTCTAGGAGTTTGATAAAAAGTAGTTCACTTGAGATTCACCCATGAGTATGCAACTTATTAATCAATTCTTTTCGCACACAGATGTGTCCCAGTCCAGGTGACTCAGGAACAAATAGCATCCACCTTCTGTCGCTTAGGCCTCCGGGGAAGAAAAAGACCTGATAGTTGAGAAACTGTATGAAGCATTAAGAACTGAAGGCCGGGGTGCTGTCAGAATTGTTAGAGGAAGTCTGAAAGGGACGGCTCATCCCGTCTTGAAGGATGAATAAGTGTTTACCAGAAAGAGCAAGGCGAAGCCCAGCTGGGGCCAAACTGTGTCATGAAATGGGCCTGTTGTGCTCAGGGCTGGAGAAGGCAGGAGAATAGGAAGCTCCATGATCAGTACCGGGAAGCATCAGTAAGGACCGAAGGGATGGCTCCACTCCAAGCCGGAGACATCATGATACATCTTTCCTTGAAATCAGTGGTTCTCGACCAACCTTCAGCAACTCTCTATTTCCAATAATATATATATATATATATATATATATATATATATATACACACACATTACAATTCATAACAGTAACAAAATTACAGATATAAAGTAGCAATGAGAATCATTTTATGGTGGGGGGAGGGGGGTTACCATAACACGAGGAACTGTATTAAAGGACTGTGGCATTAGGAAGGTTGAGAACCACTGCTCTAAACTGGGATGAGCTTTGGTGGAATGTTAAGAGCCAAAGACAGAGCATTCCAACAGAGAGCAGGCAAGGTGTGGCCCATCGACTCCCACCAGCACCTCAGTCATCCTGACCAGCCTGTGTGGAACTCAGTCAGGTCCGCACGTGAATGCCAGGTTTAGTCACAGGGACAGAGGTAAGCTGCAAAGGACACTGTAACTGCCCTGAGAGGAAGGAGGATATTTTAAAAGAACATTTGGAGCCATCACTTTGGCTGTCAGACTACAGAAACAATGGACCCCAAGAATCTGGAATTCCCCAGAAGAATCTCACACTGGAAGAAGAAGAAAAGGCAGAGGTTTGGGGGACAACAGAGGAGAAAGGGATCTGCTATAGAAGGGTAAGCCTGTCAGACCGCCTTACATGGGGAGGCTAGGGCTAAGGAAACAGTAGGTGGAACTCACATCTTGTCCAGGATTTCTTTTTTCTTTTTTTAAATTTTTTTTCTTTATTAATATTTATTGAGCTCTACATTTTTCTCTGCTCCCTTCCCCCCTCCAACCCTCCCCCAATGTCCCTATGCTCCCAATTTACTCAGGAGATCTTGTCTTTTTATACTTTCCCATGTATATTAGGTCTATGTAAGTCTCTCTTAGTGTCCTCATTGTTGTCTAAGTTCTCTGTGATTATGGTTTGTAGACTGGCTTTCTTTGTTTTATGTTTAAAAGCCACCTATGAGTGAGTACATATGACAATTGTCTTTCTGTGTCTGGGTTACCTCACTCAAAGTAATGTTTTCTAGTTTCATCCATTTTCCTGCAAAATTCAAGCTGTCGTTATTTTTTTCTGCTGTGTAGTACTCCATTGTGGTAAATGTACCACAATTGTCCAGGATTTCTTAGTACACTGCTTGACACCTGTTTAAGCCTTAGCGGCATCTTCAATCCCAAAGATGGACTGGGGGAGAAGAAGCCATTGGATCTTTGTCTCTTTTCCCAGACTGTTGGGGCTCAGGAGCTCGCCCAAAAACTCAGAAACAGGACCAAGAGCGGGAACAACCTGAGAAACACTGTTATGTCTCGAGGCACGAAGTCCTGCAGGGAACCTGAAGAACTCACGCCTGGCTTGCGTCCCTGGCTGCCCTTTACTACCAGCACGAGCTTGAATAAGAACTGTCTTCTTGCTGGGCGGTGGTGGCACGCGCCTGTAATCCCAGCACTCGGGAGGCAGAGGCAGGTGGATCTCTGTGAGTTTGAGGCCAGCCTGGTCTACAAATTGAGTTCCAGGGCAGCCAGAACTATTACAGAGAGAAACCCTGTCTCAAAAGACAAAACAAAACAAAAAACCCACCAAAACCTGTCTTCTCATTTTTGAAAGGAACATAGACACACACTGGGCCCCCATAGCCTAGTTCTGAGCACTAAAGCTAATTTCTTTCAAAGTGGGTGCTGTGAGCCGCAGTGCCTCTCTGTTGCCTAACTAATTGCTAATATCTTTGTTTTTATCTTGCTGAGGCTTCAAAGGGCCCCACAGGGAGCAGGTGGAGTCAGTTGCCCAGAGGCATAGCCCAGCTAGGTCTCCAAGGGAGACAGAAGAATGCTTCCAAGTGCTTTCTGCCGCCCCTGCTGCTCTCCACCAGGCAGGATCAAGTTTCCCCCTGACCTGGTGGGTTCAGGAGAGTTCTGGGTCTCACATGACAGCCTGGCAGGCGCAGCTGTTCCCAGTGAGGGCGTTAATAATACAGGCCTTTTTCCGCAAACTCTGGCAAACCGTCTGAAATGACAAGTGAAAACACTGTGTCCAAATTCTCCCTGGGACTCAGGGCGGGGTGGCAGGAGGAACTCACCTTATCAGGAGGGATTTAGTTATCTGGGCAAGGCTAAAGGAACTGGCTAGGGCTCAGAGGGAGGGGCCCATTAGGAGAGCTTTCCAGGGAATGCTATAGAAGCCAGAAGCAACTACAAATCACACTCCCAGAGAACTTAGACAACAAAGGGGACACTAAGAGAGACGTACAGAGATCTAATCTACATGGGAAGTAGAAAAAGACAAGATCTCTTGAGTAAATTGGGGGCGTGGGGACCTTGGGGGAGGGTTGAAGGGGAGGGGAGAGGCAGGGAGAGGAGCAGAGAAAAATGTTGAGCTCAATAAACATCAAAAAAAAAAATTGTGAAAAAAAAGTTTTTAAAAAAACTATACTGTTGCAAGTGAAAAAAAAAAAAAAGCCAGAAGCAAGAGGATACAGCTCTGTGACTTAGGGCCCCGGTGGTGAACAGAACCATGGAATCCCTCTTAGCTATAGCAACTACAACAGCACTGAGACAGGAGACATGGGGGAGTGTTCTGGAACCTTCCCAACCGTGTGAAGATGTGCTGCATTTGCTTCTGGTGCAGAACATTAACTGTGTAGAGGTGTGTTACATTTGTTTGTGCTGCCTTTGTTTAATTATGTGAGAGTGTGTTGTTGTTGTTGTTGTACTTTGTCCGCCTGAGGCACCTGATTGGTCTAATTAAAAGCTGAATGGCCAATAACTAGGCAAGAGGGATAGGCGGGGCTGGTGGGAGGAGGGATAGGCAGGGTGGGCTCGAAGGAGGGACAAAGAGTGGGGCAGCTGCTAGTCTGTTGAGAAGCGGGGAAAGTAGAACAAAAGAAAGAAAGAAAGGAAAAGAAAGGGAAAAGCCCCAGGCAAAACGTAGGTGGTGAAATGCAGGCTGTTGTAAGAGCAAGAAATGAGCCTAAGCTAAGGCTGAGCATTCATGATTAATAAGAAGTCTCTGTGTCATGATTTGGGAGTTGGTTGGTGGCCCAAAAGAAAGCCTGGTACAGGAGACCACCCCGGGGTAACAGAAAACAGGACTTGCACGCCCTTTGTCCATAAGGTCTCTGCACCCACGATGGTAAGGCACTCAGCGAGTACCAGTAGCTGAGGTAGGATGTGGTGCACGGGAAGAAAATCCTAGCTTTGCATCCACAGCAGTAGTGACACACACTGAAATCAGCCCTTTGCTTGCTCTCAGCCTCAGTTTCCTCATCAGGAAAATGGGATGGCTCCACACAGGTTTAAAAGTTCTTTTACGAATGTGATGTAGAACATCATACATGGCCCTTAAGTGATGCACAGAAACAGCAGGCACATAGTGGACTTCTCTCCTTCAGATACAGAGCAGACCCCAACTGTCAATCGTGTCTAACATCTGGGGGGGGGGCATGACTGTAGGGAGGTGAACAGGGTACAAAACAACCGGCTGTAGCTCCAGGGGTCTAATCTGTGATCTGGACTTTGGAAGCCTCCTAAAGCTCTAAGACATCAGTGCTTAGCAGGCCAAGACTTTGTCATGAGCACCAGCACCCTCCCAGTGACCACTGTCTTCAGGGGCTGAACAAGTACATGACATGGGGTTGCAAAAGCAAGGTCTCTAGTTGCTAGAATCACAGAGCAGAAGGAAAACACCAGCCCCACACCGGAGAGCCAGAGAGCTGGGTCAGGGTTAAACTTGTCTTTAGCAAGAAGTCAGCAGGCTGCAGAAAAACAGCCACCAACATGTGTTTATCTCTTTATTCCCTTTTGCACCTAACCAACTGTGGTCTTCAGCAGGCTCTCAGTAAATAATTGAATTAATTAGTTAACGAGATCTTCATGCTGGAAGCACAGACCCGATCTTATGCAAAATAAAAATATTCTCGTTTATTGTTCGGAAAGATGACCCAAGGCATAGAAAGATGCATAACGGAATGTGGCAACAGTGCACAGCACAGTAATTTACTTTAAAAAAACAAACAAAAAAAAAAAAAACAGAGTTCTTCTTCTCCCCCCTCTTCCTCTCTCACACATTTATTTCTTATGCACTTATTTTGTGAATGGATCGTGGGTGTACTTGCGGAGGTGCCTCAAAGGGCAACCTGTCCTTCTTTTCCCATGTGAGTTCTGGGATGGAACTTGGGACATCTCTGAATCATTCTTTTAGCCTGGGTCATCTTCATGGACTGTTATTTGCACCTCATAAATCTGTTTCAAAACTCTATCACTATCTAAGCCATCATGGTGGCCCTCTAGATTTGAACAGAGTCATAAACACACTCTAAACAGAAAAAGACAAATGAGACTCCCCTCATACCCATGGGTACATTAGCAGGTAAAAGGCTGGACATCTGTAACCCTGTAGAGTGGTCTGTGTTGAGGTGGAAGGTCCTGCGAAGCCAAGCATTGAGCCAGGCTACAGTCGTCACCCAATACAAAGCACCAAATGCTTTCCTGAATATCACACAAGGACTCCTCTGCCTGTGGCCAAAGCTAAGGCCGAAAGCCCCAGGTCAGGATGACTTCATGGCAAAGTATCCTGTCTCTCAGACTGTTCACTCACACAGCCCCAGAGTTCCCCAGCCAGAATTTGTGACTTCACATTTGTTGGTGTTAAT
>JAQHUG010000189.1:229446-264356 GCA_028555095.1 Dicrostonyx torquatus | reverse complement strand
GGTCACCCTCCCTCAGAGATGAAGAGTCAAAAGCTCTGACTGGGTCCTGGCTTTCACATCTAATGTTGCTAAGGCTTTCTTTCCACACTCCCCTGGCCAGCTCCTCAACTTTTCCAGGAAGAAAATGCACCCCAGATGTTGGTCAGTAAATGGAGGGCTTTCATCCGCCTTTATGAAAGAGTATCAATAATTCAGAGACACCCCCCCTCCTGCAAAGATGTCCATCAGGGAGAGAAATGCAACCAGTTTCTCTCCATCAATAAACCAAAGGTTTCTTGATAGCCTAACCCCCTCCCTGCAGAGGTCAAGGAGCCTCCCCCGTATCATTCTCATTGCCTTATGTAATAGCCACCATCATAGCTATCCAAGAGACTGCACACAGACCACAGACCATGCTTCTCTTGTTCTCACGGATCCCATGTACTGACCACCTACTATTCATGAGTAGGAGACTCAGAGTCAGTGGTCCAGTCCTTGCCTCACATGCCCAAGGCCCTAGGTTTGATCCCCAGCACTACCAAAAGACAAAAGTCCTAGGAAGCCTTTGTAGCTTCTCCATTTTCCATGTCACTTTCCCACAATGGTCAATTTTAAGCTGCCAACTGTTTTATACTGATTAGTCTTTTGTTTTTGTTTTTTTCTGCAGTTCTTGGCTGACTTGGGGGGGGGGGTGTACTGCTTTGTTTTATTTAACAATTGTTTAGGTTTTGTTTGTTTGTTTTGTTTTTTGAGACAGGGTCTGTCTGTGCAGTCCTGGCTGTTCTGGAACTCACTCTGTAGACCAGGCTGGTCGTGAACTCAAAAGATGCACCTGCATCTGTCTCCTGAGTGCTGGGATTAAAGGCGTGCACCACCACTTTTTAACAATTGGTTTGTAAAATTCCTAATGCTTAGAACCAACTCTGGAGACATTCTAGACTGGGTGAAACCTCTCCTCCCACTCATGAAGTCATCCCTCCACCTCCAAGAAGAAGGCACCGGTATTGCATGGGAACCAAGGGGGAGCTCTAATAGAGGACTGTTTTCAGATCCTGCTTTATTTTATTCCAGCTGTTCGAGGTGAACTTATTACCTTTATAATCAGAACACATCTAAGTTTATTAAAATCATTTTTGGTAAACCTACTGGAATGCTTTGCCATAACCTCCCTGCATAATTTTTGTCATCTGTATTTGTGTCTTGGATTGGGGTGTGTGTGTGTGTGTGTAAGCAAGCTGACTTTCCTGTGCAGAACAGAGCACAGATGCATCCATCTGAATCTGGTGTAGTTAATTCTCTCTAGGGTTCAAGTTTCCTTAGCAATGGAGAAAATGAAAGATTCTGGAAGTTCTGCACTAACAAAGACTCTTTGGCCTCCAGTGACTTTGAACTGAGATGGAAGCAGATACTTGGAACTAAAAACAACTGTTCCTTCTTCCCTGAGCCTTAGAGACTTACCCTGGCTTTTCCCAAAGAGGCACTCTGCCATCTCCCACGAGCTGGATTTAAAGGTTCTTACCTCAGCATTGGGATGGAAAGTGGGGTGCCAGGTATTTGGGAGAGGCTCAAAGGGGCCAGTTCATTTCAGTTGGCTTCTGTGGCACTGATTGCTTCCCCCTGGGCCGCTGGCTGCTGAGTTTGGCACAGTTGGCTCCAGCCCTGCCTGCAGGGAAAAGTGAGAAGGCAAGCTGAGCTCAGAAACACAGGTGTAAATACCCTCCACCCCTGCCACCACCTCCCTGTCCCAGCAGCTCCCAATTCGGAGTCCCTTTCAGCGCACATCACGCCCAGGAAGAAGCTAGCCTCTTCCCAAATGACCTAAGCTGGCCGTTTGCTCACCCATATCCACCCGTTCTTGCCCAGTCTGAGTAACAAAGTAAGGAAAGC
The DNA here is from genome assembly GCA_028555095.1 of Dicrostonyx torquatus. Classification (NCBI taxonomy): domain Eukaryota; kingdom Metazoa; phylum Chordata; class Mammalia; order Rodentia; family Cricetidae; genus Dicrostonyx; species Dicrostonyx torquatus. Next base: position 262,490 of record JAQHUG010000189.1, on the reverse strand, counting down.
AAACATTACTGGAGCCAGTGACTCCTGATACCACCCAGTTACCCGGAGAAAGGCGAGGTAAGACATCTTCCCACCCAACCCAAGTCCTGTGTTCAGACAAAGCCTGCAGTTTTGTTGCTCTCATCAAGCCTGCTCAGTATCCCAACCCAGAGCACACTGCTTCTGTTCTTACAAATATGAAACTTCTCGTTCACTCTGTAAGCACCTCTAACCAGGGCTGGATTTTCAATCCGTAGGCTGCATCTGCACAGACAGGCTGAATTAACTGCATTTTACCTTGGGCCAAAGAAATCCAGGTTCCATTTATACATTTAAAAGAAGAGGAAAAAAAATAGTTGAGTGGTGGTGGCATAAACCTTTAATCTTAGCACTTGGGAGGGTGGATTGCCGAGTTCAAAGCCAGCCTGTCTACAGAGCAAGTTCCAGGACAGGCTCCAAAGCTACACATAGAAACCCTGTCTCAAAAAAAAAAAAAGAAAGAAAAAAGAAAAACAAAGAAAAGAAAACTACCCATGATAGGCCTATATTTTCTGAGGGTTTTTTTTTTTTGTCTTTCCTATTAGCCAGATTTTTTTTTTTTTTATAAAGATGGGAAAGGCTGAGGTGTGGCTAACTGTGAGTTCTCCCAGTGTTCTGCAGTGTCATTTAAGGGCTACATAATATGCATGTGCCCCGGGTGCCCTAGGATCCATGTGTAATGCCCTATATAGTTGGACTATAAATTCTACATGACTCTCAAAGGCTTGGCATTTAAGTCCCCACAAATTCTTTTTGTGATAATCACGTATAGTATTTGAAACTCTATTCCCCCCCAAAAATAAATATTTAGGAATATATCAAAACAAAGAAGCAAAAAGACTTCTACAATAAAACAGATCCAATGCAATACCTATCAAAATTCCAATGCCATATTTGACAAGCTTAGAAAATAAAAACAATTCAAGAGTTCATGTGGAAACACAAAAGACCATGAACAGCTAAGGCAATCCTAAAGAGTAAGAGCGTATAGCTGGAGGTATCACTATACCTGGCCTCAAATTCTACACTACAGCACGATAATGATAAACACACCGTGATAGTGGCATCAAAATACACAGGGAGACCGATGGAAAAGGGCAGAGGACACAAGCAAATGACAAGCTATGACCACCCAAGTTTTGACAGTGGAGGTTAAAAACAAAACAAAACACCGTCCAGGGGTGGGGATGGGGGTGGAGATAGCCTGCTTAACAAACTGATGGCAAAGCTGGATTTCCACCTGCAGAAGAGGAAATTAGATCCGCATCTCCACCTTACACAAAAATCCCTTCAAAGTGGATCAAAGGTCTTCATTTAAAACCTGACACTCCTTGATTTCGAGAAGGAAGCACAGGGAATGCTCTTCATGGGGGCGGGCAAGAACATCTTAAATAGAACGCCAATAGCGCAGGCTCTCATCGCAGCCACTAACAGATGGACAACATGAACACAGAAAGTTTAATCAGCAGGGCACACACACGGCCCACGGAATAGAGAAAGTCTTGGCCAGTCACACTACAGACAAGAATCGCGTACACTAAAATCCACGCAAAGAAAATTGCCAATTAACAAATGGGCAAACAAATTGAATAGATGGCTTTCAATGCAGGAAAAGAAAATAAAAAGAAGCACAAATGACCAATAAATATTTTTAAAAGGCTTCAATATCCCAGCCATCAGGGAAATATAAATGAAACTATGTTGAGATACTATTTAATCCCAGTCAGAAAGGCTATCATCAAAGATCTGACAACAAATGTTGAAGAGGGTGTGGAGAGAAAGGAATCCTTATACACTGTTGGTGGGAAGGCAAATTAATACAGCCGCTGTAGAAATCAGTTTGAATATTAAAAAAAAAATAGAAATAGAACTAGCACATGACCCAGCTGTTTCACTCCTGGGCAAATACCCAGAGAACTCCTTGCCTTACCATAGAGATATTTGCGCATCATTTTATTGCTGTTTTGTTCACTCTAGCAAAGAATTGGAACCAATTTGCGTATCAACAGATGAACAGATGATGAAAATTTGGTGTGTGTGTGTGAACTCACAAAATTTTCATAAAAACGGAAGAACTTAGAATGCTTAGAAGAGAAAACATTAATAAGCTCACATAATCTCAGAAAGAAAAAAACCCCACATGTTCTTCAAATCTGGAGTCTAGCCAACAATATATGTTCATCTGTAAACAAATGTACTTGTGGGCACAGTATGGCATGCAGACAGGAGAACAGGGAAGGGTAACAGGCAAGAAGGAAGGACTGAATGTGTGCAAGGGCCATGAGCCATGAAAGAAGATATAAAGCTAATTGCTTTTATAGCTTCAACTCTGTCATGTAGTTTTCATTTTTTTGGTGTAGGATATGTGCATAAAATATATTTGATACTGAAAGCATGAAATCTAACGTGAAGCTCCACAAGGTCAGATATTCTAATTGTGCAGAAGCTCACTGACATGTCCAGACTTCACGCCTGCTTAATTTTAGTGTAAGGTAAGATATTTTTTCTTGCAAGTGTGTGTGTGTGTGTCGGAATAAACCCATAATCAATTCCTTAAATATCAGTCAAATTGCTGGGTCAAAGACCCCAAATTGCTCAGGGGTTTGCATAATGGAAACATGCAACCTCCGAGGCCACTGTGCCAGAGAGGAGTGGCATCTCTCCCATGGTGCTTCCTCCCCCACATCACAACCACACTCATGGAAAGGAGCATGGGGAACCAGGAGTCTGGATTATCCTTTCTTGTGTTCACAAAAGCTCAGCTTCCATCTCAGAGAAGATCCTTGTTGCTAGATCCAGGAAGGGGTCAGTGGTGCCTGAGTAAGAACAGGCAAGGAGAAGTGAGGAAGCCATAAAGGAAAGGGAAAGGGTAGTCAGATCACAAAGACAAATGTCCAGGTTGGGGGACAAAAGTCTTACAGACGAAGGGAAGCAAAGGCCATGCTTTTGACAGAGAGGACAGAAGTGAACGGAAACTAATAGAAAGCTGAAGCCGACCTTGCCATTTGCAGAGCTGGTAAACAGCAAAGGCAACAGGTGATACAGGTATAGTTAATGTCAACAAAACACCAGAAGCCAGCCAGAGGCACTGCGGTGAATGAAGGCAGGCCGGGGGTGGTGCATGCTCACCGCCAGCAGCAGATCAGCAGCAGGCCTGCGGTAAGGGGCTTTCCCCCAACGGGAGAGCCTTGGGCAGCTGGCTCACCAGCATCCTTAGTGGGAAAGCCCCCCAATCCTACACTCCACACCCCACATACATATTCTCTCTATAGTCAACCTGCTTGCCTTCTTTATTCTAGGCCACCTTTATTTAGTGAAAGATCGATAGTAATTCACCAGCCAATCTGGCCAAACAAATGGCTGGATTTCTGAGACCCGGATGTCCCAGGCAATGGGGAGCCTTTTTCCTGGTCTTTCCTAGTTGACTATCCCTGTATACCCTGCACTACGGCAGCCCCCTGAGAGGATTGTGGGCTCCCTGGGTGTTTTTTTTTTCCAACTTCTTAAGTAAATAGCTTGCAGATTTCCAACATTAATAGTAAGTCACTCACACTCCCAGGCCTGCCCTGGAAGATAAAGGATAGAACTTTAAGGAAAATTAAAGAGAGAAAGTAGGCTGACCAGATATTGTTGATAGACCCTGCTAAGGATAAGTTGCAGAACCTGAGATAAGCAAATGACACACACAAGATGGAGGCAAGAACAGTAGGGACCTGCGGTAGGATGAAGCTGGCATGCCGAGACCCCGGCAAAGGCTGGGTGACGCAGACAAGAAACCATCAGACCCTGGACAGACAGCACAAGCTTGGTGGCCACAGTAGCAGTGAACTCTGCTTTTATTTTGTTCATCCTGTATCTTTCACAAAACCCCCTTTGGACATCCTTAGCCATCAGAGAAATGCAAATCAAAACAACTCCGAGATTCCATCTTACACCTGTCAGAATGATCACGATCAAAAACACTGATGACAGCTTATGCTGGAGAGGATGTGGGGTAAAGGGAACATTCTTCCGTTGCTGGTGGGAGTGCAAACTGCTACAATCGCTTTGGAAATCAGTATGGCAATTTCTCAGAAAATTAGAAAACAACCTACCTCAACACCCAGCAACTCCACTTTTGGGTTGATGGAATTTGGGTGAGTTAAATATTCCACAATCTTTCCCAGGCACTAAGTCTGCAGCCATCACGGACCTGTGAACCAACTGGCATTGCTAAGTACTAAAGATGCTAAAGGTGAGTTTGCCAAGATTTTTCTACCCACACTGGGGAGGTCACTGGTCCACTTGCATAGCCCCTTATCCCTTCCATAACCCCTTTATTCCCCCTACCCCCCATGGTGATGGTTTGAAAGAAAATGGCCCCCAAAGGGAGCGGCAATATTAGGAGGTGTGGCCTTGTTGGAAGAAGTGTGTCACTGTGGGGGGTGGGCTTTGAGGTCTCCCATGCTCAAGGTACTCCCAGTATCACAGTTCACTCTTTGTTGCCTGCATATCAAAATGTCTGCCTGCATGGCACCATGCTTCCTGTCATGATGATAAAGGACTTACCCTCTGAAACTGTAAGCCAGCGCCACAATTCAATATCTTTCCTTATAAGAGTTGTGATCATGGTGTCTCTTCATAGTGATAGAAACCCTAACTAAGATGCCCCCCATGTACATCCTGGCAGCTTCCACACAGTTCTCATTCAGTCCATACTCTCAGCTCTATCTGCTTCTCCCAGCAGCTCTCTCTCCTCCGGCCACCCTCAGATCCCAAGAGAGTCACTCACTGAGTTTGACATTTGAATTGGTTTCCAATTGTTCTCCTGGGGCCTAGCAGCCAAGGCCTTCTTCTGGGTCTGGTCTGTCTGAGTCTTCCCACCTCACTCGATGGCCCCCTATCTCATTATTCAGGCAGCCACTTACTCTTCCATCCAGAAGACAAAAGAGGAGTGTAAGGAAGGGGCCACCTCGGTGTTGTTAGCCTTCGGGAGTGTTTCCCAACCCCACAGTACTGCTGCAGGAGGTACTGACCACAGGCCACAACCAAGACTTCAACTGCTGGCAGTGCCTCTTGCCCAAGAAGCCCGCAAACTGAGCAAGAACGTACACTGATAATTTCATGGTCTCAGCTTGCAAAGCAGAGCAATGCTATCAAGTTCTTTTTCCAGTCAGGGTACCGCAGCCTGTCACAGGGCTGGAGCACAGTCCAGGCCCTTGGCATCCATGGGCAGCCACCACCAGGCACATGAAGCCTAGGGTAAAGGAGTACGCTGTTGACCCTGGAGTCATTGTTCTACACTATGTAGGGTGTAGGTCATTTTTCTGGTAACATTTGGCCATGAACATAAATTGGCTAGGTGCTTTTATAGATTCTTAAACAGAAGACAATCCCAAGACCTGAGCCCTACGAATCTGCTGGGCTCATGTGAGAAAACACTGTACTGGAAATTCAGTAAGAATATCTGCTGAATTCAAGTGACTTATGGTGCAGCCCCTACCTCCTCTACCCGCTCTACCCCTCGGGCCCCTCCCAGGACCTATGCTCCCACTCAAAGGTTTGTCTGAAAGGCTCCAGCCCAGCATTAATGGGATTCCTATCTTAGACCAAGGATTAGCTGCAGCTGTTCTCTGTGGGTTTTCTTCTCACGTATGTATCAGCTGCCAGGCAGGACACTCTGTGTTCTCATAGACCTTTTTATCCCTCACATGGTCCTGGGAGGCAAAGAGTGTTCCGCCCATCTGCTGATGAACTGACGGGCATTTTAGTAAAGAGACTAGGCACAGAGCTTAAGAATTCACTCACAAATCTGACTCCCAAAGGCCATGACTCACTCTGAGTCGAGAGCTGACATTAAATCTGAGCTGAACACAAAATCCAGGAGTGGTTTCTCATAACAGAGAGAAAAAACTTATGAGTTCCTTTTCAGAGCTAAGCCCCTCTGACACCACCATATAGAAAATACCCCCAAGGAGTATATACGTGACCATGCAGTGAATGTGGTATCTGCAGCCATTACCGTCCTGATTTCAACACCCATCCAGATACTGGAAACACTGAGCCCTCTTTTCAACCAAAGCAAAACACATCCATGACCCTTCCTGTCGAGGCGACCCGCCAGGCTCACAGTAGCAGCAGCAGCCCCTTCCCAGACCTCCATGACCTTGGTTTCTGTGGCCCAAATGCAACAACTTTCATCTCTTGGCTATGCCTATTCTACTGCAGTTTCTGAAAACCACACACTTGTTTTCAGCACTAGGTGTTGTTAGTCATGGACTTCCTATTACCCAAAATAAAAGACTTAGTTCTCTTTGAGCCCACTTACTCTAACGAAGTTACACCATTCCTATCAGAGCTTCTCGTTATTGACCGTGAGGCTATGCACACAGTGGAACCATGTGAGGTGTCACAGCTCACGCCTCATCTTTCCCACAAAACTATACAACTTAGAGTACAGCCTAAAACGGTTATGTAACCAATACGTTCTTTTGTTTGGTTTTTAATTTCTTGAAGTTCTCCCTTCTGGAAATTCCTTTCCTCCTACACCAAACCCAAACTAGATGGCTTCAGGGCTTAATAGGCGATCCCCGCTTATTCTTTCTGGTTTACTCTCTAGTTGGAGGAACAGACGGCAGCCGTAGCTTCTCAGAAAGCTTTTGTGGGAGGCAGGAAACTGGCACATCAGACAGCACCATCCTGCCGCCCACTCGTTTTCTCTGGCAGTTTCTCAGAAGTCATCTCTTGAAACTTTTAATATTTAAATGCATTTGCTTATTTATTTAGTGTGCAGGTGCACACGCAAGGACGCCACATCCTTGTGTATACTTCTGAGGGCCAGATGAAGGAGCTGCTCTGGAGATCCGGGGATTGAACTTCGGTTGTCAGGCTTGGTGGCAAGCACTTTTGTCTGCTGAACCACTCCACTCTGAGAGCTCTCCTTTCAAAGGTCCGGATTCAGTGTCTTCTAGCCAGTTCTCACGCAGAATCCACTCAGACTCTGGAGTTTCACCTCTCACCTATTGATTTGCATGCACAGCACAGGCTATCTGAGCCACGTTCTTCCATCACTGTCTAGAGGCTTCCATTTGCATGCATCTTTTTTTGGTTTCATTTCTTGCGCTTTGTCCCAAGTACTCCGGGAAAATATTTTCAGCCCAGCAGTTCTATTTGTATGCTTCTGTTTTTCTTTTGTTGAAATTAGGGTTTTTTTTTCATAAAATATATTCTGATCATGGTTTCCCCTCCCCACCTCCTCCAAGATCTTCCCAACCTCCTCTCTTATTGGGAATCCAAACCCTTTCTGCCTCTCCATAGAAAACAAACAGGCATCTAAAGAATAATAATAAAAATAAGACCAAAAAAAAAAAAAACTCCAAAAATTCTTTTCTGTATTTAGTTATTTGCTTATTTCTTTTTTGAGACAGGTTCTTATGTGGCCAGGCTGACCTCATGCTTGCTAAGTAGCCATGGATGACCCTGATTTTCTTATCTTTGCATCTCCAACCTTCCAAGTGCTGAGATTAAGGTGTGTACTGCTGTGCCTGCTAAGGCCAGAGCCTGGGACCTCCTGCATTCTAAGTAAGGGCTTTACCAATTCAGCTGCCTCCTCAGCCCCAGTACGTTTTCCTTGTTATTTCTAGGACGCTTTCTCCTTCAGGATCCCTATTCTCTTGTTCTGTACATCTTACTAATTCAGATATTGGACTTTTTAAGAATAACCCAATCATTTTCCACTCTTCTGCCTTTTTTTATTTGCTGCAGCTTTCTAACCAAACCCTGTAGCTATTTACCTCTGCTTTTGCCTTCTATTCCAGGGGCTCATTCTCTTTCTCGGAGCTCTCCTTGTTACACGTACCTAGGCAGCAAACCTTCTTACTTCTGAGTCTAGCATCACAGTTCAGGGGAGTTGGTTGGTCGGCTGTTCGTTTCCTGTACTGTACCACTGAACCACACCCCAGCCCTGAAGTTTTCCACCACTCTCCATATTGCCTGCATTGCTCTGTGCTGGTGGTGGTGCCTCTTGGTTTCTGCCTTTCCTATCTCAGTTCTCCTCAGCTAGCTTAAGCTCCTGAGATAGCCTATCAAATTCAAACGTGAAGCAAGAAAATGGTGTGAAGGCGTGGGCTCTGAGCCGGCAGGTCGGAGCCCAGAGATGCTGAGATCACTCTATACATTTTATTGGGAAACTCCTAATCTAAACATCTGTAGGCCTGTGGGCCTCGGAGTTCTGACTATTCTCCTCTCATCACATGACTGCCAACAGAGCATCACCCCGTCTAGCCAGTGTGGGTGGTTGGCCTGTCTCAGTGAGGACCTAGTAGGCTCCCACCTACTCCTTCCCTCTGGGGCAGAACAGTATGTCTGTCACACATACCCCCTCTTATCTTGGCCTTCGGTGACAGATTTTGTTTTTAAAAGGATAGATTTCTTTTTATTTCCTGTGTGTGAATGCTTTGCTCACATGCATGCCTGATGCCCACGGAGGTAAAAAAGAGAGCATCAAATCCCCTGGAGCTGGAGTTACGGATGGTTGTGAGCCACCAGGTAGGTAGGGGGACTCGAACCCGGGTCCTCTGCAAGAACAAATGCTCTTAACCACACAGTCATCTCTCTAGGCCCCTGTGAGAGATCCTAGTCAGCTCTGAAGGCTTAACAATAATATTCCTGGAAAGAGCTTTAAAGAAAATATTAGTTACAAAATTTGCATAGCTTTCTATAGGCCCTCACCTCAGTTCCACCAAATAAGTTAACAATATAACTTGATTTATTTATTTATTTTGAGACAGGGTTTCTCTGTAGCTTTGGTGCCTGTCCTGGAACTAGCTCTTGTAGACCAGGTTGGCCTCGAACTCACAGAGATCTGCCTACTTCTCCCTCCTGAGTGCTGGGATTAAAGGTGTGCACCACCACCACCTGGCTGACTGCATAGAAATTAAATACATGGCATTCGATTTCTGCTTCTGATACCTCCGGTCACATTCAAAACATTGTTTGCAGGGATCTTGTTATTCCCTGAGGGCCATTTGCTCTGGTGTTGAAAACTGGGGCCTCTTAAGGAAGTGAATGCTAGGGGGAAGCAAACTTGCCAGAAAGATAGCAGACAACGATGACGAAGTGGACACTGGGAAGATCTCAATCATAGCTCTGTTCTAGCAAGCTATGATATTTTGAGAAAGTCATTGTCCCTCTCTGGGCCTTAGACTTCTCATCTACAAACTGGGTTACTCCAGTTAATTCTGAAGTGGTGCTGGGAGGATTTCATTAAATACAACCCACTAATGTCTTTTGGTTCTGGGTCCTAGGAAAATAGCTATGGAGAGGAAAAAAAAAAAGATGAAGCCCTTCCTTGGCCTATTGGAAAGAACTCTCTAAAGGAAAAAGACAGAACGGGGAAGTAAATCAGTAGCCTTGTATGCTACTGGAAGACAGGACAACTGGCTAAAAGGGAGAGAGCCAGGTGTGAGAGTGGAGAGGGCAGATCATTGTTTATATCAGGCTGCTGGACTGTCAAGGCATTCACACACAAGCCTGAAGAAAGAGGTGGGACAAACCACAGGACTGTGTGCAGGAACAGCCTGGAGGGACCAGCAAACAGAGGCCCTGAGGCAGCCATATGCCTTGTGAGGTGCAGACCTTAGTGAGAAGGCAAAACGAAGAGGGAAGGAAGATGCAACCTGTGGGGGCCAGACAGCTAAGAGAACTAAGTCAGGTGGGAAACCTTTACAGCTTTTGAGCAAAGAAATTATGTGTTACAGGGCTGGAGAGATGGCCGCTTTTCCAGAGGTCCTGAGTTCAATTCCCAGCAACCACATGGTGGCTCACAACCATCCGTAATGAGATCTGGATTCCTCTTCTGCCCTGCAGGCCTGTATACATAATGAATAAATAAATAAATCTTAAATTAAAAAAAAGAAAAAGAAATTATGTGTTACTGCAACTTTTGAAATGACCAACCTGGTGATTTTTTAAAGCAAGCCATAGAAGCAAAACTATAAGCAGGCCCAGGCAGAAAATAATCCTAAAATGAGCCAACAGGAATTTAGTGAACCAAATAACCAATCTGTCTCTTGATTTACTACAAAGGTACAACCAGCGTGGTTTGTGCTCGTGAACGTGGCATGGAAGAAGCATCTAGAAGGACTTGGGTGTCTGCCGGAGTAGGGCAGTGACTTCAGAGAAGGACGGCAGCTCACTTTCACTTTCAGGCTTGTTCTAACTGGGGTATCCGCTATGCGACTGGAAAGCCTGTTTGGTGGATGGTTGAACACACAAGCACGGGGTTCTGGGGAAAGGTCTGGGGTGTGAGACAAAGAGTATAACAGACTGAAGAAGATCTGTAGGGGCTGAGGTCCAGAAAAGAGGCCAAAGTGTTCAGGTGACGAAGAGCCAGCCGCAGAAAGTGAGGGAAGATGACTAAGAAGAGAGCCAGGAGAGTGCTCCAAAGCCGAGAGAAGACACCTTTAAAATGGGTGGGACAAGCTGTTATACAAGCTTCTACAGAGAAGCCAAGACAAGGCTTGAGATGCGGCCATTGCCCAGAGGCTTGGAGAGCAACAAGGAAAAAAAAATTGATGCTCAGACCAGACTTAAATGGGAGTGAGAGAAGATAAACCGCGGGAAAGAAACAGAACATAATTTTCAGGAGCAGAAAAATAGGGCAATTACTAGAATGCGTAAGAAATCAGGGGACTGTGCAGGCATACACAATGGGGTAGCAGAGAGACAAAGCGGCCATTTGGCGATAGGTTGATCAATAGATGGACAGTTAGGCAGATACATTGGAGAGATGGGAACACACGAAATGTTACAACAGAAAAATAATATCGGGGAGAGAGAAGAGTTGCCAGAGCCACACCTTTAATTAGGATAGAATAAGACATATTCACAAATGAAGAGGGAGTGTGGAGGTTTGACTAAGAATGGCCCCCACGGGCTCATCTATTTTAATGCTTAGTTACTATGGAGTAGAACTCTGTGATAGGATTAGAAGGATTAGGAGGTGCAGACCAAGTGGGAGGCTTAGCGGTTTCAAATACCCGAGCCAGTCCCAGTGTCATTTCTCTCTTGGCCTACAGATCAGGACGTAGCTCTCAGTTACTTCTCCAGCACCACATCTGCCTGCACGCCGCCATGCTCCCTGCCATGATGACAATGGACTACACCTCTGAAACTGTAAGCCAGTCCCCAATTAAATGCTCTCTTTATAAGTTGCCTTGGTCATAGGGTCTCTTCACAGCAATGGAACAGTGACTAAGACACAGGTGCCCCCATGACAACAGGCAGAAAGGAGAACATACAGGCACAAACCTGGTGATGGAGATGTGTTAAAGTCCCCCAAAAGCTCGTACATTGAATTCCTAACCTTCAGCACAGTGGTATTAGAAGCTGGATCTCATGAGGTCTGGAAGGCTCTGCCATCATAAATGGCATTAGTGCTCTCATAGAAGAGACCTCAGAGAGACAGCAGCCCCTTGCAATATACCAGCTACTACTAAGATAATTGCTAAGAAGTAATTTTGCCCATGCCTTGATCGTGGGCTTCTCAGTCTCAGCTGTTACTATTAAAGTGACCTGAACCGGCTAAGACAAATGATGCAAGAATGCTCATTCTGCACCATTACTCAGGCAAATGTGAAGAAGGTGGGATGCACCTTGTGAGGCAAAGGAAGACAGCGTGAAACACCTCTGCAGACCACAGGACAACAGTTCCTAGCCATGGCTGCCTGGGGATTACCTGCAGAGCTTTAAGAAAAGGATACTGCCCAGAGTCATCTGACAAAGACTTTGATTTCATTAGCTTGGGGCAGAACTGGGGCTACATTCAGGTACACTAACGGTGGCTAGAGGTGAGAACACAGGACCAAGGGGCCCGACCACATCTGAGCTAGTGACACCGGCAAGATGAGGTGAGTCACCACCTCTCACGCCACCACATTCCCGTTTGTGAAGCAGGTGTGGTTCTGAGTACTGGATTTAACAGGGACTAAAGGAGAGAAACGCGAAGTTCTTACTGCCTGTAGGAACAGTGCAGAGTCCAGCAAATGAAACTTGGCTGTGTCTGCTTCTATTATCAGTTAAATGGCACACAACAGCCCGGTAGACCTAAGCGTCTGTTTTTATCTCATCCAAAATGACTCAATAAATGTCTATCACATGGCTTTACATTTGTCTGTAGATTACTGAGACGCTGAATACCAAGGGCACCCCTAGTTCTTTTTTGCGTAAATGCTGTGCACGAGGTCTGCCGAGTTCCCAACAACTGCAGAAGTCTCTCTGTCCACTGAACTTTTTCCCAACTTGCTATCAGCACTTCAGGGCTCCTGGGACGTGAAGCCCTTCCTGCCCACGCTACTTGGATCCTGCTCTCTGCATTCAAAGATCCTAGTCAAGTGAGTCTCATGGCTTGAGAGAGGCCCACGTATGACCTGAACCCTGAGCCTGGGAAGAACTCTGTAATGACAAGTAGCCCATTAACACCCTCTTATAGTCGGCCTTGGCTGGGTTCCCTGCCCATGTCCACCCACCTGACTATAGACCTTGCCCTAGCCTGACCTGAGTGGGCTCAAATGCCAGCAGGAGCCAAAGCCCCATGGGTTTGCTTGCCAAGGGAGCCTCTACTATCAGCTCCTGCCTTCCTTGTGAGGAAGTCTACGGCCAAATTCCAATAGTGCAACTTCTGTCTGGTCCTCCTACTGTAAATGCCTGGAAAACAGCTCTTTCTTCCTATAGTCTTGTGGATGGGATGGGGTTCCCATTGCTTCTCTGGCCTGGCCCTTCCTTTCCCTCCATCAGCAACTGGTCTAGCTCTTGTGCCTCAATGCACATGACCCCCTCTCCTCACAGACTGAAGTTCCTCCAGGGAGAAACTGTTTCTCATGTGCCTTTGTGTATGCAGTGCCTAGCAGAATCCGGCCCATTAGGTGAGCAATAATAACTGAAAATAAACATTAAAAAGAGCTATCGTACTTAATTTTGAAATTAAAGTCACACTTTATCTAGAGAAATATAATTTACAAGTTTAATGATACGGTAATAGATATTTGATGTAGTATAAACAAAGAAAAAAAGGGAAAATATCAGGTTACAAAACCCCTCTCCCCAAAATGCTTTTTAAGTCACTTTTTCAGGACTAGGAAGATGGCCCAGCATCTAAGAGCACTTGCTGCTCTCACGGAGGACCAGGGTTTGACTCCCAGCACCCACATGGCAGCGCACAACCATCCTTACCTCCACTTCTAGGAAATGGGATGCCTTCTCCTGACTTCCTATGCTCAAGCAATGCCCAGCGTGGCACTCTGTTTCCTTCTGCTGCTGTGGATCAAGATGCAGAACCCTCAGCTCCTACTCCAAGCACCACATCTGCCTGCACACCGCCATGTCCTGCCGTGATGATAATGGGCTGAACCTCTGAAACTGTGAGCTAGCCCCAATTAAGTGTTTTTCTTTATAAGAATTGCTGTGGTCATGATGTCTCTTCACAGCAATAGAAACCCCAAGACACCACTCTTACACCTATATACATACACACATACATATGTTATAGGCTAGACTCCAAGTATGAGGACAACCATGGTTTGTTTCCAAGTCTGAGTCACCTCACTTAATATTATACTTCCCAGGTCCTTCCATTTCCCAATAACTTTCATTTTGATTTATAATGCATAATGAGTACATTTGTATAAGTACATTTTCATGATCCATTCATCTGCTGACGACCCTCTAGGTTGGTTGTTTCCTTGCCAATGTCAACGGAGCAGCACTGAACATGCGTGCATGCACTAGCATCTCTGTTGTAGGGTATGGAGTCTCTAGGTATATGCCCAAGAGTAGAATGGCGGTGTCATGTGAAAATTCTATTTTTCACTTTTTGAGGGACCTCCACAATAACTTATGCCATACTGATTTGACTGTATAATTTGCACTCCAACTAGCAACGAGTAGGGTTTCTCTTTCCCCACATCCTCCTGGCATCGGTTATCAGATTTATTGTTGACAGCCATTCTGATTAGGATGATGTGGTATCCCAAAGCATTTCCCTATTAACTACGGATGTTGACCAGGTTTTAAAATATTTACTGACCATTTGTGTCTCTTCTTTTGAGAACTGCCTATCCGTTTCATTAATCTATTGCTCATTGGCAGTCATCTCCTTGGTTTTATCTTTTGCAGCACTTTGTAAATTCTGGGTACTGGGCTGTGGTCTTTAAAACAGCCATTTGTTGACCACGGTCACGTGTTCAGCTCTAGTTTAAGCACACATGTCAATGCTGTGATGTAGGAATAACTAATGCCAGTCACGATGCGAAATGAGGAGCTGAGACGTGCATGGAGAAACAGCACTTAAATTTAAACAGTTTAAATCTGGAATTTAAACCAAAGTCCATCTAGCTGGAAAGCACATAACTACCCATCCCCGAACGCCGAATGCTTCCTGAGGAAGTGAGACTGCAAAGGTAACTGGGTGGCAGCAAGCTGCTCCCCTCACCTTGTGAGTCACCAAGACTGTCTGTGGAGACCGAAGAACTCCTCAGGTGTGCAAGGAGGCTTCGGAACTCCTCCTTGCCTGGCCTCCTCCCTCCTCTAAATCAGCCCAGAATAAGATGCTCATTGTGAAGATGAAAAGAGAAGCCGCCACATGCCCTCTAGCAGGAAGCATCTCTGGGGAATGTATTCCTCACGCTGTCATTAGCCTCCTCCTCCAGCTCAGGCCCTGGGCCAGCATCCTCCAGCCCCACAGCACACTACCTGACAAAGACAGTCCACAGATGAATGACTCAGCCCCATGGCTTTTGTCAGAGTGCCAAGTTGGCTGCTTTCCTCCCTCACTCACCTGGAACAAACTCCTATGTCCTTGGTTCCTAAGAGGCTCAGACCAACATGGCTCCAAGCCTGTATCCCCACCAGAGTTCATAACCATAAGCCATACAGGACATGTCCCCTCTCCCATTTCTGCTTGCTTGACTCTCCCTGGCTTGACTCTCCCTGGCCATAACTTGACAGGTAGAAAGAAGAAAAAAAAAAATTCTTTCATGGGCTGGGCACAAATGCAAGGTACTGCTTGCCCTGGCTGCTACAGCTTCCACTACCAGCTCTCTTGGCCTTCCCTGCAGAGCTGCTGTTCATGCAGTAGGGCCAAGTGTGGCCTATGAGCACCAGGAAAGCTGAGCCCATTCCTTGAGTTGGCCCAGAGCTGTGTTGGGTTTGGGGCTGCACAATACCTACTGCCCAAGAAACCACAGTCTAACAGATAACTCCATAGTCCAAGAGATGAAAGAACTCTCTTCTCTGTGGGCTTTGGGGGCTTCATTTGAACTAAGGTTAAGGCTGTCTGTCTTTGAGCATAGTGACATACGGCTTACCTCTCATGAGCTAAAAGATCAGTGGATACAGAAAGGTAGACCCCTTCAACTGTATGGAGTATACTGGATACTTACATCTGTGTGACCGCATCCATACATGTGGGCACACCATTCGCCTACACTAAGGATTTTGGACCTCTAGACCATGACAGTACCCTCGCTAGACCTTGAATTATCCTGCTCTTTGGAGAGTAGAAGATGGGTGCTTCAGGCCACATTACATCAGCGGTGAGATCTCCATGTCCTTTCACTAGATTTAGTTTGCCCAGGCCTACTCTGTCCTCATAGGTACCTCTGCAGAATGAGGACTGTCACCACAGTTCCTGACAACCCCATCTTGTCTCTTTCCCAGCCACCAGCCTCTCCCAGATGTGGCAGGGGATTGCCTGCCTGGCAGCTCTCACATTCCTCATGACCTAGCACGTCTGGACAGTCTCCTCCACCCTCGTCAAGCTGTTGACAGTCATCCAGACCAGCTCCCTAGCTCAAGCATTTCCCAACAACCGGAAAGGCTGGAGGAACAGTCTTTCACCAGGCCAGGGCAGCACCCGTGCCAGCCCAGCCTTCTCTGCTGCCTTCCAGGGCAGCCCGGGGCAGCTTATCTGAGTCAGGATGGCACAGTGCCATGCCTCTTGACCAAGCTGCTTGTTTCAACTCTTCAGGGGCCCTGTGTCTGGCTGTGAGCATTCCCTCAGGCAACTGCTGGGGCTTTAGTCATTGTATACTTTTAGGAAGACAAAGCCGAGTCCACAATAATGCTTGTTTGTCCTGTGACAGCTGCAACCTAATTTGAACATAAAACCTCCTGAGACTAGGAGTGGCACAATTATCACCCCTTTTAGGAACAAAGAAATTAGGGATGTCATTAAGTGACTGGATGCCAGAGTCTACACCATAGATAGGTACCAGAGCTAGAGCTAAAATTTTAGCTATAAAATGTACAGCTTGTGGTGGTTTGAATAAGAATGGTCCCTATAGGCTCACATATTTATATACTTAGTCACCAGGGGGTAGCACCGATTGAGAAAGATTAGAAGGATTAGGAGGTGTGGCTTGGGGGGGAGGAGATGTGACAATGGAAGTGGGCTTTGAGTTTCAATTGGCCACACCAAGTCTAGCATCTCTCTCTCTCTCTCTCTCTCTCTCTCTCTCTATATATATATATATATATATATATATATATATATGCTGCTGGCTGATCAGGATGTAAAGGTCTCAACTACTGCTCCAGCGCCATGCCTTTCGGCTTCCCATCGTCATGATCATGGGGTCACCCTCTGAAACTGTAAACCAGTCCCCAATTAAATGCTTCCTTTTACACGGGTTACCTTGGTCATAGTGTCTCTTCACAGAAATGGAACAGTAACTAAGACACAGCTAAAGCCGACTTTATTTTATAGGTAAACATAATTATGCAAGCATATAAAATATTTACCTACAAAACATAATACATTTATTGATAAAATGCAACCTGAGAAATACCTATTTCACATTTGTCTTGCATATTTTTTGTTTGTTTGTTTCATTAAGATAGCAATCAGGTCTCTCTGTAAATCATAGCATAAGAGGAAACCACAGCCTTTGGCATTCAGAGAGCCCATGAGGTACAAAATCACAACTTCACACGGCATGATTTTTGGTAAACCACTTTCAACTTCAGTGTCCTCATCTGCACAGGAGAAACAACAATGCATTCCACAGGGCTGCTGGGCTTTCAGACACTGTCAGGGCCACCAAAATCTGGCACCTGCTCCCTTCTCCCAAGGGAGCCATTTCCTAATCACTGTCAAAGGGGGCAAATGGCTGTCTGTGGTGCCTACTAGCCTACCAAAGCACATGCTGGCCTCCAGGCTCCCTCAATATCACAAGTACCTGTTATCGAGTCTACGCAGGCATTCTGGCTCTTCTCACCCTGCCCCCTGCCCTAAACTTCTCCAGCTCGTGGGCTTCCATTCCCTAGCTTCTCATTCCTATATAAACCACTGTTTGGGGCTGTACATCCTCTCTTTTGTCTTCCTCTCTAGCTACCCTCTCTCTTGGTCTCTTTTGCCCACACTCTCTCTTCCCCTCTCTCACTCTTGCCATTTCCCTCTCCTCTCATGGCCAAGGCTAGTCTGATGGCCATGTTCAATCTACTACTTTCTCTCTCTCTCTGCTCTGGAGTCATCTACAGAAAAACCTTCCCCTCAACCACACCTCAGAGCAGTCACGTCCTCAGCTTAACATCTGGTGCCAAAAGCCTCGGATTAGACAGCCATGTGCTTGTCTTCTGGCAGGCTGAGGCTTCAGAATGAACAGTAGCTGTTCTTTCATTTGTCTTCCCAGCCACAAGTTACTCACAATGACCCAGACAGGCCACGTACTTTTCTGCTCCCCCACAGTGTTTTCACTACCACCCTGGGTCAGGAAGGTTCCTTTCCCAAAGCCTAACCTCAGAACTCAGCTTCAGCACCCAGCCAAACTATCTCCTTTGTGAGGTCTTTTCTCCAGCAGCTTCTGGGTTTGATGATCTATGCCAGCCTTTGTTTTGCTTGGAGGTGGGTATTTATGTCACCGACTCCCAAACACCCACGGAAAGACACTGACACTGTCCTATTCATCTGTTTGTACCTCCCACCCCACTCTCCACCCTCCCAGCACTAATGTTTAGTGACACCATTTTAGAAGAGCTTAAGTAGGTTCTCCTGTTTTGTTTTAGAGACAGACACGGTCGCCCAGGTCATCCTGTCTGGTTCAGAAATCACTCGATGAGCCTTCTCCAGTCCCAACCCCAGGAGATACACAACACCCAGCTGGAGACCTGCTAGACACCTTTGCAGCCATGTGACCAAATTTTAGACAACAAGAACGTGAGCAAGAGTGACATGTGTGCCTCCATGAATTCTCTGACACTTGAACATCAGGGTTGGAAGGGAATGTGCCCAGAGCACACTAGAGGCTCGCATGGAAGTGGCTTTATGGAACCCTGAACAATAACATTTTTGAATGAAATGGAAAGGTAACTTTTTTTAAAAATTCCCCTATTGTCACTCTAAAGGCTCGCCTTTGTACGGCCTTCAGACTGCAGGCGTGTCTTTGTTTTGTTCTCAGCACACAGTTTCCCTTCTCTGCCACCAACTTGGTTTTTAACAGATCCGGCTCAGTTCCCTGAGCAAGGTGTGTGTGTTGCTGGGGTTGAGCCCGGAGTTTGACTCAGCTGGAAAGCGCCCTGCCGCTGAGCTGTTGTTACACTCGCAGCTCTAGCGTCTGAGTTTTCCTCCATTATTTCTCTTGTAATTCTATAACTTTATTTCAGTCCCTAATTTCATCATTCTATCTTCGAAGTCTCACTTTAATTGTCAGTAAACTTTGCTTGAACAGCGACCCTTCAATTCCTCCCCCTAACCCCAAACCAAAGGCAAACCAAAGACGATCTTGGGAGATAAAGACAACAGTGGAAGAGCCCATTCGCCTTTGGGTAAGACAGTTTTGTTTTGTGAGCTTCGTTCCTTTCCAAATCCCTCCTACCAATCAGGGCCACTGAAGACCCTTGCCCCGCCCACCCCGCCAGCTCCCCTCCCCCATCCCATCCCAGTGCCATAGGTTTCACAGGTAACACTTGAATTCCTGTATGAATCTGGAACATTTTAAGAAAAGTAACAGTTTTCTTCCTCTTTGTCACATAGAGGCTTCTCTGGAGATTTCTAATCTACTGGTTGGCTGAATAAATAGGAGAGCACCGAGAACCAGGCCACGGGGAGGGTCTATATCAGGTGACCGGTCTCGGTGAAACAGAGGTAGGTTAACACCAAGACACAGGTGGAAAGATGAAGGTTTCCGGGGGATGTGCCCCTTGAAAGACCGAAAGAAAAGGAATGGTATCTCAGCCAGCAAGTCGGAGCTCAGCCTGCCCCTGCAGGCCCTGGAGTGGAGGCCAAAACTCTGACTGGAGAGCAGGATATGCATGCTCAAGTCCGAGCAGCTCAGTCCACTGTTTCCTTGCCCACGCCCACGACCCACGAAACAGGGAATAACGGTGTATGGCACAGCGGGGAGTGAGGGAAGACTGTCCTTCACGCTCAATTAGAGGCGCCCCACAAACAACAAAACCAAGCATTTCTCAGACCCCAAAGGCCTAGAGAATGCTGGCAGTGGGTTCAACTGCAGCTGTAGAGAAAGAGCCACCTCCACTCTTGACTGCACCCCAACAGCAGCAGGACTGTGGGCAAGTCTCTGGCTTACCCTGGAGCTTGATTTTCTCATCTGCAAAATGGAGCTACTAGTGCCAAAAAAAAAAAAACAGTCTTGCTATCAGGGTTGGGTGAAAAACCATACACAGTGCCTAATGAGAACCAAGAACACAGCAAAACCTGTGCCAAGTGATGTGGGATTCCCCTCTGTGTGCTGTGAATACCATTGGCCCGTTGATAGGCAGAACTTAGATAAGCAGAAAAACACTGAATGCTGGGAGAAAGAAAGGCGGAGAGGAGAAGCCATGTAGCCCGGGCAGAGACAGACACTGAAACTTTAGCCGGTAAGCCACAGTCATGTGGCCATACACAGATTAATAGAATGGGTTAAATTAATATGTAAGAGTTAGCCAATAAGAAGCTAAAGCTAATGGGTCACTCAGTGATTTAATTAATACAGTTTTTGTGTGATTATTTCGGGTCTGAGCTGCTAAGCAGCCAGGAAACAAACAAATGGCCTTCATTAAAACAGCCATGTTTCCCTCATTAGACTAAACTGAGGCTTAAACAAAATGACATGGCAGGGCTCTCTGGTCCAGCCCAAAAGACCATCAAGAGGATACAAGGGGTTGACTGATCCAGATTTTATTTTTTATTTATTTTTTTTTTTATTTTTGGTTTTTCGAGACAGGATTTCTCTGTGGCTTTGGAACCTGTACTGGAACTAGCTGTTATAAACCAGGCTGGTCTCGAACTCACAGAGATCTGCCTGCCTCTGCCTCCCGAGTGCTGGGATTAAAGGCGTGCGCCACCACCGCCCCGCCTGATCCAGATTTTAAAGCTGCTTCAGGGGCTGGCTGTCCAGCTTAACCCGTAGAGTAGTTGCCTTACATGCATGAAGCCCCAGGTTTGATTCCCAGCCATGCAATTTAAAATAAATAAATAAATGAAGCAGTAGCATCAGAGCCCTAAAACTCTACTAGCCAGAAGACAGAAGCGGATTTAGAAAGGCTCTAGTGTGGAGAACTCTACAGTGACCTTCCTAGGACACATAGTTCTCTCCCAGTTGCCAGGTTTCCTGGTCCTCTCAAGTGTATGTGATATATTTATTCATGTGAACATAATTTATGAATATGAGGTCAGGCCTAGCTAAAGTCAAGGACAGAAGAGTGGAGGGTTGCCAAGCTCCAGGGAGAACTACAGTCAGGCCTCTTTGAAGGCCTCCACCTTATTCCACATGGCGGAGTAGATGAAAATGAACATTTCTGTCCTCGCCTAGTCCCACGTCCTCAATCCTAGTGTGCATCTTTTGCTCCTTCCTACACAGTCAAGGACTTCCTCGTCTTCTGCGCCTCTCTGAAAAGGAGATTGCCTTGCAGCACAGCTCACTCCCAGCTATCTGGGCAGTTCTGTTTTCTCCACCTGCAGCCACCCCTCCCATCCCACCCATTCCTCCTTGTGGTTCTCCTTTCCGTACAAATCACCCAGCGTGACTCTTCACCAGAGAAGCCTCTCACTTTTCTTTAACTCCTACAGGATAAAAAAGCTCCAGTTTTCACACAGATTCCGTCACCCTGTGTCATTAGCGCCCTCCTTGAGATAGCCCCGCCTCAGTGTGAGGGACTCGGGAGGCAGAGCCTGCTAAAGGATCTGAAAGCAGGATGGAGCAGAAAACCCCCTCCCTCAGAGCCTGGGAACAAACATTACCTTTTCTCACTTCTTACTCTCCCTAAGATCCCCAGACCTGACCCTGAGAGCAGAAACAGGCAAAGTTGGCTCCATGGGGTGGGGAAGAAGGTGATGACACAGCTCAGATTTTGCACTTGCAGCTGAGGGCACCCAACCAGGTCAGGCTAGTTCCAAAAATATCTCTTCATCCAAATACAGTCTCTTGCTAGCATTCTGGGTAGCCTTCAGTCCAGTTTTTTCAGTTTCCCTGGGCTCATGCACTTGCCACCCTCCCCAGAGTCTGATGAACCAGCTTCTTGTAACTCACTGCCGTTTACAACCAACTCAGCATGTAAACACTGGAAATATGTTTTATGAAAAGAGATGAATATATCTGCCAGCAGAAGATAAGTTAAGTATACTCAAAAAATAGACTGTGATGCAAACATGAAAAAATAGTAAGTGCACACTGATATGGAAAGCATTCCCTTCCACACAACAAACTACAAAGGCCAATTTGTAAAGTGGCAGTCATGATGTCATCCATAAACTGAGTTTGTAGAGTATGTCTGAGCTAGGCAGGCATGGTGGCCCATAACTTTACCCCAGCACTGGGGACGCAGAGGCAGGTGAATCTCTGTGAGTTGAAGGCTAGCCTAAATACAAGGCCAGTCAGGGCAACACAGTGAGATCCTGTTTCAAGAAACAAACAAAAACAGCTGAACAAAAAAAAAAAAAAACATGTTTGCATAGGACCATAAATACTTGGCAGAAAGGGCTGGAAGGGAATCACTGTAAGGAGAAATCACTTTAGGGAAGTGGATGGGCTGAAGCCAGGGCTCTGGGATCCCTTGCCTCGGACGCATGCAACTGGGTTTGATCTCCAGGGCTGCAGGCAAACAAACAAATGGAGTGTGGGAGGAACAGCATATGGGAAGTTGGTTAATTCCTTATTATCTGAATCTTATAAAATAATTTCCCTTATTTTTTTTTTTGTGAGAAAGCCTCTCAAACTGGCATACATCTTTGACTTGCTATCAGAGCTGGAATGGGGACAGGGAAGAAAACCAACTGTTGAGTGTATGACATGCCCCAAGCTATACAGCTAGTTATAACATGACTGCCAGAGACCACAAGTCACAGGCTAAGCTCAGGAGTAATGAGAATGACAGTAAACCAAGGCCTTATTGATTAGCACATCAGACTCTCTCTTCTCCTTCTAGGTTCCAGCACCAGAAGAAACCAAGCCTCACTGAAGTCAGAGATAGATAGGCATGAACTCTTGCCCCTTCTCCTCATAAAAACGGGCTTCAGAAGGACATGTCACTCAAGGAATGAATGGCAGAGTCAAGACTGTCTTTGCCCCCATCCACTCTGCTCCACAGGAAGGGGGAGAGGGCAGGCAATCTGGGAGGGGACAGAAGGAAGAGTGACAAGCAGAGTCACTGGAGGTCAGCTGTGCATCAGAGCAACCACACCTTAGGCACACCTCAGCAGAGCATAACAGGGAGGCTGGGGCCCTGCCCCAACTCTCATCTCAGGAAACCCTGCCTCTCATAGAGGAAGGCCAGGCTCGAGCATGATTTAGACCTAACTGATACTGGCCTTCTGTGGTTACCTTGGTCAGTAGTCACCAAATTTTTGTAAATGTGCTGTAAAAATAAATAAATGAATAAATATTTTTTAAGGAATCCAAGTCATTTGCCAAAAGCAGACAACTATGATATGAGGGTCCTTCTGTATTTCTGTTACTTTCATTGGTTGAATAAAGAAACTGCCTCGGCCTTTTGATAGGGCAGTCCTTAGGTGGGCAGAGTAGACAGAACGGAAGGCTGAGAGAAAAGGCACTGGGGCAGATGTCATGTTTCTCCAGCCCAAGATGGACTTTGGTTAGAATCTTCCCGGTAAGCCACGACCATGTGTTGATACACAGATTACTAGATATGGGTTAAAGTAATATGTATAAGAAGTTAAAACTAATGGGCCAGACAGTAATTTAATTAATACAATTTCCATGTGGTTATTTCAAATGTAAGTTAGCCCAGCGGTCGGGAGCTGGGCGGGACGGAACAAAGGGCCTGTGCTCCTCTCAGGTGCTGGGAATACAGCCCACACCTCTTATTACACAACTAGTTAAGATAAGAGGTGGAATCTTGCTCAAATCGGGTCTCCTGACTCTAAATTCTGTGTCCTGTATTCTCTGTCTTTGTCTTTTCAGCAAAGCTTAAACAGTTCCCAGGATTGCTGTATCTTCCCCTCCTTAGCCAGCTCCCCAAGAGTTTGAACAGTTCCATAATGGCAAGAGAAGAGAAAGGCCTGAAGCCAACATCACTCAATCTGCATTATCAGGCTGACTGAAATATTTATGGCTTGGCTAATAAGATATCTGGGACATACTTCAGAGAGTAATATGAGGTCAAGGCAGGGCCCAGGGTTTCTTCAACAACCATGCCTTTTACAGCACGACCCAGTAATCCAAAGGTCAGGGCTCTATCCTATGGAGATCCAGGAAAAAAATCTGGAACCAGTCTGTTAGCATGTTAGTTGCAAGATCAGTTGAAACAGGTAAAAATGACTGCAGGAGTGGCCTCCTCAGCCATATCTACTGCTCTCCCCATCACAACAGGTTCTCTCCTCTGTGATCAACACCATCGGGCACTGGTCTCTTGTCACTCGGGCCTCTCTCCTCCTGTGGATTAGAAAGCTTTTACTCATTTATTTACTCAAATGAGGTAATAAATGACCCTGGAGTTTTTCACTGGGCATTTACAGAAACTTTGCTACTACAATTCTGGAGGTCACAAGAGCAAGACCATACTTCAAGGCCATGCACAGGGTCCTTCCACATCTATTGCATTGCTAGTGCTTCTGAATTTCTCAAAGAAAAACTGTGCCTGATGTTTGAAGATGTGAGGCAGGGATGGGATAGGAGAGGGAGGTGGAGGCCTCTTCCTTGGCATGCCCTCACTGAAACAAACACTAAAGTGACCAGGTCTCTTAGGTCCATGGGAACTTGAAGGTGCTAGCAGCTGATGTGGTCATTGTCAAAACTTTAATGTAAACTGAAATAAAAGAACTATAACTAGGGGCTGGAGAGATGGCTCAGCGGTTAAGAGCATTGCCTGCTCTTCCAAAGGACCTGAGTTCAATTCCCAGTCAACCATATGGTGTCTCACAACCATCTGAAATGAGATCTGGTGCCCTCTTCTGGCCTGCAGGCATATACACATAGACAGAATATTGTATACATAATAAATAAATAAATATTAAAAAAAAGAACTATAACTATACATGCAATTATTCTCAATTATTTTGAAAAAAACACCAATTTTTTCCTGTTTGATTTAAATTTTTGTTTGTTTGTTTATGAAATCCAGAAACAAAATTGCCAGATAGTACAAGAATATTTTGGATAGCGGAATTTTTTTTCCTGTTTCTCAATCTTTTGTCTTATTTTTATAACCAGAACACTTCAATTCAGAAAGCTGACATGACCTTTCTAGTAATGACTTAGGAAAACCATCCCTAGTATGTAACATGGAACAACAACATTGAAAAGTATGTTAGTCCTACACATGAGCTTATAAAGACCCATCTAAGGAAGTCTGAGGACTACTATGAAGTGAGACTGCATGCAGACAAGCAAGACAAAGAAACAAACAAACATGCTTCCCCAGAAGGCTAGGGTGGGGATGGGAACAGGGGTCAGGTAGAGGTAGGATGAAGGAAGAGGGAGACAACTGGAATCCAGGAGCATCTCCAAGACAAGCTAGGAACCTAGAGCAATGGAAACTTGCAGCAACCTACGAGGGCCAGGACTGAGAGTCCTAGGATAGAACCAGACACAACTGTCAAAAAATAAAATAAAATAAAAATTTAAAAAGTCAATGAAATGATTCCTAGTGATATTCTGCTATGCTCATAGATTGGTGCTTAGCCCAACTGTCAACAGAGAGGCTTCATCCAGCAACTAAGGGAAACATGCAGACACTAGGGGGCATGCCGGAAATCCTGTGTGGAAAAGGAAGAGGAAGGATTGTAGGAGCCAGAGGGGTCAAGGACATCACAAGAAAATCCACTTAATCAACTAACATAGGCTCAAAGGAACTCACAGAGACTGAACCAACAGTCAGATGACTGGCATGAGACTGATCTAGGCCTTCTGCATATATGTTAAGTTGTGTGGTTTGGCCCTCTTGTGGGACTCCTAACAGTGGGAACAAGGGTTGTCTGTGACTCCTTTGCTAGCTTTTGGGACCCTTCTCCACTACAGGATTGCCTTGCTCAGCCTTAATAATACAAGGGGAAGTGCTTAGTCTACTGCTACTTGATATCCCATGTTTGGTTGATATTCGTGGGAGATGTGGCCTTTTTTGAATAGAAATGGAGGAGGATTGGTTGGAGGGGGTTGGAGGGGAGAAACTGGGAGGGCAAACTTGGGTTGGGATGTAAAAACATGAATGAATGAATAAATAAATATATAAGCAACAAAAAAAGTATTGCACTAAATATGCAAAAAAAAATTTCTGTTTCCCTAACTAAGTTCTTCTTACCCACAAAACCCACATACTGATGCCAGGTATGAGCAATGAACCATACGTGCACACCCTTCTCAGGCTCTAAGGCCTCCGCGAGGAGAGCCACGGCAGACTCTGGCAGATCCACCAGGAAAGAGAAAAACAGAGCCCAGCCCAGAAGCTAAGGAGTCTCTGGTCTCCTGACTTCCCACTGTCCTTTGCTTTGCAAATATCTGCAAAGCAGCTCCCCTGGACAAGTGCAAAGTGAAAGGAAACTGAACCTCAGTGTTAACTGCAACACTCCACATTGGACCTCCCACCAGCATCCATTACTCTGCTTACCAGCCAAACCTATTTAAATCCTTAAGGAACTCATTGGCTTACTTTAAAGAGTGTTGTTATAGCAACCATAATAACTTTGGTTTTACTCTGGGGTACCAACAACGGTTTGTTTGATGCAACACCTTCCCTTTGACGCAAAAAGAGACACTCAAAGTCGGTTGACAGTGTTTCTGTGTATTGGGAAGCAAGTAATTTCTCTTTTTGGGTCCTTAATTTTCCCATGTGAGAAGCAAAAGGGTTGAGGAGCCTCGAGTTCATTATAGGGGTAGCATCCTGAGGAGACCCAGGCACCTAGCTGTGAACTGTCTGCAAGGATCAATTGGTTGGTTAGAATTTCAGTGCTGTGAAGACTGGAATTTTGCTAATTGCTTTATCCTGGGCTAAGTTCTGGTCCTCTGGGGAAAGTCATTCCTTGCACCCCCACCCCCATCTTGCCCATTCTTTGCCCCACCTTCACCACCCCTCATGCCGAAATTAACATCTTGGAACACAAGATAAAAAGCCTTTTAGTCTATTAACTAAGCAGGAAACTAAAAGCTAGGAATGCCACCAGATAGCATCTTGAGCCTATAGAAAAGCTTCCAGCATTTTTTTATGTAGCATTTCTATATACCTGCCTCTCTGATGTACCCATCAACGTATTTTAAACTTGACTTAATTTATGACTTCCTCTGTTCTGTAAAACTAGAAAGGCTCCCTGTAACCTCTTCCATGTTGGAACATGGAATTAGGGGTCACCTAAATCTGTGTTCCCAGACCACGGCTGCTCAAAGTGGCTCCAGAATAAACTACCCCTTATCCGTAAGTTGAGAGCTGTGGTTTTTACGTTGGCATTACAAAGTTAAACCATCTGGAAAGCAAGGGGAAGGTAAACACACCTAGGAGGTGAGGGATGAAAGGAGGGGCCACAGATCACAGCTAGCTTTGGGGAAACTGGCCTCAGAGTTCTTTCCTTTGCCTGCTTCTCCTCTGCCAAACACGAAAAGCACAGTTAATTCCATGGGACTTATAAATAATAGATAAATTAATTAAATAAAATCAATGAAAACAATGCTTTGTTCTCCAGCGAGGGGCTCAGGAGCAGCAGATTACAAGAGACACTTTCCTCCCTATGGGGCTGATGTCAACAGCCCCTGCTTCTGCCCAAACAAAGGCCTCTCAGCGCCGGGATATGAGGCAAAAAACATCTAAGGCTCTATAGCTGGCCCTAGTTCAACTTGAGAATAAGGGGGCAGCCAGGAGAGCAGAACAAAGTTATGGAAGCAGGACAGGCTGGCAAGCGGGGAATTTCTAAATCTCTCTTCTCCGCTGCACAGAGAACTCTTGAAAGGCATAATGGAAGGGTGCAGATCCCAATTTGAATTATTTTCTTTGTTTAACTCTCAACTGCTCTGCCTACGGCGACTGCCTTTTAAGCTAACCGCAGAATCCTTCGGATGAAGGCAGAGCAGCTGGAAGACCCACACTCAGGAGGCTGAACTTTCAGACCTCAGCTTCCTGCCTGTAAAATACAAGGTTCTCTAGTTGTCGCCTGGACCCTTGCTGTAACAATGGTCCATGGCTGGAGGCTGTCCAGCTCTCCTCAGAGACCGCTTAGTCTCTAGAGGAACTATCCGAAGTGAAGCATCAGTTAGGCGGGGTGCTGTCACTCCTGCATAGGTCGCCCAGGATCCGATCACCCCACCCCCACCCACCCCTTCCTCAGGGCTGCCAAGCCCAGATCTCACTAAGTAAAATCTGGCTGCATGAGCAGACGGAAAGTAAAACGAAAGCACCCAAACAACCGACCTACCTCTGCAAGCCTCGGAAATGACAAGAGGACCTGGGTGGCCTTGTGTGAAGAGGAGCCAGTGACACCTGGAGGGTCTAGGCACTGGGACCTCCGAGGCGAAATGCAAGCGAAACCCAAGACCTCACTGGTGGATTTGGTTTAAATTGGACTATTCTTTTGGTAGGCTAGGGAGGCGCTCGAGATTCCCCAACAGCGGCAGTCGCCAGAGCACGGGGACAATGGTGTGTCGGACAGAGCCTATTTTAAAGGATAACTACAGACTCTTGGTTCAACCCACATCTCTAGGAAACCTCGGGGGAGAGGTGAAGGCTTGTCACCTCAAGGCACGTGCTGAAGGGTAGAACACACAAGTGTTGGGGGGGGAGGCTTTGGTAGTCTCTTTCTTGTTTGTTTTTCCTTTTAAAATTTACAGGGTTGGTCCGACCCCTCACAGGATACCTTTTTGAAACGTCTCTCGCCCTCCAGCATTGAGTGTTGTCTCCAAGCACCGCACCCACGGGTTTGGTTGGGACAATAACCTGCCCACAGGCTGCTCAGCAGGGCTCTTGAGCAGGGCTAGCTGCACCCCCCCCCAGATCCCACGTGCGTTTGTTGTGGTGCATGCGCTCCCTCTCCTTCCACCAGGCTGTTTCCTGATCTGTTACCCCAGTGGGCAAGATCGGAAGGTTCCCGCGTTCTGCAACGCAACGACTTACACAATACAGATGCTGCCGTGCGGGCTCCTGCGGGCCCCGCACACGTGGATTTGTTGTGGGTGCGCAGACTAGCGAGCCTCAGGAGGCCAGGGTGCCCCTCCCCTGGGCCAAAGACGGACACCCCCAGCCCGGGTCGGCGGCTCTTGTTCAGGCATCTGAGGCTGCTCCTCAGCTCACCCGTGCACCCCTCCTCCCGGCCAGTGCCGCCCGCCTCGCCCCTACTCACTGGCAGCGCTCTCAGCCGGGAAGGCGGCGGCCGCTGTGCCCACCGCACGCTCGAGCCGGCGGGGAGCTCTATTCCCTTTGTTAGGGTCAGGCAGTGCCAGGGCGGCTCCCTAGCCCGGCCTGGTCCTGGACTCCACACCCCCAGGTGCCTCCGAAGCACACCAGGCCGGGGAAGAAGAGGCCGGCACTCAAGCTCCGAGTGAGTCCACTGAGAAGGGGACTAGGGGGGTGCAGTGAGGGACGGGGGGGGAGGGATGTAGTTGCAGGGGATCGGAGAAGAAGGGAAGAAAAGCACTGCAGACCGGCGGGAGGAAGCTCAGTCTCCGTTATGCAAATAGAGTCGTTAAAACTAGAACTAGAGTCCTTATTCACACCGGTCCCAAACAGTACCGGCCCTCTGGGGGTCGCCAACGAGCAGGCTCAAGGTTAAAGGTGCTGCTTAGGACTCCCCGCAAAGCAGGGAATCTTGCAATCCCCCTACAAAGAGCAAGGCTAGGGGGGGCGGAGCAATGCGTCAGGCAAGAAAGCCCAAAAGCTGTCTCCACCCCTACTCCACCACCTCTGCCTGTCCCGAAGTTTTGGATTCAGTGTGGTCTTGGAAAAAGCTCTTAACAAGGGTGCATGTGCTGGCCCCACGTAATGATCCTGATCGGGGTAGTCACAGTTTAACCCCTCTGAAAATCTCCCAACATCAAGCATAGCCATCCTTAAACATTTTTTTTTAATTTTTATTTTTTTTGAAAGAGAGATATTCTGGAACCCGCGACCAAGAACTTTTCTCTGCAGGTATGCAAGCAGACAAGCCTCCACTAAAATGGTGAAGGCAGGCTTCCTCCCACTCGGGTTAGGATAAGACTACTGGAGAAGTCAGGAGGAAACATCTTGTTCAAGAAGCAGCCTGGCAGGCTGACCATATCTGATTATCCAGAGGCCACTTCCGAAAGACTGAAAATGATCTATAAGAGGCCTGGAAGCAGGCGTCAGGCTACTCCTTCAGTCCTTCATGTATTCCAGAGAAGAGATGCGCCTTCCAGAGGCGGTAATCCCATCCCAGATACTCTCTGAATATCCCTCTTTGTGTTGAGAGGGGGATGAAATGGAGCACAAGGGAAGCAGATGACCGCTGGTCTGAGGATTCTGACGGGCTTTTTTTTTTTTTTTTTAAGATAAGCAAAGGTCTGCGGTCCTCTGGAGAAACCTCTCCAGGTCTGAGGATTCTGGGAAAGCAAAATGTCCTCCTTGGGAAGACCGCTTGAACCCCGGTGCCAGAGCGGGTCTCTTCAATTCCAGCTAGCCACCTCCCACCACCCACCTGGGAAAGAGAAGATCTCAGCATCCTTCTTTCAGGCTGTGCTTCCTCCATCCTTTGATTCCAACTCCCTCTGTTGTTGTCCCTCCCCCAGCTGCTATGGAGGCAGTGGCTTAATCCAGAGACCTGAATCAGAAAGTGCCAGACAGTGAATTCAGTTCTGGGGCCAAGAAGCTATTTGTTCTTGGGTGAGTTCCATAGTCTCCCTGGGCCAATCTTTCCTCTTCTGCAACGGAGATATAGGGCACAGTCCTGTTCTTATGATTATTCGAAATGTCCTGTTTGAGTCATGTCACTTCGGGTCTACGTATGGAGCATGTTCAGAACAGCAAACTGTAGAATGTGACTAAACAGTGACAAACTCGGATTTTTTATTTGAAAGGGTGTGGCAATTTCCTTCTGCTACGTTAAGAAGCCTTTAAACGATGTTATCTTTGTGTTTTACATTGATTCTCCTGCTGCCATGCTGGAGATAGAAGCAGGAGCAAGGCGCATGTGTGAGAGGGCTGGCTTGGAAACAGCCATCAGCGGAGACCTAAGAAGAACCTCAACAGTGACACTGACTGGGAAAATTAAGAAAGTGCATTTAAACAATAACTACCAGAGGTACAAAGCTTGTGACAGTGTCTCTTGTGCTACAGTAGGTGCTAAGCCCATTCATGAATGAGGAAATTAGGTCACCCAAGGCTCCTGAGAAGGCAGAATCCCTCGTATTCACTGAAAGCCTCAATCCGTTTTTTCAACCTCCTTGGTTCAGCTCAACTTAGGAACTAAGAACCAAGCAATAGGAGAGCAACCCTTTTTAAATGTGGTACAGTCCCTAGCCTTGAGTTCTGTTTTCTAGATCTTTGGCCAATCAATGGAGAAAACAAGGGAAGGGACTCTCTTGGGATTTTGAGCTTGCTGGACTGAAAATAGCCACAAACGTGGCAAGCCTAAAAAGAACTTCTGAGGCTCTGGGACAGATGAGCAGATGCAGAGAGGTGTTCCCAGCAAAATTTCAGGGTGGGATAACCATCTGGTGGCTTTCCCGAGGTGGCTCCTCAGCAGCAGGGTCTCCTGACCTACAAGTGGGAGATGAGATGAAATAGTAACTCGAAGGCTATTGTGTAGTCTGTGCCTTGACTGGTTGTTTTCCTTAGATGCGCACTTCCAGTAACTTAGACTCCACCATCTGAATGTACCCTCCTTCCATTCATATGTGGAAATCTCAAGCTGCCTCCAGCAATAGCATTAGGCTAGACAAGGCTTTGCAGAAGCAGAGACATCATGAGGGCAAAGCCATCTTGAAGGAGACCGATGTCTTTACCAAGGAGACACTGGCATGTCCTTCTATCATGTTAAGATGCAGCTAAAAGGCACCAGCTACATGCTGGACACTGTCCTCACCAGTCATTAAAGCTGTGGTCACCTAGATCTTGAACCTACTAGACTTCGGGACAGTGAAAAATAGATTTCTAGTGCTTTAAACAACCTGATGTGCACGCTTGTTGCTACAGCCTTAATAGACAAAGACAGCCCCTCAGTGTCTTGGTCAGGCCCTTCCCAGTCATCTCTTCAGGCAATTTTACTGATGGATATAAATGAGGTCCTGCTCTGTAATAGTCAGTTACAACAAACCACTTGCAAACAGTATTTCCTTGACACTCTTGAGAAATACCCTGGGGGCAAAGGATGTGGCAAGCAATTAGAAGTTTCCTCCCAGATCCTTTTATCCAACCCCCCTGTAGATGCTCACGAAGACCTGGAGTAGATTTTCACGGTTCTTCTCTGAGCACCTTCAGCACACATTGTCCAATATGAGGTTGGACTCTGGGACCCAGTGAACTGTGATCTGCCTGGGCGGCCCATGTTGACCCTCAGTGCTGTCAAGCTTGAAGATGAAACTCGCACACACAGGGGAGACTTTAATGGCCAAGCAAGAAGACAGGAATAAAAATAGCAATGTCTCTAAGCACACGAAAGGGCTTCTACTGATTGTTGGGAAGCACAGATGGGCCAATGGCATGTCAGGAACTACCAAGTTTCTTGAGAAGAGGACAGTAGCCACAAGACGGGAAGTGGCTGGCCATGGAACCCACAGTACAGCAAGCAATGGCCTACCAGCTATAGTATGGGAGAGTCAGGCTAGACATACCATGTGGGCACACGGGCTGAGCTTCACCTAGTTAACTCTCACGTCCACCCTAGGCCCTTAAGGAGAATGAGAAAAAACCCTGAGTCTCCATTATTAAATCGCTTCTGCTCTCCCCAAGTATCTCTTTATTGTATAATAGTAACACAATACATTCGGCATTTAGATGCAAGGCAGTTTGTATGAGCATTCTCATTAACCTTCTCTTTGTGAGGGTTGTCCTTAGAAGTCCAGAATTTGCCCGTCATCCATTGATGCTTTCCCTAGTTTTGCCTGAAGTCAATCTTAGTATGATGTTCATACTTGTGGGTGGGGAGATAACTATAGATCTGACTTCAAAATATTTTTAAGAATTATTTTAATTATATGTAAGGGAGGGGGCTTGTAGGCTTGTGCACATAAATACTTGTGGCCTCAGCAGCCAGGAGAGAGCATCAGGTTCCCTAGAGCTGGAGTTACAGGTGATTGACAGTCACTCGTCATGGGTGCCGGGAACTGAACTTGGGTCTTCTACAAAATCAATATGTGTTCCTAACTGCTGAGTCTCCATAAATAGTCAAAAAAATTTTAATTCCAAACAAGGTTTTGCAGCTCTCTTGGATTGGAGATGATATTATTGCAGAAAATAATGTTCTTAAGAAGGTAAAATGATGTCACGTTTTGACAACACAAGGCAAGACTCCCAGGTATTTGCTGACAGCAAAACTTTCTTTAAGATTTTCTAGGTTGGAGCTAGAGAGATGGCTCAGTGGTTAAGAGCACTGCCTGCTCTTCCAAAGGTCCTGAGTTCAATTCCCAGCAACCACATGTTGGCTCACAACCATCTGTAATGAG
>JAQHUG010000189.1:201696-224359 GCA_028555095.1 Dicrostonyx torquatus | reverse complement strand
AAAGAAAGAAAGAAAAAAAAGAAAATATTATATTGAGTGAGGTAACCCAGACCCAGAAAGAACCCTAAGAGAAACATACATGAATCTAATCTACATGGGAAGTAGAAAAAGACATGATCTCCTGAGTAAATTGGGAGCATGGGGACCATGGGAGAGGGTTGAAAAGGAGGGGAGAGGAAGGGAGGGGAACAGAAAAAAATGTATAGCTCAATAAAATCAATTAAAAAGATTGAATGAGAATTGAGAAAAATAAAAACATTAAAAAAAAAGAGAGAAAGAAATACATACCCATGGAGGTAGGTCTCAAGAATGCATGAGGAGAACAAAGTAAAATTTGGTCACTGGTTAAAACAAAAAAGAAATGTAAGCTGAAAAAAGAAAGAAAGAAAGAAAGAAAGAAAGAAAGAAAGAAAGAAAGAAATGCAAGCTGGAGCTGGGTGCACACTTTTATTCCCAGCACTCAGAAGGCAGAGGGAGGCAAATTTCTGTGAGTTTGAGGCCAGTCTGGTCTACATAACAAGTTCCAGGACAACTAGAGCTACACAAAGAAATCCTAGTTGGAAAAACAAAAACAAAACTAGAAAGAAAGGAACAAGGGAGAGAGGGATATAGATATATATGAGAGAGAGAGAGAAGGAAAGAAAGAAAAGCAGAGTATGTGTTCAAGAGGAAAACTCTATGGACAGAAACTCATATAACCCAAACTAGCCAAAAACTTAGTATGTAGCCAAGGCTAACCTTGATCTTCCTGCCTCCACCTCACAAGTGCTGGGGTTACAGAGTTAAGTCAACATACCCTGCTCAAAACTTTGTTTTTTGGGGCTGGAGAGATGGCTCACTGGTTAAGAACATTGCCTTGCTCTTCTAAAGGCCCTGAGTTCAATTTCCAGCAGCCACATGGTGGCTCACAACCATCTGTAATGAGATCTGGTGCCCTCTTCTGGTCTGAAGGCAGAATACACAATAAATAAATCTTTAAAAAAAACATAAAAAGCAACAACAACAAAAACCCTTTGTTTCTTGTCAGGACTTCTGTCTTAGCTAGGCTTTCTTTTTAATTTAATTAACTTTTTTAAAATTTATTTTACATACTGACGACAGTTTCACCTCCCTCCTCTCTTCCTGACCCCCAACACCTCCCATCTACCCACTCCCCTTCCACTTCTCCTCCATATCCATTCAGAAAGGGGCAGACCTCCCATAAGCAGGGCACATCAAGGTGAGGTACGGCCAAGGTCCTCCCGCTGCATCAAGGCTGTTCTAGGCAATCGAGCCTGGGGAACAGGTTCCAAAAAGCCAGCTAAGCACCAGGAACAGGTCCTGATCTCACTGCTAGCAGTCTTACAAACAGACAAAGCTACACAACTGTCACACACATGCAGAGGGTCTAGGTCAGTCTCATGCGGGCTCCCTAGCTGTCGGTCCAGTGTCCACGAGTCAGTTAAGGTTTCTATTGCTGTGAAGAGGCACCATGACCACAGCAACTCTCATAAAGGAAAGCATTTGACTGGGGTGGTTCGCTTACAGTTCAGAGGTTTAGTCCATTACGGTCATGTTGGGAAGCAAGGCAACATGCAGGCAGATACGGTGCTGGAACTGAGAGCCGTTACAACTTCATCCAAAGGCTATAGAGAGTGAATTGTCTCACTGGATGTGGCTTGAGCATATTTGAGACCTCAAAGCCCACCTCCACAGTGACACACTTCCTCCAACAAGACCACACCTCCTAGTAGTGCCAATCCTTTTGGAGTCCATTTTCTTTCAAACCACCACAGTAATATTTATCCAGTTGACACTTACTAAACTCAGTAGGCCCAGAAAGGATCTAGGCTAGGTTAAGGGACCAAAAGACAAATGAGAAACAGGCCCCACCCTTAAGGAACTTTAATCAGGTTTACAAAAATGTCACCATTATTGCCTCTAGGAGGACATTTTTATGGTGAGATTATTTCTAAGGTCACTCATGTGGACAGAGACCACAAAAATGCTCCATTGTGACCAACCGTAGGAACAATAACTTTGATTCTTCCCACTCTCTCCTAAGGAAACCTCCATTAGCAATGGCTATTTGAGAGGACTGTTGCGGACACCAGGGGTGGTGTCCATAAAGGACACAGGAGCGTGTGTTTTGCCATGAGGGCTCTAAGCCCAACAGCAGCCACGATGCAGGCACTTTGCTAAGCCCTTTGCAAACACCATCACTGGAAGTATACGAGACGAGTGCTAGCAATGCTGTTAGTCATAGTTTACAGCTGAGGTGACTGGGAGGGAAGCACCATCAGCCGGGCCGCACAGAAGTGATGGCGTTGGATTTGTAACCGAGACATCAAACCAATTATAGTAAGCTGATGACCAGAGGTGAATGTGGATGGCCTTACAGGTCCTGGCTTTTCCTCAGGAACTGTATACATCTCTCCCTCGAGGAAGAGCTGCCATTTCACAAGAGCCACACCTGACACTGTGGAAGGGAAGGAGAAAGCATGTGACATTCTCCCCCCACCCCAGGTTCTCACGGCCCACCCTGCCAAGACATTTCCCTCCTGGGTCTCAGTTTTCTACTTTAATGAAACAAAGGCAGGTAGACTGTTGTTTCCGAGCTTGGCTGACCAGCAAGAATTGCATTCCCCTCCTCTTCCAGACCCGGTGTCGTCTGTGGCTGGTACACTTGCCCCCATGAGAAGCTGACCAAGTCGGCGATGGCTCCTTCCTTCTGACTCCTCCAGAGAAGTCCCTTGACACAAAGAAGAGTCAGTCCCAATGCCTGAGGACAGAGGAACTCCTTAAGAAACAGAACTCTGTTGTGCCACTGTCCTTGAAGGAGGGACTCTGCCACTCCATGCTTCAGGCTATCCGAACAGAGGCCTGGCTAAAGCCTCAGTCACATTCTTCATCCTAACCATCACCCAGATTAACTGGGCACAAACAGCAGGGCAATAAACCTTACTTTTTAATTGTTGTACATATGTATGATGTGTGTGCACACACATGTGTGCCATGGTGTATATGTGGAAGTCAGAGAATAATTTTTCAGTATTGTTTTTTTTTCCTTCTGCCTACATTCCAGGAATTGAACTCGGGTCGTCAGGCTTGCTTCTGCAGCCAATACTTTTACACACGGAACCGTATCACTACTCCAATAAATTTCAGGAAGAAAAGATATATTTCTGCATCACTGGACTCTTCCCTAAAGTTTCCATATTTCCTGGGAGACCACATCTGTTTTCTACCCTGCCTTTCTTGTATATGTCTTAACATAAACCTTTGACAGCTTCTAATTAGATCCCTGCATGTTACAGCCATGCCTGGCAGGGACTGATGAGCGTTTCGTGATTTGAATGAATCCACAACCAGCTCAGCGAAAGTCTAAGTGTGTGGAAAATCAGATATGCATTTGGGAATCACTGGCAGGCCTCACTGCCGGAAACAGCCCCTGCAGGATGTAGCATTACCCATTACAGCCTTGCTTGGTGATGTCACGCGACATTCAACTGTCCAGTTCAATTAGCAAGCTGATAGCGCATAAGGATAACAACAACCTGATGGCCTCGGAGCACCACAGGTCATGACCCGAAGGCGTCTATCTGAAAGGCACAAGCTTCCCAACATGACCACAGATGCTGCTGACTTGTGAGCGTTTGTGCTGGAGGATGCAGATGCAGGAGCATGTATTAAATCTGCACAGCCATGCTTAAAGGCCGATATCGCATCTTTGTGGGATTCTAGTAGGTGACTGTTATCCCAGAAAGCAAGGAACACCATCTACCTGACACCTTCTGTCAGTTACTCGGTGAGATGTTTTTCAGACTCTTAGGGATGAGGGATACTGAAATTTTCGCCTTGCTCAGAATAGACTTCAATAGTCACAACCTACATTCAGAATGAGCTACTGAGGGGAGGTTTGATGATGGTCCATCGATGCTTGGCTAAAGAGACACGAACGCAAAGTCCCCTGCCTCCCATCTCCACCCACTTCCCCCATCCCTCCCCGCCCCCCATGCCTGTCATCCACTTGCTTTGATGTTCATTATCCAGTTGAAGGATTCTCAAGACACTCCTACAGACATCTTCCCGTTTATCCATATCCTACCAACTAAAGTGCAAAGCCTACCATAGCCTGCCGAAAGTCACCTGGGTAAAAAGTGGCAGAGTTTGGTTGAGTACCCATATCTTCTGACCCTGTTTGAGATACTAATAAGGAGCCAGAAGGCAGATCTCCCCGAATACCTGTAGAGATGAAGGGGAGAAACACCAGGAACTCCTGAGGATCTTCCATGACGAGACCTCCAAGAGAAAAGAAAACCTGCTCACATCTTTCTGACTTGTCCTAGTGCCCAGGGGTCCGGAGGAAGGTCTGTAGCCCACCTCTTCACAGTGATGGGAAAGGGGCATGAAACGATAGCTGGAGACTGCAGAGCAGGAGCAGAAAGGTCTGAAGAAGATGAGTGGGCTACAAGATGGGAGCCGCTCATCGGGAATGTTTATGTGGCGCCGGGCCTACAACAGCCCACTGCTCCCACCCTGTTCTCCTCCCCGTGGAGGATAAAGTACTTAACAACTCTGTGGTTCTCATTAGCTAAGATAAAAAGTCTTCAATCGTTGGTCCTGAAGAGAAATAGAGCGCAGTCAAGTTAAAATCTGGGATCTCCAGAATGATCAGAGAGACGATGACTTCCTCAAATTACTAAACCAATAACCGAGCTATGCATCGTTGGGAATTAGTTAACTAAGGCTTAAGGAATTAGAATAATGGGCCACAGGCTTGTAGTTGCCGGCGCTGGTGACTGAATGAGGATGGGTGTGACTGCACGAGCATGGGTGTGACTGCAAAGCTGTGCTTTACCTACCACGCCTTTCAGGGTTTTGTCTTGCATCCCTTTATGCAAAAATGTGTCTTTGCCACTGGACCATTCTTAGACTTTTCCATCCCTCTGACACATCTCCTCCCTCTTAGCTCTCACGAGTACAGCCCATTTCCCAAGGCCTAGTTCATCTCTGAATTCTCTAGGAACCTCAGATCAGCAACTCTTCATGCCTTCTGCAAAGTGTTAAGCATGTGCAGAATTTCCCCCAAACCATGGAATTTAAATTACTGTTCCTTTAAATTCTTCATTCAAGGCTCAGGGAGCCC
Organism: Dicrostonyx torquatus; assembly: GCA_028555095.1. Lineage (NCBI taxonomy): Eukaryota > Metazoa > Chordata > Mammalia > Rodentia > Cricetidae > Dicrostonyx > Dicrostonyx torquatus. The sequence continues at coordinate 219,231 of JAQHUG010000189.1, read as the reverse complement.
TGCGAAAGAGGAGGCAGAAAGCATGTGAGAGCCAGAGGGGATGGAGGAGACCAAAGAAACAAGACTTCCTAGACACAGCAGGACAGTGCCCACGTGAACTCTCGGAGACTGAGGCGGCATGAACAGGGCCTGCAGAGGTCTTTCACCTGATGGGATTCTAGAGCTGAAAGAAGTGGTCCCATGTCCCCACCCATAACCCAGAGGCTATTTCCAATTGATAACCACTTACAGATGAAAGAGTAGTTTTTTCCCAAGGGGAAACAAACAACTATTAAGGGTAGGCCTATCCCCAGCAGGAAGATGTGCAGCAGGAAATAAATGCAATGGCCTCTTTGACTGTTTCTTGTCTCATAATTTCATGTCAGGGCTGCTTTCTTTCCTTTTTTGAGCTTTATAACTTTTATTTTGATTTTTTTAATTTCCTCTCCCTTTTTAACACTACAGTTCTTGACATATATATTATACTACTGGTTTTCCATTTTATGGGATTCCTGCATGTGTAAATAAATGGGTCTCTGCAGATACATTTGTTTCTTGTGCCTTTTCTTGGGATCTTTTCCTTCTGTTAGTTTTGTCCTATTCTGATGTGTTAGTTTTTTGTTTTATCATAATATTTTATATATTATATTATATGCCCTGTTTGTTCTAATGAAAGACAGAAAAGGATTGGACCCAGATGGGAAGAAAAGGTGGAGAGAAGCTGAGGAGAGTAGAGGAAGGAGAAACCATAATCAGGCTATATTATATGAAAAAAACTATTTTTAATAAAAGAAAAATAATAGATCATTCATTCAACATATAACTATGAACACATAAAGTAAATACAAAGTGTGCCATAAACTCACTTTGCTTCATCTATAAATATAACACAAATCATGATAAATTTTTATTTGTCAGGTTTAGAGATGTGAACTTACTCAGATCAGAAGCATGGTTCCTATCTTAGCCACACCCCCTGGGTAAGAGCATCTCTCTGTTCTCGGCCACACCCCAACAGATCTGGACTGTAGATCAGAAGTATGCCTCCATTCTCAGTCACACCCCCCTGGGTAGGACTGCAGAGCATCTCTTTGTTCTTGGTTAATCCCCATGGATAAGGAAGAAGGACACCCCTCCTGGCTCCATCCATGGTCAGGAAGCAGATTTGTTCCTCTTGGCCAGTGTTTCCTCCTTGATGTCATTCCACCAGGCTGGTGACATAGCTTATTCCCTAAATAATGAGACAGTCAGTAACTCAGAGTCATGGTGGCAACTAGAGCACAGTTTAAATCCCAGTTGTTTTTTACTAGCACTGTACACAACCTTTCTGGCCCTGAGGAGTAAAACATCACACAACAGTATTGCATGAGATTGGGTCCTTCAGTACCCCACTTTGGATGGGGGTGAGGGGGCAGAGAGTCATTTTTTTCAGTAGTGTAACCACTGGCTAGTGGCCCATGCTCTAATAAATAACCATCTCTAACCATGTTCATGTGGGCAACCTTAACAAAACTCAGTGGGTCACAAAACAAAAACCAGAAAGACATGAAATCAGGAGGTGAGCTTGTTGGGAAGAAGCAGATGTTCAGAGGGAGTGGGTGGAGAACAGAAGAGAGTAATGTGTGTAGTAGAGAGAGCCACTTGTTGGTTTCCAGCTGCCCGGATAGCTTAGACCCAAAATAATCACACAGAAACCATATTAATTAAATCACTGCTTGGCCCATTAGCTCTAGATTTTTATTGGCTAACTCTTACATATTAATTTAACCCATCTCCATTAATCTGTGTATCACCATGTGACAGTGGCTTACCAGCAAAGTTTTGGCATGTCTGACTCTGGCGGTGGTTCCATGGCATCTCTCTGACTCTGCCCTTTCTCCCAGCATTCAGCTTAGTTTTCCCCACCTAATCCTGTTCTTCCTTGCCATAGGCTCAAAGCAGTTCTTTATTCATTAACCAATGAAAGTAACACATAGACAGAAGGACCTCCCACACTAAATGTGGGGTCAGAGAGAAGGTCTAGTGGGTAAGAGCACTTGCTGTTCTTTTAGAGGTCCAGTGTTCAATTCCCACCACCCATAGTTCACAACCATAAGCTCCAAGGAATCTGACACCCTCTTCTGGCCAACATGGGCATCAGGCATGTATATGGTATACAGAAAGGAAAGAAGGAAGGAAGGAAGGAAGGAAGGAAGGAAAAGGAAAGGATGGAAGGGAGAGAGAGAAAGAGAAAGAAAAGAAGAGAGAAGAGGTAATGAAAGTGGCTATGATCAGAAACATTATACATATGTATGGAAAAGTCAAAAACTACATTTTTAAAACTAAGTAACCAGACTGGAGAGGCAGCTCAGCAGTTGAGGGTGTGTACTGCTCTTGCAGAGGACTGGAGTTTAATTCCAGGCATCCACACCAGCAGCTTTTAACTACCTATAATTCCAGCTCCATGTGGATGTGATACCCTCTGCTGGTCTTTGCAGATACTGCATGCATGTGGATAACACACACACACACACACACACACACACACACACAAACTTAAAAATAAAAAGAAACATTTTTGTTAAAACTGATAATAGTGGGAGATTGTCCCACACTTGTAGAATGCCAAAGATGATCTTGTTTCCCTTGCGAAGAAGCTGACCCCAGAGTGGTCAAGAAACCACCCTGTTATTCATCAAGCAAAGCCTGGGCTCCGTGCACCAGCTCTCTTTCTGCTGCCTTCTAGAAACCTGCTAAGGTCTTGCTGACTAACACCTATGAACTGGTTACATGCTGCTTGGAGATGGAAAAAGACAAAGGCTAAAGCTCAGACTAACAAGAGCCCCTTGGATGGAGAAACAAAGTTGCTCCAAGACAGCCATCCACAAAGATACTTTAGAAAGCAGGGCTAAGTGGGGAATAATAGTAGTAATACAAACACTAAGTGGACAGCCCAGACTGTAAGCAACCTCCAAGAGACAAGTATTTAGCTAAGAGACTGTCAACAGTGGGCTACATCTTACTGGAGTGTAACATGAGGGCTGGCTTGTTGGGGTTTCTGTCCTGCCCAGTACCCCACAGCTGGCAAGCCCCAAAGAAAATCACACAGAGAGTCTAATGTATACATTAAGTTATACACTGATTGGCCCATTAGCTCAGTCTTCCTACCAGCTCCCATAACTTATATTAACCCATTGTCAGCCACATGGCCAGTACCTTTTCTCAGCCGAGCAGCTTACATGTTGCCTCCTTGGAGATCTGCACAGGAATGCCAGGGAAGCTTCCTGTTTCCCAAATTCTCCTGTTCTCCTTGCGCCACCTCTACATCCTGTCTGGTTTTCCCACCTATACTTCCTGCCTGGCCAATCAGTGTTTATTTAAAACATGATTGACATAATACAGACAATTCTCCCGCACCACTGGAGGACCGTGTTTGTCACTGTGAACATCAGAGGACATATAAACCTAGATGGTGTATTTCTTTCACTGGATGTGATGCCTTAACGCAATCAAGGGACACTGTAACAAGGTGTATGAGGCTGCTACTGTTCCAAGCTCTTTTAATCCACAGAAGGGCACCTTCAGTAATCATAACACGGCATAATACATCAAGGGTAAAAGCTGGTCACAGCCCTTTGCTGTCATTATCAAGTACACATTATGTACAATTGTGTCTTCTATGCTTTGATACAATTAGCAGTGAAATATCTTTGCTTACCTCAGGGTCACCACAGACATCTGAGGACTGTATCCCAGTACACAGTGACAACAGTTGTGGGTGTCAGTAGCCTGTCAAAGTCTGAGGACACCACCGTGGTAGATACAGTTTGTCTAGCCAAAGTGCTATCGAGATTGCCATTGCTTTGACCACTTTGTCATCCCTGGAACAGCATGGCAGAGGCAGCAGGTATAACCATCAGTGCAGTGTGACTCTGGAGCCACAGAGGCTGGGACTGTGCTTCAGGTTTCCTGTAGGTAAAATGGGTGGTACTGAGATGATCTTTAGGAAGTACTTATGAGACTTGACCTTGGTTACTATACTAGAAAAACTATTAGAAAATGAACTGATATTTGACAAACATATACATTCACACGGGCTTATTTTAGTGGCTGTTATTGGTGTCACAGGAAGAAAAGATTCCTGCAGGCTAAAGTGCTCAGCTTTCCTTCAGGGGCCAAGTATCGAAGTTACTGTAGGATGCAGAACAAACGCAAAGACAAATGCATCCATTCTCAGAATCTCTCTTTGATAGACACATTAAAGCTGTTTCTTTTTTACTGATGTCTACATTTTTCTCTGCTCCCCTCCCTGCCTCTCCCCTCCCCTTCAATCTTCTCGATGGTCCCCATGCTTCCAATTTACTCAGGAGATCTTGTCTTTCTCTACTTCCCATGTAGATTAGATCTATGTATGTCTCTCTTAGGATCCTCAATGCTGTCCAAATTCTCTGGGATTGTGATTTGTAGGTTAGCTTTCTTTGCTTTATGTTTAAAAGACACCTCTGAGTGAGTACATGTGATAATTGTTTTTCTGGGTCTGAGTTACCTCACTCAAAATGGTGTTTTATAGCTCCATCCATTTTCCTGCAAAATTCAAGATGTTATTTTTTCTGCTGTTTAGTACTCCATTGTGCAAATGTACCACACTGTCCTTATTCATTCTTTAGTCAAGGGGAATTTAGGTGGTTTCCAAGTTCTGTCAATGAAAAGCAAAGCTGCTATGAACATAGTTGAGCACATGTCCTTGTGGCACAATTGAGCATCCCTTGGATATATACCTAAAAGTGGTATTGCTGGGTCTTGAGGAAGGTTGTTTCCTAATTTTCTGAGAAAACGCCACACTGACATCCAAAAGGGCTGTACCAGCTTGCATTCCCACCAGCAATGCAGAAGTGTTCCCTTTTCCCCACACCCTTTCCAGCATAGGTTGTCATCAGTGTTTTTTACCTTGGCCATTCTTACAGGTATAAGATAGAATCTCAGAGTTGTTTTCATTTGCATTTCTCTGATGACTAAGGATGTTGAGCATTTCCTTAAGTGTCTTTCAGCCATTTTAGATTCCTCTGTTGAGAGTTCTCTGTTTAGGTCTCCATTTTTTTAAATTGGATTATTTGTTCTTTTAATGACCAATTTCTTGAATTCTTTATATATTTTGGAGATATATATTATATATAATATCTCTGTCTGATGTGGGGTTGGTGAAGACCTTTTTCCCATTCTGTAGGCTGTTGACTGTGTCCTTTGCTTTACAGAAGCTTCTAAGTTTCAGGAGGTCCTATTTATTAATTGTTTCTCTCAGTGTCTGTGCTACTGGGGTTATATTTAGGAAGTGGTCTCCTGTGCCAATGCATTAAAGCATACTTCCCACTTTCTCTTCTACAAGGTTCAGTGTGGCTGGCTTTATGTTGAGATCTTCGATCCATTTGTATTTGTGTTTTGTGCATGGTGATAGATATAAATCTATTTTCATTCTTCTACATGTTGATATCCAGTTATGGCACCATTTGTTAAATATGCTTTCTTTTTTTCCATTTGACATTTTTTTGCTTCTTTTTCAAAAATTAGGTGTTCATAGGTGTGTGAATTAATATCTGGGTCTTTGATTCAGTTCCATTGGTCCTCCTGTCTGTTTTTATGCCAATACCAGGCTGTTTTCAGTACTGTAGCTCTGTAGTAGAGTTTGAAGTCAAGGATTGTGATGCCTCCAGAAGTTCTTTCATTGTACAGGATTGTTTTGGCTATCCTCGATTTTTTGCTTTTCCATATGAAGTTGAGTACAGTTCTTTCGAGGTCTGTGAAGAATTTTGCTGAGATTTTGATGGGCATGGCATTGAATCTGTAGATTGTTTTAGGTTAAAACTGTTTTTTAATGTGTCAGCATAATTATTATTGGAAACTGTCTCAATCACTGAGCTATTAAACAGTTTTGTAAATCTCTAAAATACATGGATCCTTTAAAATATTTTCGAACAATGCAATATAAATAGTACCATCTCAAGTTTAAACATTCTATGAGGGAAAAAAAGACATAAGTGACTCTTTAAATCTTTCTTAATTTTCCAAGTTGTCTACAGCAGGCATATAAATGTAACTTTATAAAAATTTCTTTGTCATAATACATACTTAACATAAAATTTGCCATCTTAATTTTTTTTCTTTAAGTCAGGGTCTCAGTATTTAGCCTTTGCTAACCTAGAATTGTCTATGTAGATCAGGCTGGCCTCAAAGTCACAGGACCTTTCTACTCTGCCTACTGAGTGCTGATGTTAAAGGCATGATTATCATACCTGAATCATCTTAGCCATTTTTTGAAGGTACAATTTAATTAATAATATATTTGGTTGACTGACTGATGATGATGATATAAGAAATCAGATCCAGGGGTCTTGCTCACACACACGAGTATGGTGTGATAGGCCATAGGCTGTGAGTCGAAGCAGGGCCACTGCTATCAATTCCACATTGACCTCCTAGCTAAGGGTAGATACATTATGGCTTTGGAGTATATGGCTTACCTGCTGAGTGCTGGCAGGTACCTCTGCTCCCATGGACTTCCCTGTAGTCAGTGTGTTACAAGATTGTTGTGCCTGGAAACTGAGCCTGTCCTTCATGCTCAAATCTCCCTGATCTCCCTCTGTTCCTGCTCCCTAAAAATGCAGTTTTCCCTCACTGCCTCCATTGCTCAACTATCAGGAGGACTCTGCACTGTGAATCCCCGGAAATCCCTCTGCGCTTCCTGGCAAGTGGACAGAGTAGATCACAGAGACTGCGGCTTGTTCCCCAGGAGAGTGGTTGGCCCCCTGCAGCAACAGAGTGGTCATGGCTACACATACAGGGAGACTGTCTCCTGAAATGGAAGTCTACCCAGAGGGAAGAGCATCCTGACCACAGTCCTGTGTGTCTGATGTGCAGCCAGGTCCTAGGAAGAGCCATCGGTCTTGAAATACAGTGCACTCCTCCCCACCCTGTACTGCTTTCTGGTCTACCAAGATAGGAAAGAGTGGCTGCCCAGGCTCTGCCTGGGACAGAGCCATTTCTGCTGTCACGATAGACTGTGCTCTCTCCATGCAGCTGTTTGCTCAGCTGTTCGGTCACAATAATGCCAAGGGAACTGACAGAGGTCGTGGCAGCTGCCAAACTCCCTCACCTGCGCTGCTCACTCCTTAGGTCCTCTCAGGAAGAACTGTTTGTCCCATTTTATGAGTGCTAAACCTGCAGCTCAGGTAGAATAAAACGCTCTCCCAGGAAAACTTAGCAAAGGGTTATTTTTGGTTTTGGTTTTGTGTTTTTAGATTACAGAATCTCCCTCTCCCAGCATTTAGCATAATCAATAGCAAGAATAAAAACAAGTCTTGGCAGTGGTGGTGCATGCCTTTCATTCCAACACTAGGAGGGTAGAGGCAGGAGGAACTCTGTGAATTCAAGGCCAGCCTGGTCTACAGAGTAAGTTCCAAGACAGCTAGGCTACACAGAGAAACCCTGTCTCAAAGGGGGGAAAAAAAAGAATAAAAACAATAGAATATTTTTCTTCTCTATTTTTTTTTCTGATTTTTTTTTTTTTTTGAGACAGGGTTTCTCTGTAGCTTTGGAGCCTGTCCTGAAGCTTGGTCTGTAGACCAGCCTGGCCTCAAACTCACAAAGAACCACGTGCTTCTGGCCTCCTGAGTGCTGGGATTAAAGGCGTGCACCACTACCGCCCGATGGAACTTTCTTTAATTACCAGCAATTTCTACTTTTAGTATGGATAAATTCTGACAGCTGTAAGAACTAGCCAGATTAATGAATAAAATTACCAATCCGAAGGCAATAGAGACGCAGTACAAGTGGAGACTGGGGAAGGTGGATATTAAGAAAATGAAGCAGCTATTTTTGTAGGTCTGTTGTAGTTTCAATGCAGGTTTGCTTTGTGGGAGCTACATAAAATGCACTAGAAAGGAAGGATGGGAAAAAAAATACTAGAAAGAAGTGAGTCCCAGATCCCGTGGATAAACTCAGATCAAAGTCTGGTCTAAATCCTGACATACTAAGCAAATGCATAGCAGCCTGCCCAGAAATATGCAACTGTGTAGAGCTAAGGGACTCCCTGATGGACAGGCTTTGTAAAGTTCAAGATGGTTTCTTGCTAACATGGGAAGTACTGAGATATACAATAGCCACTGTGCCGAAATCACACTCACCAAGACATGATCCAAAAGCACCCATCCTACAAATAAGGAAATGTGGGCCAGAGTTAAGAGAAAATACAATTAGCCAAGATCAACTCAGAGATCACCTCCTTCGGATTCCCCTAGTCCATGTCAGGGAAATTCTTACTGAGGAGCTTAAAACGGAGCAGAGAAAATCAACAGAAAAGACCTGGGAGGTGCAGCCCCTGAACGCTACCAAAGGACAGCAGCAGGATGAAGAACAGAAGGGTTTTGACAGTTTCCAGAAGGCTGATTTGGGACAAGGGACACACCCAGGAGGGGCATTCATGTAGGAAGGATCAGTATGCTGGATGGCAGAGAGGCTTGGACGTTTTAAATGGATCTCAGTAAAGCAGTGTCGGGAGTGCCAGCCAGGGCCATGTGGAGCCTTCACCTCTCCTGTGACAGACTTACAGAAGTAGCGGACAGAAAGCAACGCACATCCTTCAGACAGAGGCTCCCCGAGTTTTACAACAGAGGGGACGTATTTCAAGGAAGAAGAAGCAAATAAGATAAATAAGATTTACCAAACAATCTCTGTTAAGCAGGGGTTGCATGGAAGGGTTGGGGTAGAAAATGAAATCATCCAAGAGACTCCAACCTGAAAGGAAAGACCTGAATCAAAACAGGATATTAATCAGTAATTCAAAAATACTCTTCAGTCACTAATACTCTACTAAGAAATATGACTTCAATTAAACAAGAACACCAAAATAAAAGAATAAAACAACATGAGACAGAAGTGGAGACTAAAGTCCCACAGAGAAAAAAGGTAGCAAAATCCTCCTTTGCATTGAACAGATAAGCACTCAAGTCGCAAAACAGACAAACTGAAGAGAAGTTATTTTCCCAAAGGGGTAGTTTGATGTTACCGCGATGGAAGTTAGGAAAATGGACAAAGAATTCAAAATAGCGACTCAGTGACCGCAGACCAGGGGCCACTGCTGTTCTGAAAGTAAGAAAGTGTTTAGAAATGTACCACTGGACATCTCTCCAAAGAATTCAGTCTTGGAAACAGCAAGATGCGTGTGTTCCTGCTACGGGTAGGGAAAATGTATTCAGGCATGAGCTCCTTGATTGAAGTTAAAGGTTTGTTTTGAGTCAGAGTAGCCCACGCTGACCTCAGACTCCCAGTCTGCACTCCACCTGTCTCAGCATCCCAACTGCCAGGACTGCAAGTGTTCATCACCAAGCCCAGCAATTCTAATGGTTAAAAAAAAATCCTATTTTATTTATGCGTATGTGTGCACCTGCTTGACTATACGTGTGCAAATTCCGAAAGAGGCATTGGATAGCTTAAGACTGGAGTTCCAGGCGGTTATGAACAGTGTGAGTACCAGGAACTGGCTGGCCCTCTGCAAGAGCAGCGAGTACTCTTCTCTGCTGAGCCATCTCTCCAGTCCTAATAGTAATGTTTTATGTACAAATCTTTTTCTTCCCTTAACTTCAGCATGTACAGTAAGGAACAGTCATAAACACTGAAGTATGTAGTGCCATTCCAAATTTCTCACATATATTAACTTATCCAATGTATGTTACCAGCCTCACTCTGCAGGAAGTTTTGAAGGAAGTGAGGCATAAATCCACTAATTAACTCACCCGAATTCCCTAAACTAGCAAACCTTAGATTTGAATTCAAGCCCAGGCAGTCTGGATCCACAGCTCATGCCCTTCTCCCTATCTTGTCCTATCTTCACTGAGCATGGGAAGTAGCCAGGGTGATACAATATACGTGGTGGGCAGGAACCCGACAAACCCAAGTGCCCCTTGCCAAGGCACTCAGTTAAATAAACTGTGTGCAGCCAAATAACATGCCTCTCTGTGCCAACATGCCAGCTTGACCCAGGCGTAAAATAACTAAAGTCTGTATCCTAAGGCCCCCGAGGGTGAGGAAACACTCATTTGCAAGTACAGGAATCCCTTGAGTTTCACTTTTTGCTGATCAGTTACCTTTAAACAACAGAATCCAGAAATCAATTTTAAGTTTTTTTTTAAATTTATTTATTTATTATGTATACAATATTCTGTCTGTGTGTATGCCTGCAGGTAAGAAGAGGGCACCAGACCTCATTACAGATGGTTGTGAGCCACCATGTGGTTGCCGGGAATTGAACTCAGAACCTTTGGAAGAGCAGGCAATGCTCTTAACCTCTGAGCCATCTCTCCAGCCCTCAATTTTAAGTTTTAAATTTTAAATTTTTTAAATCCACTTATCATCCTAATATGCAGATTCGCTTGGAAACACATACAACTGTGCTCACAAATAATCGTTTTCTGGCTGAAGGTTGAGATGTGGTTCTCAGAGCCCTGCAGTGTGAGGCGAGGCCAGCATGAACACCCAAGCCTCGCCCTTGCCCGCAGGCCCCTCCACTGTTTGCCCTCACAACCCCTCAGCATCTCTCCATGCTTCTCTCTTCTCCCCAGACTTGGTGGGCTGGAGAGGGGAGAGCAGGGTATGCTGGGGACGGCAACAGCAGGATCGGTTTGGCCACATCTTAATAAGCCCCAGAAAGCAGGCAGCTCCTTTAGAAAGGGCAGCACCTGGGCCTACTGTCTTGACTGCTGGCCCAGCTAGCCAAGGCAACAGGGAAAGCCCTCTCTGCTCTTAGGTGAGGAGCAAGAGAGGTGATGAGTCACTCGGGCCATGAGGGCTAAGCTTAGAGAGAAAAAATAAAGCTGTATCTCAAGTCGGCTGACCTGGTTCTTCAAAGGGCTTTATGCAAGGGAATTATATCCAGGTTTCAGATGGGAGGCAAAAGGTATCAAAACACACACACACACACACACACACACACACACACACACACAAAATGCCTGAGGAGAGAAATGGTGAGAACCTGAGTCAGACACAATGGAAAAATAGTCTTTGCTTGATAAAGATACAGGCTTGCCTTTGGCTGGCTTTCAGAGCTTGGAGCTGGCACCTCTGTGCACCACTGTTCTGCTCTGGAAACCACTGAAACCCCCTCTTCCTCAAACAAAGACCCGGAATCATGACATGCTGAAGTTGTCAGCTCCCGTGTTGTCAGGATCCACAGCCTCCCCGCCCTCCTGATCCTCTGGCTGCAGGCTGGCTTTTCCAGAAGACAATAATGTTAAAATAGGAACCAACACTTCTGAGCCCAGGAGGGTAAACATGGGATCTGGCCCTAGGACACGGAAGTCTAAGACACAGGCCTGACAAAGTTTGGACACCTGCTCCGGAACTCTGGGGTGATACCTGTGTGGCATGGCTCACGGTGCCGAAGGACCCCAGGAAGGGCAGGGGTACCTGGGAAGCCACTCTGCAGTTAGACCGTCTAGAAGTCCAGCCGGGCTGCAGGGCAGGCAGCAAACCTTCCCTCAGGGTCAGCATCCTTGCACTTGCACCTACCCGCCGCTGACCCCTTTGAGCCTCTGGTCAGGCCAGCTCTCTCGATCGCCCCCACCACCTCTGAGAATCAAATAGAAGTCCAGGGAGGCTTGCCAGCATGGCCTCAGAGAAGTCAGCCGGAAGAAGTTTAGACGTGGGAAAAGCTACTTATCTGTAATTGTAGCCACAGGCATCCATAATTAAGAAGGCAATTTACTTCCAAGACAATTGTATAATGCCTTCCTTGCCGAGGGATGTTTTAGGGGTTTTCTGCTGTGCCAAATGGTATTCGAGTCCCACTTCTGCATGAAGTCACCTAAAATCGGGCATGTTCAATCAAGAAGATGTGAAAGCTTGGTGAGATGTGGGCCTGCGCTCTCCACCTAGATTTGGGCCTCGCACTCACAAGGGGTCGCTTGTCCCAGAAAAGCTCCTATGTGGACTGGGAAACAAATGATAACGGCTATCTGAAGTCCTCTTGGGGTGCTGTGCAGAATCTGCAGTCTGTCCCAAGCCAGGAGCCCAGGAGGTGTTCCTTTAAAGTTTGTTGAACGAAGCTGCTGTGCAGATCTGGGGCTGCCATAAGTAGGGTCCTAGTTGGGTTCCTATTGCTGTCACAAAACACCATTACCAAAAGCAACTTGCAGAGAAAAGGGTTTATTTTATTTTAAACTTCCAGGTAACAGGCCATCATGGCAAGAAATCATGCCCAGAATTCAAACAGGGCAGGAACCTGGAGTCAGGCGCTATGCAGAGACCATGGAGGGGTGCTGCTTACCGGCTTGTTCACCGTAGCTCGCTTTGCCCTTCTTATACACTCAAGGACAACTTCCCCAGGGATGGCACCTCTTGCCCAGGAATGGCCTTCCCCCATTAACCACTAATTAAGAAAATGCCTCACAGGCTTGCCTACAGCCCCGTCTTATGGAGGCATTTTCTCAACTGACAGTCCCTCTTCCCAAATGGCTCTAGCTTGTGGCAAGCTGATATAAAACTAGCCAGAACAAGCTTTCACAGTTAACCACCTACCCTCACTAATAAAATGTCTCTAAAGGCGAAGAAGCATTGAATTTCTAGGAAGGCAAACAAAAGGGCATGTAGTGAGGAAGAGAAGGAGGCAGAGGCCAACTTACTTCCTGAAAGGCGAGTTCTGACCTCAGTTGATTATCCCAAGTCACAAATTGCATAAAACTTAGGTGGAGATGAGCCTGGGCATCTTAATTGCTAACCAAGTTCCTTATCCTTTGTAAGCCTTAATTTCTAAAATAAGTGCATTCCTGCTGCCTTAATCACAGGATATCACAAAACTGAAAGACGTAAGAGGCCAGGTGCCTCAGTTGCCCTTAGCTGTGAGAAGTGGAGGTCAGCATGTTAAAAGGGGACACATGAATTCATGGTCCAGAAAGGAAAGGGACATGGCCAGCAGATGGTCATGTGCTCTGCCTGCCAATCAACTGATAACTACCAAGGGTTTGTATGGGCCAGGCATGGGCCCAGTTGCCTGAGATTCACCTATGAACAACATAGGCAACAATTCCTGGGAGTAGGCAAGAAAATACACAGTGTGTTCAAAGGTGTTAAGTGCTATGGGGGTAGGGAGTGAGGGAGGAAGAGGAAGTGCAGAAGGGGGCACAGAAGGGGACCCAGGACTGAGAGAGTGACTGAAGAGCTGCCCACAGATTGTCACCATCAATGCAGGGACTAAGGTCGGTAGGTATCCCTGAAGCAAGACAGAGCCAAATATAGAGACCGAGGGCCATTGATACCTCGGGAGGGCAGCCTCGTCCTAGAATGGCTCTCAGGCCTTCTCCATGCCCTTCCTCCAGCACCCCACCTCCATCGAAGCAGAGGAATGATTTGAGTGAGCCAGAAGCCCTTGAGCACAGACCAGTCACAGCAATGGGGACATTTCTCAGAAAAATTCTCAGCACCGTTCCGTGTGGCTGATGTAGAGGAATCTGTCCCAGGATGGATTATGTAATTTTCCCAGAGACAAATCTCAGCAGGTTGCTCCTGGAGGTCCCCTACATCTGCGCGCACGCATGCGCACACACACTAATTCAAAAGGAGACAGATCTAGATTTCTCTGGCTAATTCTAATGCCTATGATATTGAACTGTGGCGAAGGTTAAGAAGGAACATTTACAATATGGAGAAGAAACAAAGTTTTCTGTTTTCTTCTTATTTTTATAGGTCATTATTGTGAGGTCTCTACCAGAGAAGAGGTCATGGGCTCAAGCCAACAGCTCTAGCTAGCCGGCAGCTGCACTGGGTGTTTAGGGTCCCAGTGTAGCACAGAGCCTTCCTCGGGGTGAACTGGTACGCACAATAAACCTTACTCTTTGTTGACACTCTTCAGTTATTAACAGGAACACTTAGCCAGATGTAGAATGACAGAAGGCAAAAAGCAAGGTTGGTACATTTAGAGACTTTCCCAGAACCACGGACAATGATGAATTAGGCCTTTGTTTTCATTTGGCTGGTGGTGCTATGTATGTATTGAATCTATGGCCCAAATGATACTCCCATTCAGCAGTTAGTTGTGCTAAGGTCTGGGGGCCTATGATGTCTCAGGTCCTGTTACACCAATTGAGTTTCAAAAATCTGTGTCGCTTACATAAGACATAAACTTTGAAAGGCAGACATAGCTTCTCTCTTCACCTGTTGACTGACTCAACAGCTCCCATCCCCAGGACCAGCAGGGTCATAGGACCAGCAGGGTCATAGCTGCTTGTCCAACTTCCCTGAGGCACAGAACGGAATCCCTTCTTGTTGTGAGCTAACTGCATCCCCTTCCTGGGCTCAGACTCACTCATTGAAATCCAAGCTTCTCATACTGGAGAATGGGACTAGATACATCTGGAAATAATTTCTTTAAAGAGATTCGGGTAAAGAGCTGTCACTGGGGCAGGTCCGCAGGCATGTGTTATCCTTATGTAATTAGGACAGATACACAGACAAAAGACTTTGTCAAGACAATGGGGGAAGCCATCGACAAGCCAAGAAAGAGAAAGACTTCAGAAGAAAAAAAAATCCCCAAGGACACCATGATCTTGAAGGTCTAAAATTCAGATTGATGAGAACTATTTCTGTCGTTAAATCACATGGTCTGTAGTAGATGTTGAGCATTTCAGGGGCCCTGGCAACAAGCTAGTACACAGTCGCACATATAAATAAGTCATAAATGGATGACTTTTCATTCACAACTTTTCTAGATGATGGTACTACGATGTACTTCACATGTTGGGTGATCACTACTGTAAAGCTGCGGCTTAGTCAACATTCCAAGTCAGTATACATGTAGCTGTTTCATTCTTTTGAAAACCACAAGGTTTTTCATTGCATGGATATTTGACAGTTTATTTAATCCTTTCTTTACTAGCTGATTTCAAGTTGTTTCCAAAAGAATCAGTGAGGGTGGCAAGCCTGGCAACATATATAAAGGTGGAAAGAAAGAACAGACTACACAAAGTTGTCTGCATCCTACACACACACACACATAAACACACACACCATGCACACACTTGTATCATAACAACAATTGATATTTAAAATCTCTGATGGGGCTGGAGAGCTAGCACAGCACTCAAGAACACTGGCTGCTATTCTAGAGGACCCAGGTTCAATTCCCTGCACCCACATGATAGCTTACAACAATCTGTAACTCCAGACCCAGAGGAGCCAACACCCTCTTCTGAGCTCCATGGGCACTGTACACACATGGTGCACACAGTATGAATACAGGCAAAATGCTCAAACATAAAATAAAAAATAAATAAAACCTCAAAAAATTTAAAAATTTTATGGGTAAATCTACCTGCATTTCACTTCATGCATGTGTAAGTGTGTTGGCCTGATAAGCAATGACTGACTGGCCAAAAGTAAATAGTTCTTTGTTTTTTTTTTTGTTTTGTTTTTTTCTTTTTTTTTGGTTACCTTGAGACAGGGTTTCACTATGTAATAGCCCTGGCTGTCCTGGTACTCGCACTATATGAACAGCAGGCCTTTAACTCAGAATCTGCCTGCCTCTGCCCCCCAAGTACTGGGATTAAAAGCATGCACCACTACCTTTAGGCTCAAATTTTGACAGACACTCTCAAGTTGCTTTCTAAAAGTATTGCATCATTCTATTTCCCATCAGTAAATGCTCTGTCTCTCCTTAACATTACAAAAAGTATTATGCTGTGCCAGCGTGCAGCCTGGATGCCAAGACTGGCAGGGGAAGGGGGGTGCCAGGATTGAGACACGGAGGCTTCTTTTCAGGTGGAAGAACAGCAACCTTTATTTTGCCCCAGCTAAAGCCTTTTATACCTCTACTGCTTCTGTGGAAAACCACGGGCCAGAAAGAGTACAAACATCCTTGTCAATTACAGACCACAAGGAAGTTCCACTGTCCCTCAGGGAAAGTGAGGGCAGCTAGATCACAACTCCCCCCGTTTTATTTTATAAAATAAGTGGTGCCTGTCTTGTTACTTTGGGTGGAATACCTTGCCTGTTGTGGAGAATAGCCCTCTAATATTCCCTGTCTTAGGTGCCATCCTGCCCCCAAAGCATTGCCCGTCCATGGCTACCCAGACACATAGCCCTAAACCAAATATTCCTAGGACTGACAGCAACAACGAACCAGACCAGCACTGCAACCATCTAGCATGCACTAACTGGGTAGTAAAATTAACAAAAGCAGTATTCCAAACCCCTCTCATATGACGGTTGAGTTCCATAACAGTAGCAGAAACATGCAATACAGTGCCAGGAGTAATGCACATAACATGATAAAAGCTAGAACATGTTAGCCGTTGAAAAGTCCACTTGCTCCTGAATCAGAGCCACTTGTTGGCTCAAGGTCAATATGCCCAGTTGAATATGTCCATCAACATCATTTTGAATGTCCAAAGCATTGCTGACTCTTTCAGCCATCTGGTTGACAGTCTCAGCCATCTGCACAGTCTGGGAGAGACCAACTCCAGCAGCAGTATCTGCCGTGGCAGAGATAGCAATAACAGCAATCACAGCTACAGTGATTCCAAGGTCTCTCTTCTACCGATCTTCTATGGTCCAGCACTTGTTGCCATATTTGCTGATACTCCTGACACCATGGTGTCCCCCAGGCTGGGCACCGACTGGGCTAGGGCAACATGCCTAGCAAAGCTCTGCTCCAGCTGCCTTCTGGCCCTAGATGCACTCTCTCTGGGTCCAAACTGCTGCATGGAGCAGAGTAGAACTCAGGGAAGCAGGCTCGCTGCTCCTGCTCCGGAACCATTGAAGGGGCCCCACTTTAACAATCTTTTAGGTAATTTGGGCATCATCAACCTGTCTGGCTACTTCCTGCTGAGCAGGGGTGCTGCATTCTTGGGGGTATTTTACATCAACATTTCAGGGAGTCTCGATGAATCAAACCACATAAATTTGCAATGAATCCACAGGTTCTCATCCTCTATGGAGACAAAAGCAGAACCTCTTTTCCAAAGCATCAAATCCTTAGGCCCATATTTTAAAGTCAAAATACCTTTCTTAGCAGTTCCCAGAATCAAATGTCTTTCTCCAGTCCCGAACACAAAAAAGAACACAATCAACACAATAACATACATCTGTACATATTCTATCTTTCTGAGGCCCTCAATTCACCCTTCTGCCTCCTCTTTCTGCTTCCCTACCGGCCAGTCTTCCGGAGGGCATCCCTCAGAGCATCACTGGGGATAAAGAAACACATAATCTGATTGGTCTTATTCCCAGTTTGGAACATTTAAACGCACTCCCGTAATCAAAAACACCAATGATAACCTATGCTGGAGAGGATGTGGAGTAAGGGTAACATTCCTCCACTGCTGGTGGGAATGCAAACTTGTGCAACCACTTTGCAAATCAGTGTGGCGGTTTCTCAGGAAACTGGAGATCAACCTACCTCAGGATCCAGCAATACCACTCTTGGGAATATACCCAAGAGATGCCCAACCATACTATAAAAGCATTTGTGCTACTATGTTCTTAGCAGCATTATTTGTAATAGCCAGAACCTGGAAACAACCTAGGTGCCCCTCA
>JAQHUG010000189.1:117275-133264 GCA_028555095.1 Dicrostonyx torquatus | reverse complement strand
ATTAAATACATGCATATTACTGTACATCTAACTGTGTTTTTATCAAGTTAATTGAAATAGAATCTATATGCTGTAAATACATAAAATTCAACTGGGCAACACAGTGACTGCGCTGCATTAAAATGCAGATTTCCATCCTGTCCAAGTTCAGGCAGTGCCACTCACGATCCTCTCAGACAGCCATTTCTGAGTATATGGCCCTCACTGTAGATCACTGCGCATGCGTCCCTCACTGTAGCTCCATTCTCTTTAACACTTTCACATCAATGGAGTCGCGCAGTGTCTGTGTTCCGAATCTAGCTTTATTTCTCTCCACATTCTCTCCATTGATTACAGACGTTTGTTCCTTTTGATTGCTGAATGTCAGTGTCTTGCATCAGTAAACATACAATGATTTGTTTATCCACTTACATGTGGGCAAGCTCTTCCAGTTTACAGCTAAGCCTATGTGAATATTCATCGGCAGCTCCTCCTATAGACAGAAGCTTTCCTTTCTCTGGGTTGTGTGGTTAAAACACACCTAACTTTACGTGCAACAACCACACTGCTTCTCTGTAGTGTTTTTGCAGTGACTACACTGTCTCCCTGTCAGACTTCTAAAGGCTAAAGAACTACTTTAATGCCTGTAACTTTTAACTAATGTATTTCTGATGATGGATGATTTTCATGATTTTGTGGATATTCATGAAGCTTTTTGACATTTTAACTCTTTTTAATAAAATGTTTGTCTTATCTTAATTGAGCTACTAGTATTCTAATGTGTAAGTCTAAGTCTGGACTTTCTATTTATTCTTAATTTTTAGCTATTTATTTGGGGGGAGGTGGGCATGCAATGCAATGCAATTCAACCCAATGCAATGCAATGCAGTGCAATGCAATCAACCCAATACAATGCAATGCAATGCAATCCAACCCAATACAATGCAATACAATGCAATGCAATGCAACGCAACACAACACAATACAATGCCTACTCTTGTGTAGTTAGAAGACAACTTGGGGGAGTCAGTTCTCTTTCCAACCCGTGGGTCCCAGGGATTAAACTCAGATCCTCAGACGTGGCAACAAGTACCTTTACCTGCTGAGCCATTTCACTGGCCCAAAAGTGTTTTAGAAGTGGGACCTTTTTGTTTGTTTCTTATCAGCACTAGGGCTCGGACCTAGGGACCTTCGCACACTAGGCAAACATGCCATCACTGAGCTGTATCCTAGCCCCTCTATTCTTATCTATCGGTCTGTACAACCGGGTTTCTACTAACACATCACATCCTTTGATCTTTAGCAGGCCCTAATATTTGATCTAAAGGAGAAAACAAACAGCATTTAACATCTCAAAAACTAAGCTAATGTTACAATCTGCACGATTTCCCCAAATTTCTATGTTGAGTCTTAATGCAGTAGTGTCTGTGGAGGTGAGAGGTCCTTGGGTCTGGAGGATTCCACACTCATGAACAGATTCGTGACATTATAGGAAAACCTGCAAGGGATTTGTTCTACTGTCTGTCCCAATGACACACAGAATCCCTCCCATCTAGAGAATGTGGTATTCAAAGGACTGGGTTCAGAGTTCAGAGGCCAAACCCTGACAAGATATTGACATATTAGTCTCAGATTCCCCAGATACCAGAACTGTAAAAAAATAAATTTCCGTGTCTATAAGTTAACCAGTCTCAGGTATCCTGTGGGAACAGAACAAAATAAACAAGGACATGCATCAACCTTAGGACCACTCTTCATCTCAGTAGAATGTCAGGACCTTGACAGTAAGCCTTCTGGGGAGGCCTCAGAAGACTGCAGCGAAAAAGGCCTTCACTCTGCAGCAGATTTAACCTTTCCTTTTGGAGACAAGCAGCTTGCTAATTAGAAAAGCATTCTTAGATAAGAAGCAATTATTTCTGGTCCTAACTTTTTTTCCACTCGAGGAGAATGCTGCTTTTTCCATGTGATTGTAGGTAGCTACTTTCATGGAGAGTCTTCTGCTCACTGGTGCCCTGTCCCCACAGACGGCCCTATGGGGAGGGAGAGCTAGTCAGCTGGGGACCTGAGGCACACCAAAACTTTTTTGAATTCCAGTGCCCTCACCATGGCCGTTCTTACCAAATCTCCTGCTCGATTTGACGTTTGACTTCTGGAAGACTTGGTGCCAGGACAGGAAATCATTAGGGAAGTGCTGACTCAGAGGAAAACAGGGATAAGGAAAGGATGTTTACCCAACCAAGGAGGAAGCCTGAGACTGTGGCCAGTGGACAAAGGGGAATGGTACCTCTTGTTTATCTGGCCAACTGCCGTTGCCATGCACACTTCCTGACTCGTTCTTGGAAATAGTAATTGACTCAAACATAAAATGTGGATAAGAAAAAGCATAATTGTGGGAAAAGGCTCATTGGTTGGCATCAACTCCTAAAAGTTTTCATCGACAGACACCTCTCAATCCTTAGAAGATGTTTTCATAAGACTCAAAGTTCCACAATTCTAAATATCTCATCCCAACTCTTCCTAATATTATCCTTCGGCATATAGATAGAAAGTCCTAGATTAAGATACCGCATGGAAGTTAAAGGTGTCAGTTACTAAAGGCATTGCCCTCAATGCAAATTAAAGGTGTCAGTTACTAAATAACTGTTACCTCAATGCTGAGGCAACTTGCAAAGACCTTTGTTGTACTTTCTAGAGGACGTAGGCTCCTTCTGTCTCCAATTGTCCAAATGGCAAGGAGCTCACCCAGTGTTTTCCTGACTGTACTCACCACTTTCTCAAGAGCACAGCTGTCAGGGACCGTTGCCCCAACATAGAAACTGAAGCTCTTCCCCAAATGTGTGCTCGGAGACGCACGGAAAGAAACAAGCCTTCACACCATCACAGTTTAAAAGGCTCCTCTTATTTTTCAGCGAGGGCCTGTATTTATTCTAATTTCCTAAAATTCCTCCTGCTCTCTAAGGCTCTCTTAAAACCATTTCTCTCTCACTGCTTCCTAAACTCTCTTCTCCCTGCAAACTGCTCCTTGCTCTTTTTTCTTCTGCTCTCCTCTCTAAAACTCTCCTATGTCTCTTCTTGTTCCTATTTCCCGCTCTGTCCTCTTCCTAATTATCCCTTTCTTTCTCTGTTGTTTTTTCCCCTCTTCCTTTGAGGGACTGACTCATATCTTGGCATTTCTCTCAGCATCCACACCCGCATTCGCACCTCAGCCAGGAGAGATAGCTGCCTTCCTGGGGCAATCTACAAATGAATTAGAGAAGCTGGAGCAAAAACCTCGGCTATTGTCTTTCTAAATAGTTGCCTTCCACCGCAAGCCTGCATGGAGTCCTTTGTCTATCAGATATCAGAGCTCACACACAGCACTCCCTTGCCAGGCTGGAGAAGAGGCCAAAAGCTGTGTCTGTTGCTCTGCAGTGGAGGCTGGATCCTCACACCACCCAGCACACCCTCTGATGAAACAGAGAAGCTGAGTCTGCAATCTCGTATTGTAAAACAGCTGGATCTCTAGAACTGCGTCTTTCCACTTGAACTCAGTTACCTCTGCTTGTTGTAGGAGGGCCACTTGTTTGTTCCCGGCTGCTCAGCCCTGAAATAACCACGTTAAAACTGTATTCATTAGATCACTGCTTGGCCTATCTGCTTATACTATGCTCTTACTTAAGTCTTTATCTTTGCAACTGAACTGTTCCTTGCCAGTTGCCTTTCTGTGCGGCCTTTTCTTCTTCCAGTTTTGCTTTGCCAGCCTATCTCTGCTCTTCAACTGCTGTCTGCTGTGAGTGGCTGTTCTTTCTGCTCACCTCAGTTTACCCAACAGCTCCTTTGAGCGGTATCTCCGATGCAAAGACTTCCTGACTGACTTGTGGTGGGGGCCTAGAACTCCTCTCCTCTTAAATGGAAATCATATCTTACACATTTTATGGAAACAGTTGTAAAATTTTAATAGCCACGTGACCTTCTTGCAAGAAGGAACCCTTCTCTTAGGCTGTTCAATAAGTCTGGCTAACCAGGTTAGGCCAATGCACAAGCTCCAGGGTTAGTGAGAGGTCTTGTTTCAAAACTGAGATGGAATACACATATATGAACACATACACATGCCTGCACCACACACATAATACTAACAATAGTAACAATAATGACAAAACACTGAAAGATAGACAGCTCTCTCATGTTCATTGATAAATACAAGTATAATGTTAAAATGCCCATATTAATCAAAGCAATCTATAATCTTAATGCAATTCCCATCAAAATAATGCCAGTCATCATAGAAATAAAAAAAAATTACCAGGCTGTGGTGGCACACACCTCTAATCCCAACACTCAGGCAGCAGAGGCAGGCAGATCTCTCTAAGTTCGAGGCCAGCCTTGGTCTACAAAGTGAGTTCCAGGATAGGTTCCAAAGCTACACAGAGAAACCCTGTCTCAGAAAAAAAAAAGAAAGAAAGAAAAGAAAACGAAATAGAAAAATTTAATCCTGAGGTATAGGGGCCAGATTATTCCTACATTGTATGACAGTCAGAATTCTCAGCGACCTACAAGGCACAATTTGCACCTGCCACACAGAAGGTGATCGCCTAGCCTTTTGATAGTGAAACAACCTGACCCATCCTAAGCAAGTGGTCAGGATATGCTAATGGTGTTCTGCTCCTTCTATTGTAATTTAGGAGGTCACCTGGGGAAGAGGTGTTTTTCAGTCTATGTGACAAAATGAACATGGGCACAGACATGACAAACAGGTATATCTATGGCTGTGACCTAAGTCTCTCTCCACCCCAGCTACCTAGGAAACAGAATGCTAATGAATTTCCCACTCACATTTTGATATAAAAGCTGTTTGGATAATAAACACGGGTGATATTCAGGATTTGAATAAACCCTGAAACTCCCTCCTGATATTGTCATGTGAACTGTGCCTCATTTATTCCCACACCTCCACTCTGGTACAAGAAATGGTTTATGTTTGGGCTGGCTCCCAACACTGAGGTTCATCTGGAAAAACAAGACCCCGAATAGCCAAAGCAATCCTGAGCAAAAGCCAATTTGAAAATATTGCAGCACCGGACTTCTAACTACTGAACCATAGTAACAAAATGGCATGGTACTGATTCAAAACCGGGGCCGGGCGGTGGTGGCACATGCCTTTAATCCCAGCACTCGAGAGGCAGAGGCAGGTGGATCTTTGTGAGTTCAAGACCAACCTGGTCTACAAGAGCTAGTTCCAGGACAGGCTCCAAAGCTACAGAGAAACCCTGTCTCAAAAAAAAAAGACCAAGGGAATGCAGTGGAAGATCCCACCACAGCCGTCTGGATCTTGCTAAAAGTGCCAATATAAACTTGAAAAGAAGAGTCACTTCAACAAGTGGTACTGGGAAATCAAGCTATACAGCAGTCTTTCAGAATATGCAAAATTCAGCCCAAAGGTGACTGGCGACCTTACTATAAGACCCGAAACTCTGAAACCAGCAGAGGAAAACACAGGACAACACACAGGGACTCCCTGAAGGGGACTGCAGGGGCTCAAGAGCAAGAGCACAAGCTGACCAGTGGGGTTGACAAATCACAAGGCGAAAGAAGCAAGTGACACTGTGTGAGGGCAGCCTGAGGAATGGAAGAGATTCCGTCCACTGTCCGTCTCACGCGGCTTACCCAACGTGCAGGTTTAAGAAGTCAAAAATCTAAGCACTGTTCATGATAGAAACAGCTCTTATCATGAAGGAAGAAAAGAGATGGTTTTTCCTGGAACCAGATATGAGCGACCATGGTCCAGGCACAAAGATTGATTCCCCAAATGACGTGTTCCAGTGATGTTGAACTGTTTACAGACACAGAACAAAGGAAGTTGTAAAATAACACACCTTTCAAATATACTGATGGATGATTCAGTAGGCACACTATAACAGAGCAGGAAAAAGTCTGCTATAAATCTTAGATGCTTAAAAAAAAAAAACTTAGCCCTTTGATTGGTGGAAATTCAAGGTCAGTTCATACATTCCAAAGGGCCTACGTAAAGGTCACAAGAGTTGTTAAATCATTCTCTTCGTTTGTTTTCTATTGCTGTGATAAAGATCATGGTCAAAAACAAGTTGATGAGGAAAGGGGTTGTTTCCTATTACAGCTTATAGTCTATCATGAAGGGAAGTCAGAGCAGGAAGGAACATGGAGGGAGGGGAGAAACTGAAGCAGAGACCACAGAGGAAACTGAAGTAGAGACTCACTGGCTGGCTCTGCCTGGCTTGCTCCACCTGGCTTGCTTGGCTACCTTTCTTAGACATCCCAAAATCACCTGCCAGAGGGTGACACCCCCCCCCACAGGGGGCAGGGCCCTCTCACAACAATCATTAATCAAGAAAATGCTTCCACAGACTTGCCTACAGGCCGACTGTTCTCATTTGACTCTTTGTCTTCTCAGGTAATCCCAGTTTTGCTATTGACAAAAACCTAACCAACACAGATTATTAAACAAAAATCACAATACAATACCTTCCTTCACAAGCTTTTGGTCAGGGAAGCCCCAGAGGTCTCCAAAACTGTAGATGGAAGCTTCTGTCCTGACTGATTCCCGCAGCTGTTTAGTCCCAAAGAAACACACAGAGGCTTATATTAATTATAAACTGTTTGGCCTATTAGCTCAGGTTTATTATTAACTAGCTCTTACAATTTAAATTAACCCATAATTCTCGTCTATGTTTAGCTCGTGGCTTGGTACCTTTTTCCCATGAGGCATTCTCATCTTGCTGCCTTGGAGTTTGATGTGTGACTGTGTCTCTGCATTTCCTCTTTTCAGACTTCTCATCTGGTAGCCCCACCTGTACTTCCTGTCTGGCTACTGGCCAATCAGTGCTTTATTAAACCAATAAGATTGACAAATCTTACAGTGTACAGAAGCGTTCTCCCTTGGAACAACACAGTGCTCTCTATTGTCCTTGCCCTTGGTTACCTACCATAACTACATGGTAATATCCCATTGTTGAAGATACCACACACTGCAAGGCATAGAGAAATCAATCTCAAACTAACCAGAAAGCTTTCTCCCTGTTGGTTAGCATTCCTGGTACTGGAAGATGCTCTACAAGCTGCTGGGAAAGAGACCTCACCCAGCACTGGACTCTGCATATTGCTTTGCCAACCTACCAGGCAAGGCGTGCCCACTGGAGCAACAATGGCAGAGCTGTTATGGGGATAACTGTTTCTTGTTTGAAGCTTGCTTCACAGGAAGGAAATTCATGTCTGGTACTGTCATGCAGGATAAAAGCCCATGGCTGAGGAAATCAGAGATACTACAGTCGAACCTGCTGTTGATATTTTGCTAAATGATCTTGCTGTCCAGTTGTCTTCTAAATATTTGTGTTTGTACACATGGACCTGGACTGCTCCCAGCCTTGGCCAGTTAAGCTCTTCTTTCTGCACAGTTGGCAGTCACTGGTCAGAGGGCTGAAAGTGACCAGCTGGGTGCTCAGCCCTAAGTGGACATATAGATCAACCCACCACTGCCAAGGCTCAGGGAAATTAGTGGAAGAGGTAAGAGCTGGAAGATAAGAAATCGTGCTGTGAAATGCTGTCTTCTGAACACAAACGCACGGCAGCTGTAGTTGCCTGTATAAAACCTATACAGGATCAAGCTAGCCAGAACTCCAGCACAGACTGGGTAAAGGCTCTCCAGTCCCCACCTCTTGCTGAGAAAACATTGACTGGAGGAGTGAGAATCACTCCTCTTTGGAGGTGTGGCCACGAACAGGATTCCCACTCCAGTGGAAGGTTCCCCCACCACCACCACACACACATACAGGCAGTACTAACTGGATTTATCAGGAAACAAATCACATGAAGTTGGGAGGATGGCATGTTGGGGAGGGCGTGGGGCAGCTGAGAGAGATATAATACATTTCATTGTACACATGTGTGAAATTACAAAAGAATATTTTTTACAAAAGAATAATACACAGAAACTGATATAGCGTCACAGCCTTTTTCCTCTGGTATCACAAAAGAAGTCACCTGAAGGGACTAGAGAGACAGTACTAGAGAGATAGAGAATAGAGAGAGTTAAAAGCGCTTGTTTTGGCAAAGGATCTAAGTTCAACTCCCAACACCCACATGGCTCATAACCATATGCAACTCCAGTTCCCAGGGATCCAACACCCCTGTCTGACCTCCACAACCACCAGGTTCCCAAGTGGTGCACACAGAGACATATGCTTGCAGACCAAACAGTCATGGGCATAATATAAACAAATCTAAAAAGTTAAAAAAAGAAGTCACCTGATGTGATACAGAGAGAGAGAGAGAAGCAGAGATGAAGAGATGAGCTGGGATGATAGAATTGTGACCATATTATTAAACAGCCCTGATTCCATTATGATCTAGTACTGTAATGAGCAATAAATTTCTATTTCTGGGCAAGCTAGTTGAATTTGTGTCATTTGCAAAAGAATATTAACAATCAAAAAATTATAAAAGGAAAAATGAAGTGTTAATTTTTCCACCCAGCCAGACATGGTGGTATACAGCCCTCGGGAAGCTGAAACAGGAGAATCCTGAGTTTAAGTATAGCCTGGACTACAGAGAGTTCGAGGCCAGCCTGGACCATACAGAAGATCCTGCCTCAAAAACCAAAAATGAATCAATACAATGAAAAGTAAGTATCCACCAAAGACAACTGTGCCCTCTTAGTATCTGATGCTAAGTTTAGACATTGTTTGTTGTTTGTTTGAATTTTCAAGACAGGGTTTCTCTGTGTTATAGTTCTAGCTGTACTGGAACTCACTCTGTAGACCAGGCTGGCCTTGAACTCCGTAGGTCTCCCTGCCTCTGCCTCCTGAGTGCTGGGATTAAAGGTGTGCACCACCA
The DNA here is from genome assembly GCA_028555095.1 of Dicrostonyx torquatus. NCBI lineage: Eukaryota > Metazoa > Chordata > Mammalia > Rodentia > Cricetidae > Dicrostonyx > Dicrostonyx torquatus. The sequence goes on along the minus strand of JAQHUG010000189.1, from coordinate 124,441 downwards.
CTGCCCGGCAAGTTTATATGTTTTTTGAGAAAATATCTCTGAATGTAGTCTTGGCTGTTCTGGAACTCCTTATGTAAACCAGGCTGGTCTCAAACTCATCGAACTCTTCCTGCTTCTTCCTCCTAAGCATTGGGACTTACAGAGGTACAGATCTTGAATGTCCCTGCCAGGCCAAGTGTGCGAGACTTGGGGCCCTGCCCATGGCACTATTGATAGACTGTGAAATCCTTAGGAGGTGGAATGCAGAGAAGGTCCTTGTGGTGATGGGCTCAAGGGAGTGCTGGGACATAGCCTGTGCTCTGTCTTGCTTCCCAGAGACTGTGGAATGGCTTTCTCCGTCACATACTGCCACAACAGTGCTCTGCCTTGTCACAAGCCAACCAAGTTAACTGGCTTCCATAACTGAGTGTCGAAGTAAAGCTCTACTCTTGGCTCTTTACACTGGAGAGCTCCAGTATTGGTTACAGCGACAGAAAGTCAACACAGTAGTTTTCCTCTAATTCCTGGATGCTAGGATGACCAGGCTCATTAATCTTTTTCTTTGCATACATTATACATATATATATTTATACTTATAATCAAATACCACAATTCTGTGCTTGTACTTAACATAATTATTCAAGAGTTTCACAAGTAATTAAAACCTCCTTGTGGACATCACTGTTTGGGAACATGCAGTATCTGGTGCTGCTCTGTAACGGTGTTATAATTTTAACATCCGTTATTAAGTATTTAGCTCATTTTCAGCGTCTGTCTATTATAAATTATACTAGTAAATACCGAGATGGTCTCCTTACGGTTAGGATTCTTCTCTTACTCTGCAATCTCAAGAGTCAATTATTAGACAAAAACACAACCATTTTAATGTCTGATAAATTTTTGACTAATTTATTTTCAAAGCGTTGTAACCTAATAAAATAGCCTTAGGAAGAATCCAAAGTCATGCCCCATGCCTACATTAAATGAAGATCTGGATCTTTAATTAATTATATAGTGGGCAATGGTAAAAGTAAAATATGTGTCTATGTTGTTTCAATCTTTACTTATGAAAGAAAATATATTTGCTAAATGCACAACTTACTTCCTGGTTTCTCTGTGTGACTTGCCTCCTCATCCCCTTGCCCACGAGTGGGTTGATTGCCCTATGTTTGGCCTCTTGGTACATTATGGACATTAACTTGTCATGCTTATTACAAATAACTCCAAGTTTACTGGTTGCCTTATAATTTTAAACAACTTTTAGTTTTTTTGACAGTTTCATACATGAGTGGAATTTTGCAGTGTGGGGGAGAGTTGGGATGAGTTAAGAGACAGGTTTTCTTTGCGTAATCCTGGCTGTCTTGAAACTCACTTTGTAGACCAGGCTGGCCTCGAACTCAGAGAGTAGTCTGCCTCTGCCTCCTGAATGCTGGGATCAAAGACGTGAACCATCACTGCCTGGCACACAAGTGATATATTTACATATGTCTGCTCCTTCTATCCCTCCGGCTCCTCAGGGGTCCTCCCTTACTGCCTCTCAAGTTCATGACCTCGTCTTCTATGATTATAATCTCTCTCTTTCCACACACACACACACAAGGGAAGAGAGAGAGAGAGAGAGAAAGAGAGAGAGAGAGATGGCCTACTGAGCCCCTTTAGAGCCATTTTAAAGGCAATGAATCTATATTTCTCATTATGTAGCCATATTTCTCTATCTTTTCTTCTACAGCAGAGGCTCTCAACCTGGGACAGGGGTCACATATCAGCCATCCGGCATATCAGATATTTACATTATGATTCATAATGGTAGCAAAATTGCGGTTATGAAGCAGCAATGAAAATAATGTTATGGTTGGGGTCAGCACACCATGAGGAACTGTGTTGAAGGGTCACAGCATTAGGAAAGCTGAGAGCCACTGCTCTACAATCTTTTAAACATTTTTTTTCTCTGACCCAGAGATTCTGGGATCGGTTTTATTTAATTGTTTGAGGGATTTTTTTCTTAAACCTTTGAATCACCCCCTCACTCTTTTTTCCCCCTGACAAGGTCTTGCTTTGTACCTAAGTAGACTAAGCTGGCCTAGAACTCACAGAGATCCTCCTGCCTCTGCCTACTGAATGCTGGGTGTAAAGGTGTTGTATACGACGACACATAGCAATTTTTTTTTTGAGGTAGAGTGTTGTGTAGCCCAGGTTGGCCCAGAATTTAAATTTGCTATATTTGGGGACAAACCTTAACTTCTGTGTCTCCTGTCTCCACATCACGACTGCTGAGCTTCCCAGTGCTCAGTCTGTGGGTGCTGGGTTTTCCTGTGTGGTAGGCACAGCCCTACTGCAAATTACTTTCCTGATCTATTTACACGGTTGCTCAGGCGTTTCTTAGGTCAAGACTCTAAAAAAGTGGAAGATATAAACTTTACTTACAAACCTATAATTCTAAGAAATCTGTTATAACCTGCCTACTTAATCTTAGGCCAGGAGTGAACCACCTGGTTTGCTGTGGTTCTGTATCCAAGCAAAGTCAGCTGTTTGTCCCACTATCCACTACCCCACCCATGAAACACTGTTCCTTCTTTTTTTTTTAGATCTCTCACTCTGTAGCCCTGGCTAACGTGGAACCTGGATGTAGATCAGCAGTGCCCTTACCTTGGACCAACTTTAATGGGACACACTTATGCTTGCTTCACACTACTCCAGACTCTTTATTCTTCATCATGTTAAGGAAACCGTATTTTATTTTTAATTCTTATTTTTTTAACTTTACATTTACTGTGTAATTTAAAAAGCATTTTATTAGTGTTTGAAATAAAGAATCCTTGACATTGACGCAGCCTCGTTCCACTGGTATAAACAAACTCCTTGGGCAAAACATGCTCCTAGTGTCCCTCACGTCACACACTACAAAGAACCCCAGTGCTTCAAAGCTTGTCTGTCTAAACGATGGCTCAGACGTTCCCTCATCTTTCCTAATAGCCAGACTCTCTGTCATATACCAAACACAGTGACTCACTTTCCAAGGCGAGATTTTCCACAAGACCGTGACTATTCAAGCAAAGGCTCCTATGGACAACCCGTGCCCCAAATGTCTCAGCCCTAGCAGGGGACTGGCCACCAGGATTCTTCACCTCTACAGTATGGGCTCTGGGTGGGAGTCCTTGTTAGACCATCTAAGAGCTAGCAGTGGCTTGAACCAATTAGTTAGCTTCTCTGACCTACAGCTTTCTTACCAATCAAGTTGATTGATAATATTTAATTTATAAAGTGTCTTGAGGATTAAATAATGTAATACCTTTTAGGAGTTTCAATAATATTATTGATATTTTTCTCACAGTACTATGTCTGGACAAAGTAGCTGCTGAGTAGATATTTGCTGAATGAATGAAGGGTTTCTGTAAAGACCCCCAGTGTTGAAATGAAGCGTTTCATGGGGGATTTTAAGCAGGGTGATTTAATGCTAATGAACACATGGGAAATGGCAGTTCTCTATTTTTGTCCTGTGAGGGTCTAATAATAGTGCCTTTAATGCTCTATTAACTGATCATTTGCATGACTAGACCTCAGCTTGGTCCCTGGACACAGTCACGGAATAATTCCTGGCCCTCTATCTTTGGATGCACATAAAAGAACTCAAGCCAAGCTTGAAAGAGAAATTGTGTAAAAATCTAGGAACTGTTGTCTCGAGAACCCCTGAATAAAAACATAGGAAAACCTTCAGAAACCAAGGAGATGTCTCCTCCCTCCCTCTCTCTCTCTCTCTCTCTCTCTCTCTCTCTCTCTCTCTCTCTCTCTCTCTCTTTTTCTCCCCTTCCTTCTCTTCATCCCCCCTTCCCTCCCCATTTATTTCTGTGCAGCCCGGCTTCCTTTCTCTCACTGCATGGTAGAAGACAGCTACCCCTGACTTCTAAGTCTTCATAGTGTTAGTCCTAATCGGCACTCATGGAGGAATCTGGCTGACCTGGTATAATAATAGTCTGTCTGGAGAAGTTATAACAGGATTCTACAGACCAGGTAATTTACGAGACAGAAATTAGCTATTTATAATGACACACATCTATAATCCCAGTACTCGGGAGGCTTAGGCAGGAAGATCTCAAGATGGAGGCCAACCTAGGTTATACAGCGAATTGCTTCTGAAACATTCTTTATTAGTTCAAATTTCTGGAGCGTGGGTAATCTAAGATTAAGATGTCACTGTGTGGCCAAGTCCTTCCTGCTGACCAGTATCCCGTAGCAGAAGCTGTCACATGGCAGAAAGGCAAAACAAAACAAAAAGCAGAATGAACTCCCAGAGTGAGTATGTTAATCCTTCCATTAAAACAGACCCTTGTGACCCAGTCACCTGTTGCAGACTGTGTCCCCAAATATTCTTAACAATGGCAACTAAATCAACAAGATCTTAAAGAGCACATTCCAACTGGCCCCCGGGCTGCTTCAGGGGCCCACTCTAGACCATTCAAAGGTCTTTAGGAGAAGAAAATCATATTGCTTTCATGGCCAGAAGAGCAGTGCCAGGAAGCTGCCCACTGAGGGACAGATAAGAGAGCATCCAAAAGATCCAGCAGGTGCCCACATCAGAGCCCTGACTCTCACCATAAACTGAACCACAGATGAACCTTTTTTGATGTTTTTATTAGAATTTCATAAATGCATACAACGTGTTTTGATCCCTTCTACCCTCTAACTCCTCCCCTAAGCCCAGCCCCATTTTTGCCTCCTCCCACATTCACAGCGCCGTCCACTTAGTACTTCCTGGATGTGCACGAGTGTGGGACCATCTGCGGGAGCACGGGCAGTCTCTCACGGACCACATCTCTGAAGAAAATGGATTTCCACACCAGTTGCCAGCTGCGTCTCAGCTGAGGGTGGAAGTCCTTGAGTCTCTGCCCACCCACTGCAGATAAACCTTTCATTCAACCCAACAACTCATTGTGAAGAAAGCCCGTTAATAAGGCGATGAGGGCTGGGCTTGGCTGGTGAGCGCCTTTATTCCCCGGACTCAGGAGGCAGAGGCAGAGGCAGAGGCAGATCTTTGTGAGTTTGAGGCCACCCTGGTCTACAGAGTGAGCTTCAGGACAATCAAGCCTGTCTTGAAAAACCAAAATAAATAAATAAACTGAAGAGGTCTCTGAGCTTTTATTACTTCACTTATTGTGAAAAATAATTTGTTGTTTATATGCAGTAAACTCTGTTCAAAAACATGTTTATTTACAGGAAAATTCTCAAGGGAGGGTAGAATCTCGTAACTTAAAAAAAAAATAGTAAATAGTCTTAAAACCTATGGCCCAATCTTAAGGAAAGCATTTTTTGAATACGATTTGAGTTCAGAAGTAAATACTTCCTCTTTGGTTCCTGCCTTCGGGTAACTTGTTAGTATCCGGAACCACATCTGTGTTCTCCTCAACCACCTGTGCCTCAGCAAACAGCAGGGACTGGGTCACCTTCCAGAATTTTCTCTGCTCCAGCCTCCCTCCATCATGGACCCTTTTTGGAGCCTTCAACGTTTTCTCCTCAATAGGAGACTAGTTCAAGATTAGATTTATTTTCTTAGACTTTTATCAAGTTCAGCAAAATCATATGCACTCTTGGGGGTACCCTCCATCCCCAAACCCCTTTCTTTTTCTTTTTACAGGAATGTTAGTACAAGCCGAAGCAAGCCACAGTTTACCTTGCCCACTGATTACAAATAATGGTTTGAACAAAGCTCAAAAGGCAAGCCTTGAAGGAGCCTGAAAGGTGAACAGGCACAGGCCGAAAAGTTTGAAGGCAGAAGCCAAAGAAACTACAACCTAGTCGAGCATCCCGAGTGGGTTTGTCTTCTTCGCCTCCTCGACTTAAGGCAAAGGCAGATCAGGTTCTAGAACTGTGTTCAGGACTATCAGGAAAGTTCCAGAAATCACCTTTGCAAACCAACAGGCCAAGAAAAGTAGCCTCTGTACCGGAAACTGCTGACTTTCTGGATGCCCTTTCCTGCCTCCCAGCCGTGACGCTGCCGGGGCTCCCATGTCTCAGCAGCAGCATTGATAGGAAGTATCCACAGCAAGCAAAGCAAGCTTGCCTGGGGCCAGAGAGAAGTAGGAGGGCGGGTGGCGCCTTTCAAACAGTTCAAGAAAATCCACTGCTTCTTTTTCTTCTGTCTTACTGATTTACTCTAAACCGGCCCTAGTCACACAAAACAGCACCAGAGCGCAGGGATTACAAGTATCCGAGACCCCCAGACTCCTGTCCAGAAGAACCCGGAATGGGAGGGTCCTGGGAGCTGTAGGATGCCAGGAAGTACCAGAGAGGGTACTGAAAAAAGCTCCTTCTTACTCTGTAAAGGTCCCTACATAATTCCCCAACTCAATTTTGGCCTGCACAACACGGAATAGTTCCAAGGTCACAGACCCAACTATCAAGTCCCAAAGTAAATGCCACACCGGAATGGAAGGTGTTAACTGCCAGGGCTGGGAGCCTGACCTTCAGAGGGAACCACACCCATGGAGGATGAGACACAGTAATCTGTACCTGAGCCAGTTAACTGTTGACACAAACATCAACACATATGCCAGGATTTTAACAGGACCCAGAATTTGGCTTCACAATGCCCAAAAGTGCTAGATCCAATACACAATTCCAAGTCAGTCCAGTGGTAGAAGGCTATGCAAGGACCATGGGAGTCGGAGGCCAAGTTAGGCAACCCAAGGAGACCTTCCTTTAAAGGAAAAAAGAAGAAAAAAAAATCATCATTTAGTGCTCTAAGAGCCTGGGAAATTTCACCATTCCAGAAGAACAGAATTACCAAAAGATGCTGTCCTAGTTTGTTTTGTAACTGTGATGAAGACCACGAGTCTCTATGTCAGCTCCCAAGTCCTGACCACAATGGCTGGTGAAGGGAAGTCAGGGCGGGAAGTGAGGCAGAGATGATAGAGGGATGCCAGTGGCTGGCTTACTCCCTCTGTCTTTCTCAGCCTGCTTTCTTTCTTTCTTTCTTTTTTTTTTTTTTTTTTTGGTTTTTCGAGACAGGGTTTCTTCTGTAGCTTTGGAGCCTGTCCTGGAACTAGCTCTTGTAGCTCAGGCTGGTCTCGAACTCACAAAGATATGCCTGCCTCTGCCTCCCGAGTGCTGGGATTAAAGGCATGCGCCACCACCGCCCAGCCTTCAGCCTGCTTTCTTAACACAGCTCAGGACCCCTGCCATCCACAGTGAGC
>JAQHUG010000189.1:71527-84613 GCA_028555095.1 Dicrostonyx torquatus | reverse complement strand
TCAGAGATCTGCCTGCCTCTGCCTCCCAAATGCAGGAATTAAAGGAATGCGCCACTATGCCCACTTTAACCGTTTTTTGAAGACTTATTTTGTTCTTATTTGTATTTATATGAGACGCATGTATGTGTGCCCAAGGAGGCCAGGAGAGAGCATCATATCCCCTGTAACCGGACTAACGGATGGTTATGATACACCATGAGGGCACAGAAAACCAAACCTGAGCCCTCAGGGAAAGCAACAAGTGCAAGATTTAACCACAGATCCATTTCTCCAGCCCACCTAAACACTTTTAAGTCTTTTTAAAAAGAAATGTGTCTGTCTGTGTGTGTGTGTGTGTGTGTGTGTGTGTGTGTGTGTGTGAGAGAGAGAGAGAGAGAGAGAGAGAGAGAGAGAGAGAGAGAGAAGAGAAAAGGATGTCAGATCTTCTGGATGTAGAGATGGAGTTACAGGCAGTTGTGAGCAGCCCACTGACAGTTCTGGGAACTGACATCAGGCCCTCTGGAAGAGTGGTATGTTCTCTAAACCACAGGGCCCTCTCATCAATACCCTTTCTTAAATCTTTTAATGTAGATACCAGCATTACACGATGCCATGCTGCCACCCCAGCAAGCGTTAGTGTGTGGCTGAAGGACCTGTCTCAGGCTGAGGGTGCAACTCCGTAGCAAAGCACTTGACTAGCATTTGTAAGAACCTGGGTTCTGTCCTGAGCACAGCAAAGAATAAACAAATAAGCAGACCTGGCTGAATTACTCTTACCAGCCTTGGGTAGTCCCATTGTTTAGAGCACTGTGAGCCACACGGAGTGGCTCAAGCCTTTTATCCCAGCCCTTGGGAGTCAGAGGCAGGCAGGTTTTTGTCAATTTGAATCTAGTCTGATCTACATAGAGAGTTCCAGGACAGTCAGAACTACATAGAGAGACTCTGTCTCTACAGCAATAACAAGAGATACTACTTAGTGAGCAGAATAAATGGTTTATGTTCTCCAGTCACTAATAAATTGTACAGTTTATTGAAAGGGCTATCTCTTAATCCTCTCATTATTATCTCTGTGAGTCTTCTCTGTTGGTTAACTTACTGCCATCACAATCTGTTTCTTCTGTATTTTTGTTTATTTGAACTGTTTTGGTTTTGTTGTGGAGGGCATTATTTTGATAAGTGTTTCATGTAACCCAGCCTAGCTCCAAACCTACTGTGGTTGGATTCAAGATGGCCTTGAACTCCTGTTCCTGTCATCGCCACCTCCCAAGTCCTAGGATGACAAGCAAGAGCCACCAGGGAGGCTTTTTTTTTTTTTTACATAGAATCTTAGTATGTAACTCAAAATGACCTCAAATTCAGCCTCAGCCTCCACAAAACTGGGATTACACAGGTGTACCAGCATGACTGGCTCATATAATGCTTGATGCTTGATTGCTTTTGTTTGGAGGTAGTTTCTTGCACTGTGTAGTGCTGAGACTCAAACCCAGGGCCTCACCTCTGCTAGGCAACTTCTCTACCACTTAGCTACATCCCAGCCCCTATTCACGTCTCTTCAACTGTATATGTGTTGCTTTTACTGGTTAATGAATAAAGCTGTTTTGGCCTATGGCAGGGCAGAATATATCCAGGTTGGAAAAGAGATATAGAGAGAGTGTAGGTGGGGTCAGAGAGATGCCACGTAACTGTGGAAGGAGAAAAACGCCAGCCAGAACCTCACCGGTAGGCCACAACCTCATAGCAATATACAGATTAACAGAAATGGGTTAATTTAAGATGTAAGAGTTAGCTAAAAATATGCCTAAGCTATTGACCAAACAGTGTTGTAATTAACATAGTTTCTCTGTTATTATTCGGGTCTGGGCAGCCGAGAAACAAGCAGTCTCCTTTAACATTCAACCAACTTGTGCGAGTTTGTGCCACTGTGCTGTCTTCCTGTGTCACACTGTTGTGACTTCTCCTCTAGCATGCCAATCATCCTTCGGTTTGTCCTCATTTGTAGATGCACAGAAATTTTAGAGTTTATGTCATCAGCTCTGTTGACCTTTTCTTTGCTTCTGAACATTAAACAGTTCTTCCTCACCACAATCCCAGCTGAGGACCAGACCCAGGGCCCTACTAGGCAAATGCTCTACCACTCAGCTAAATTCCCCACCCCCATTAAACAGTTCTTATCACAGGAAAGATTTGGCAATGTTCCATTTTCTTTCTGTTTTTGTTTTCACTCTGATCACTCTTTAGTTCATCTGTGATTTTTTTTTTATGTTACTATAAAATCTGATGTAAGTACGTTTTAAACGCCTTTGACTGAATTCATCTTTCTACTCCCTGTGGCTCGGATGCATCCTTTACTAAACAGCCACCTCCAGTCTAACCGTGCACGAACTGAAACTGGCAGGCGTGAGGAGGAGAGGGCCAGAGCCAACTGCCTGGACCAAGTGCGGCTCCTGGAGAGCACCAGTGAGCCTCGAGACTGCCTCGTGGCGTCTCTGTGGGCCTTTGTCGCCATCTACTGAATCTGGAGGGCTCAGAAGCACAGTCTCAACAACGGCTACGGGGTATGGGGGGGAGAGAATGAAGCCCTTTAGGTTTGGCTAGTCCTGAGAGCAAAAGAGGTAAGTTAGAGAAGACCAGAGGAAAGTCCCCAGATGTACCAATTGTATTTAGGGAGAATGCTTGTCCTGAAACTTTTTTATTATCGTCCGTCAGTCAGCAAGGTAAGTTGGTCAGTAGGGCTGGGGGGGGGGTGTGCACACGCGCCTGTGGGTATGTACCCACAGAAATCAGAGAGCACCTTGTGTGGGTCAGTTCCCCTTCCCCGAATTGGGTCCTGGGGAACGAACTGGAGTCATTAGGTTCGGCAGCTTTACCCACTAGCCCTTGCTTTGAGGCTTTTAAGATGTCGTCTGTCTTGCTTCGTTTCTGCCCTTTCTTCATACAGCCTCAGCAACCACACTCCTGAGAAGTTTAACTCTGCTCTTCCCCCACCAGATGCGAAGAAGGAAGAGTCTAGGACGCACCAGTCTTTCCAGCAGGAAACAAGAAAGAATCCAGAATTAATGTGGACTAATGCAGGCAGTTAAGGAGGACCCTCTGGATAAAGGGTGGCCCAGGACTTACCCTAAATGTTGGGAAGGGAGGCAAAGACAGAGATCCCTAGAGTTTTCTGGTTCTCCCTTTCTTCTGCAGAAATCTGCATCCTTTTACACCTAAAAGAACACATTCTTCCCCAAGACCTCTGTGTTCCCAGCGCTTTTCCCTACTCACAGGTGCAGCTGTTCGGGATTCCCGAAAGTAGCAAGGGGCAGAGGTGCCAAACAACACATATCCTCGGCTGTTCTTTTTCTAAGATTTTTTTTGTTTTTTAAAATTTGAATATGCCTGGGGGTGTACACCTGTGTCCGGGTGCACTTGGCGGGCCGAAGGCTTGAATCACCTGGAGCTGGAGTTACGGACAGCTGTGAACCAAGTCCTTTCCAAGATGTCTCTGCGCATGCGTTAACTGCTGGACTGAGTCTCTCTCTCTCTCTCTCTCTCTCTCTCTCTCTCTCTCTCTCTCTCTCTCTCTCTCTCTCTCTCCAGTCCTAAGCATTTGCTAAGGACAGGTCCTAATTGAAAAAGGCTTCATTCCCACCTGATTCTGAGTAGAAAGTCAGCTATGGATAACCACTGAAGGACATAGAATGCATCTTTTTTAAAAAAAATTGAAATTATTTCAGTTCTTTGCATAGACAAAGCAATTATTACACTTTGATTTTAAAAGATTTCTATTTCTACGGGGGAAACAGTATTGCCTGGAACTAAGTACTGGACATAATCTATGGTTAGAGCATGCTACCAAAATGTTTTGGATAGGTCATGAGTTTTGGATAGGTCGTGAAGCTAGATGGCGAGAATCGTGTACGTTTTACACTTGGAAAGTCTTGGTCTTGACATCTCATTTAACCATCATGACTATTTGGGAGACAATACGGGGTCCTCGGGAAGACATGTACTCAGGTACAGACAACCAGCAAATAACCAGCTCTCACCCTTTACGTGTTTGTTGAAAGACTAAATGACACAGTCGACAAACCATGCTTCACGGAGCATCTGGAATAAGCTGCTGAGCGATGGCTGTCAGTTATGTCTGCACTGATTTAGGGGTGAGGAGAGGGGGCTTCTGAGTGGTTGGGTGATGTCCAAAATGCTAGAACTAACTACAGAAGAGGTGGAAGTCCAGCCCTGACCTAGTAACAGACACAGTTGAGAGAGTACTTGCCTTTTAGTATCCCTCCCCATGGTGTGGGGGTGAGAGACAGAAGATTGCAAATCAAATGAGCTGGCCTCTCAGCTAGCCCCCTCCTCATTCTGCCCACATCTTCCTCCCTGGCTTTATGCTTTTTGCCTAGACATATGATCATGAGACGCAGTTGGCAGAAAGTATGGAGTGTTTTATAAACTTAAGATCTGCTATACGCATAAATGAGACAATGGAGGCAGACAAGTGTTTATGGATGACCCACTCTGGAAGTCTGTGGCATTTATTTTGCCCTCACAGTGCCAGGAGGGAGGGCTCCATGTGAGACATCTGGGAGCCAGAAAGGTTCAGTCATTTCTGCCTAAGCATAAGAAGCAAATAGAACCAGACCCCATACTGGCCGTCCCTATAGTTGCCTCCCTGGCAAACTCCGGGGGAATTATGCAAAAGGATGGTTTCTGTGTTCCAGGGACCCTAAAGGGCCACACTAGAGTGAAATCGACGTGAAATCCTACTTTGACCTGCTAGCATTTCAGTAACAACAGAAGAATCTTGTGAAATGCAAGGCTGGGCTTTCCTCTGGGACTAGCAGAGATGGCTACATTGAGAGAAGAGGTCACTAAATATGATTTCAATGCCAGCCAAGAAAAGCAACAAAGGCCACAAGAAATGCCAGAGCCAAGAGGGACCCCAAGAGTCCTCCCCCATTAGTTTTAGAAACAGAAAGGCTGGGGGTGCACCTCGTACGTCCTCTTGGAACGGCTCCATGCTAGAAGGTTGGACATGTTGGTTATTTTCACCTTCATGAAACAAGGAAGGAACATAACTGCACAAAAGGGGGGAAGTTGAGAAAGTAGGAAAATGAGCCTTGAGAGATTTCCGACTTACAAACCATCATGGCTTGCAGTACTGCCTCTAAAATGACCCACAGGTCTTGGGCCCAGGGTCCTAACCTGCTCAGTGGACTCCTGTGATATGAGGAACTCAAGTACACTTTGATACTGATGACAAGACTGTGGAGTAGAATTTGCATAAGATGCTTCTTTTTGTCTTATGAAACGGGGTCTCCTATGTAGCCCTGGTTGTCCTGGAACTCTCAATGGAGACCAAGCTGGCCTTGAACTCATAGAAATCCCCCTGCCTCTGCCTCCTGAAAGTTGGGTTTAAAGGTGTTCTCCACCATAACCACTACAAAGTACTTTTAGACTTTGTCTCATTTAACCCTCCTATACCAGTACTTGCTTCTTACTGTGCTAAACAGAACCTGAGACTTGAAAAAGCCAAGATGTTACCTTAAGACCATGCAATCTTAGCTGGGTGGTGGTGGCACATGACTTTAATCCCAGCACTCAGAAGACAAGGGCAGGTGGATCTCTGAGTTTGAGGCCAGCCTGGTCTACAGAGTGAGTTCGAGGACAGCCAGGGCTACACAGAGAAACCCTGTCTCAAAAAAAAAAAAATCATGCAGTCTTTGGGTTGAATGACATGAAATAGTCATTCTTAAAGATCAATAGTGGTAACCGAGGCTAGAAGTCAATGGTCAATGGTAAACCCTCATTTAGTCTGTGTGAAACCCTAAATTCCATCTTCAGTATCACAAAAGAATAAATAATAAATAAAAACATATGATGGGTTAATATTGTCAGTTTCACAATAGTACAACCCGATCATAAATGGCAGGGCCAGGAGCTGAGTCACCTCTGTCTAGCTCCTAAGACAATTATCTGGAAGCTTTCACTCAGCCTTAGGAGAGCTGTTTACATTCTCATGTCCTTACACAAATGCACACACACAAGCACACATTCAAACACACATGTACACATGCATACACATGCACACACATATACACACACACACAAGCACATTCTCAAGAAACTGGAAAAGCAGAGCATCCCTCCATGAAGTCTTTAGGATGAGCTCCTGATTGAAGCTCTTGCTTCCCAAATGTATCGGCCCCTAACTTCAGCAGAGCACGTGGAGCTGCTGGTCCTCTGGGTGGACAAGCAAAGGGAATGTTTGTCTCTGTAACCTTTTTAAAAAGACAGAAATGAGGGCGAAGGGAAACGGCTCAGTATAGGCACTCCTGGGCAAGGATGAGAGCCTGTGTCCAAACCCTGGAACCCACATGAAAAGCGAGATGCAGTGGCCCGCCTCTGTAACCAGAGCACTCCTAAGGCTGAAGGGAAGTGAAGACAGGAGAGTCATCCCAAAGCTCATGGACCAGGCAGCCTGGAGAATACAGAGTGGGAGAATCAGCAAGAGAGAACTGACTCCCAAATGTTGTCCCCTGACCTTCACATGCCTGGCGTAGAATGAGTGTTCTTGTACACAGGGAACACACACACACACAAATACACATAAGATTTTGAGAGCTTAGGAGATGAAGTTGATAGAGTGCTTTCTATGTAACTATGACAACCTGAGTTTCGATCCCCAGAACCCATGTTAAAGCCTGTCACCTTTAACCCCAACACTGGGGCAGGATTGAGATGACAGAGACAGGAGCCTCCTGGAGCTCCATGACCAGTGAGTCTGGCCTTCTTCATCGAGCTCCAGGTTCAGTAAGAGACCTTGTCTCGCCTGTCAAAAAATAAAGTGGAAGTTAAGAAAGACGCCTCTGGCTTGCATGTGCACTTGCATACATGTTCATGTGCACAAGACAAGAAGCAAGCCATGTCTCTTAGGATTCCTCAAAATGCGGGAAGGGGGCATCAAGGATCTCTTGTTAAGCTTTGGGAACCAAAGTGCTCCAAGAACCAAGCTACACTCGACCTCTTCCGCTAGCCCTTTTGGTACCTTTTAGCTACCAAATTACCTGCCCTCATTTTTAACGGAGTCACAAGGAGTGAGATGGTTGTGTGCCCTTGTGAGGCTCGATTCAAAACAACAGTTCTCGGTATACCTTTGATCTTGAACCCAGCACTTAGGAGGCAGTGAGGCAGGTGGATCTCCATGAGTTTAGCGATAGCCTGGTCTTCATATTAAATTCCAGGCCAGTTGGAGATATCTAATGAGACCTTGTCTTAAAAAAAAAAAATTCTCCAGATAAGGGACTTACATCTCATGACATGCAAGAGGCTACCAGAACTTCCCAACCCTCCCCGCTTCACCTGTCTACCACTGGGGTTCCGGTGCCATGTTCACTGGGACAAGAATTGGGTTTGGCAAAGACCAAGCAGGCCCAATGCTTCTGTCAGAAAACATCTTTCAAAACATGGCTTTCTGTCCAGATTGCCACTGTATTCCAGGCTCTTAGTGTCACCCAGTCCCCTCAAGCATCCTCAAATGGCTCATGCTGACAGATGTCCCCAGCTCTCCAGACAACAGCAAGACCACACCCGTTTTCCCCCTCAGTCCTTACTGTGGTCTATGGCATCTACTCTGCACGTATCTGCTGAGTAGAGCTAAGCAGTAGAAATGGATTCTAAACTCCTCTAACTTCAGACCTCAACGTGGCTTCCCCAAGCTGTCTCTCTGCATCATCTTAACTCATAAAGCGGCAAGGTGATATATCCCTCTTTCCATCGGAATTTCATCTGTGGATGAACCCTCTCACTTCACTAACTCCAAGTTTTTTTCTCAGTGAGCACCTTGCTATCAAATGTACTGACAAAGTTCAGGACAGTCTCAAGTATTTGGACCAAATGAGATAAT
Source organism: Dicrostonyx torquatus (assembly GCA_028555095.1). NCBI lineage: Eukaryota > Metazoa > Chordata > Mammalia > Rodentia > Cricetidae > Dicrostonyx > Dicrostonyx torquatus. Next base: position 76,743 of record JAQHUG010000189.1, on the reverse strand, counting down.
TCTCTTAGAATGCTGAACAATAGATGAAGAGCCCAGTGCCTATCTAGCCCAGTCGGTGCTTCCTTGGCCTGAGTTTCCTCTACATCCATCCTTACACTCCTGTGGAGAGCAAAATCTAAACACATCCCAGCCAGGATTGGGCATTTATACGCACACAACCAGGAATTCAATAGAACTGTTCTTACCTTCTGGTGTAGTCAGATCTACTGGCTACCGTACAGATGAAAATGAGGAGAAAATGGCCAGGTCTTATGAGTGAGTCCGGTACTCATGGGGATAGGCAGTCCCCATTTCACCATTGGCCAGCCCAGTGAGGGATAGCAGCCAGTGAGCAGCGCCCCTTGCCACTGGCAGCTGCCTTAAGTCTCCACCCCAGGGACCCTGGTTTAATCCCGCCTGGGTTTGGGAAGCCAAGTAGAGCTTCGGTCCAGCTCTCCTGTGCCCAGCCTTTGGCCGTGCTCCTCCAGGGCGGCAGATGGGGCAAGGGTAAGGACAGCAATAAAAACAAGATGTCTCTGGATGTAACTAGAAACGTCCTCAAGTAAAGTGAATTGTTCCAGGATCAGGAGACCTCCCTCTCCCATAAGTCAACAACACTAATTCTCACATCGTACTCCTGTTTATTGTGTGGAACTAAATGTGAGACTGTGCGGTTCAATATTTCAGCAAGAATGATGAGGGACAACCCTAGGAGAAAAAGTGGAAGGGATCCTCCCCTCTCTGACCCAGATTCCCTATTGAGGAAAGACCATGTGTACCAGTGATTCTCAACCTTCCTAATGCTGCAGCCGTTTAATACAGTTCCCCATGTTGTGGTGACCCCAACCATAACATTATTTTCATTGATATTTCATAGCTGTAATTTTGCTATTGTTATGAATCATAATGTAAATATCTGATGTTTCCAATGGTCTTAAGCAATCCCTGTGAAAGGGTCCTTCAACCCCCAAAGGGACTGTGATCTACAGGTTGAGAAATGCTGATGTGCATGACCTCTGGGAACCAAGGTACAGGGAAGTTCCTGATGTGGTGTGGGGCAAGTTCAAGGCCTTTAGCAGTTCCGAATTCCAAAATCCATGGTCCTTACATAATTCAAGCCCAGGATCGCAGAAAACTTACACTGGCATCAGAGCACTGCCTTTTAAGATTTCCCGGTTCCAAATGTCAAGATAAAGTTTTGAAAACTAATTTTCTGTGTATAGAATAACCTTGTTTTCCCAGTCCCTAAAGTATACACCTTCTCCGTCTATTGGGAAGCCCAGGTCTGGGTTCTAGGAACCCGCTAACCTGTTCCTAGAAGGCCTGAGGTTGGAAAGCCAATGCAAACCCATGTCCTGTATTTGAAAGCCCAGAGTTGGTTCTCAGGAGCACAGATCTGAAGAACTGAATCATGCTTTCAGACAGGGCTCCGGATGCCAGTAGTAGCTTCAGTAAGTCCTTCAGAAACAGAATGTTCCAGGCACAGGCTGGGCAAGTGTCTGCTGCTGCCAACTACAACCTTGCCTGGCCACACAGAACCTAAAAGTCTTGCTTTTACTAATGGATGGGACATTGTCAAGTGTCGAGAAAGTCAAGTCCAAGTACGCCCTTACACCACGTCTTCCTATTAATACACAGATGTTTAACAGTAAGAGAAACACACCCAGGGCATGAAGCTGGATCTCTCTCTCATTTGCTTGCTAATGCCTCCTGGCCTTCACCTCTCCTCATTTATACCCTTCACGGTAGTTCTGGTCGCCTGTCCCCGCCTTCCATATTGGCACCATGCCAGTTTCAGCAGATTCTAACCATTGCACAAGATGGCGTGACTTTCACCCCAAAACTACACCAATACTTTGCTGGGTCTGGGAGTCAGCCAGCTGCATTGTGAAAGCCTGTCATTGTATGAAGCCTCAGGAGAATCCACCTCCCACCACAGAGGGCATGATGTGGAAACAAACGCTCGTTAAGAGACTAAAAGGGAAAAGCATTAAACCACACATGTCTTGAGCCTAGTTTTTCTGAGGACAGCTGTGTTACTGCCCGGAATGAAATAGCCACAGAAATTTGGTCATTTCCTTTGGGCGCTCTGTCCACATTCAAGCCTTTGTCTCCATGTGAAGTGAGACACTAAAGTAAAAGGCCAGATGCCTGAGTTTCCGTAACTGCGGCTAAATTTTTATGTCTATCATTGCTTAATCATGACTTTTTAAAAATTTTCACTGAAATAACATAAAATTGTATTTTAAGACATAATACTGTGGAAGAGTGGATCTCTCCTGCAGCACCCCAAATCCCTAGACATTCAAGAAGGAAGTATGTCTTTGTCTTAGACGAATAACTCAGTGGTAGAGTGGTACGCTGACTCCTGATCTCTATCCTTGCTACCAGGAAAGAAAATAAAGTAAAGCACCAGCCTATGTGCTATACCAAGACAGAGCCGCAATTGCTCTTCATCCAAAGCAGGTCTGATGGGCACTGAGGCGCCTGTGGCAGCAGTGCTCCGGCCAACAGCCACTTGCCTTTACTGACAGACGGCTGCTGACTCGGGCCTGCCTGGCTTGGACGGGCAACCTTAGGCTCATGTGTTGAAACTCCACGTCCTCATTTGCATTTTGCTTTTTAAGTTTTCACACAAGGGTACAGTCCGCTTGGAGCGCATCCTTCCTTTTCTCGCCCCTCCCCCCTCCCACTTGTGCTCTTTGTCCCTTAGACACTCTCACTTGTGTTTTCATTGTACAGAGACATACAGGATCTTATGGAAGTCTATAAAACCCAGGGACCACAGATGAGGGAGCACACACAGGCAATCTGCCCTTCTCAGACTGGCTCCGTTCCCGCGCTACAGCTGTCTTCAGCTGCACACGTTTTCCTGCGCACGACAGAACCTCATCCTTCTTTACAGCTGAAAGAAAAATTCCACGCCACCACATTTTCTTTAAGCAGTTTCTATGTTGGACACCTAAATTGGCTCGCTAGACTGGAGCTGCAGTAGGTATGAGCGCGCAGCCCCTGCGAGGGGCTGGCCTGGGCAGAGGCAGGCTTTGTGTGGTAGAGCCAGTTTTCATTTTGCCAGAACCCCCCAGACTGATTTCATAGGGGCTGGGCTAGTTTTCATTCCTACCAGCCGTGTGTAAGGGTTCCTATTTGTCTACAATCCTTGACAGAATTCATCCTTATCTGTTTTCTTACGAAAGCCATTCTGGCTGGGGTAAGATGGAATCACAAGGTTTTGGTTTGCATTTCTGATTACTGAATTAGAGTCATTTGGGAAGAGCGCCTCAACTGAGGAAATCAAATGAGGATGGCACTGTAGTTAAGTCTGTGCGGCATTTTTTTTTTCTTGATGATTGCGATGGGAAGGCTCAGCCCGTGTGGGCGGAGTTATCTCTAGACAGGTGCTCATGGATGGTGTAAGAGAGCAGCAGGCTGATAGCTGGGCGGTGCTGGCGCACACCTTCAATCCCAGCACTCGGGAGGCAGAGGCAGGTAGATCCTTGTGAGTTCGAGGTCAGCCTAGTCTACAGAGTGAGTTTCAGGACAGGCTCCAAAGCTACGCAGAGAAATCCAGTCTCGAAAAAACGAAGAAAGAGAGGGCGGGCGAGAGGAGAGAGCAGGCTGAGCTGCAGTTTCTGCTACTAGGTCCTACCTTGACTACCTTGACCTCAGAGTTGTCCACTGGTGTTTTACACAGCAGTAGAAACCCTAAGATAAGCCACCTGAAGACAGTTTCTAATGGATGGTGGAGAAAGCAGATAAAGATGCCAGAGAACTCTGAAGAACTCCGTGGAATGTTTCTTCCTGTAGATCCTGCAGGTCACAAGAGGTAGAAATACACTTTTGTTTAAGTCATCCCATCATTTTGTCTTTGTTATAGCAGACTAGTAATACATGGCACATGACTTTGTACAAAAGAAATAATTTTGCATTCCAAATAATAGGAATTTTTAAGGTGAAGGGGTTCTGGTGAACCCAATGGTTGAGTTCTTGCCTACTATATGCAAGGCTTGAACTAGATCCTTCCCTGGGGAGAGGATTAAAAAAACAAACAAACCAGAAAACTGCAGAGGAAAGGAATGAAGGAAGGGAAGAAGGGAAGAAGGGAGGTAGGGAGGAAGAAAGGAAGGGATGGGAGAAAATTTCTCTGAGCCTGGATAGTTTTTTGTTTGTTTGCTGTTTTATGTGGTGTGATGTGTGTGTGTCAGTGTGGGAAGGTGTGCCTTCTCCTTAGGGAAATATAGGAGAATCGCTGACCTCTTGAATTTTTCAGGCTAGTCCTAAAAGCTCTAGAAATGTTAATTTGGTTGGTTTTTCTCTAAACAACACATAAAACACAGCATTTACATTCAGAGCACCAAACTGAACAGAATTGGGGGGGGCTGATTCATGTTCTCTGCTTCCTATTGGGAACAGGGAGGCAACTTTAAAAGCCGTAGCAGGTGTGAATTGTAACAAGCCCACAGTACAATTGACGCCCTGATGGAGGTACCATTCAGGCTTGGAATCCAGCATGTAGACAGGAACGCCTGCCAAAACAAGACAAAGACCTAATCCATCAATCTATAGTTCTGAAAAAGTCCCTTTATGTACTAACCTTGATTTTTGGCTTCTATAGTTCTGCTTCTGGTTAACTGTTCTTGCTGACTAAGGTGTGTCGATCCAGGACTCGCTTGTTGTGCTAAAAGCTCACCTCGAGAAAGGCTCAGAACTGAACTTGTGAACACCCAGTGTAGCCATTGGCCAGCAAATAAAGACTTCCTATTGCCTTGAACCCAAGTCTGAGCAGTCTTCTCTGGTGGCTAACCCACAACAGAACAATTCTTTCGAAGATTTTAAGAGACTTTCATCTCACTTTCCTGTCTTACCTTTCACTTACACAGAAAAGCGTGGCAAACATTTTACTCAGAGAGCCATCTTTCCATCTTCCTTCCAAACTGCTTTAATAATGTTACCATAGCAACAGTCCAGCAGACAGCTGTTTTTGGAACGGCTACCATGCTCAAGACCCTGGCGAAGAAGACACATGTCCTATGGACCAGAGTGGGTGTGTTCTGGAGCATTTGATGAAATGCATGGGGACATCATTAATGACTGGTACAGAAAGGCTCCTCTGGTCACAGACCTGTGCAATGTGATCATCAAAGATGCTCCTCTTGGTCGGTCCAGGCGCTATGTCCTCTGCAAGCATCATCAAACACAGACACTGTCATGGATTCAGGGAAAGACTCAAGTTTGGA
>JAQHUG010000189.1:41817-56644 GCA_028555095.1 Dicrostonyx torquatus | reverse complement strand
CCTGGATACTCGGGGTGCTTAGCTGTCCATAAGCTTTGCGCCCGATTGCAATTGTGAAATAAACCACCTCATGTGTTTGCATCTAATGGCCTGGTTATTGAGTCTGGGGACTCCTTGGTGTTAAGACCACTTTTCAGGTCTTTCAGGAGGCAGATTTGGAAAGCAAGCATTTGCATAAAAGAACCCAACAATTGGATGGCTGGAGAGATGGCTCAGTGGTTAAGAGAGAGCACTGTGCTTGCGGAGGACTCAAGTTCAGTTTCCAGCCACCCACAAGAGGGGGGTACAACTGTCTCTAACTCCAACTTCAGGGATCCAATGCCCTCTGCTAGCTCTGGACTCACAAGCACATCCCCACACACATATACACATAAACTAAAAATAAAATAGAAGCATTAAAGAGAAGTACCCCAGCAAGGACATCCCAGAACGGATATCAGCAGAGTAAAGGTCTCTAAAAATAAAATGCAAGGGGGTGGGGTTCCGTTCCAGAATGATCCAGGGGTTAAGGGAGTCCTGAAGGGTGGGCATAGCTGGAGATACACTTTCTGGGCAAAGGAATGCCTGGAGTGTGGGCACTGAGCAACGACCTGGAGTTGGTAGTGGAGGCACAGTTTCCTCATCCAGCAGGTGAGACGCTGTGACTGATCTCACCCTCTGCCTAGAGGCCCCACGAACTGTGTTCTGGGGTAACAGCTTACCCAGAACGGGTTGGGGTGAGTAGCACAGGGCAGAGCAGACCACACTCTTCTGGAAACCCTTCAGAAATCCCACCATCGGGTGGAGGCTCTCAGGGTAGCTGGACAGGGTCCTGTGGCACTGAACAGCCTGGTTGAAGTGGACAGTGAGAACATCTGGCTTGGGGTTGGGCCACACCTCTGTCTTCCAGCTGTGACTGCAGGAAACACCAGGAAGTTTCTCTTTAGGGCATTCAGGCCCTGGAATTCCTCCACAGAAGGTGAGTCCTGAGGCTGGGGTAATGGTGACAGCCTTGCCATAGGTGAGGGAGACATGGAGAGGCAGAGAGAAGCCCTTGATTATCCTCTGTATCAACTGAAAGGGTTGTATCTCCAGGGTCAGTAGCCTCAGGACCTCAGATGCTGCCAGGGACCACAGAGCCACCATGTACAACACTCCTCCATCAAAACTATTTTTTATTTTCCAAATTAAACAACAATTTGCATCCAAAATGTGAATCCCAAGAATTCTCACAAACATATTACAAAGGACAGCCCAAGAAAGGAATCTTGCACAGTTACTCAAAAGTTCAGCTCTGCGATGTACCCTTAAACTGACAGGACACTGTATCTTACAATCTTCCATTTCCAAATAGAGAATGCTAAAAAACAAAAACAAACAAACAAAAAAAAAAAACCCCCCAGCTATCTGTCCATACATAGCAATCAATAAGGAACCTCTTTGAAAGCCTTCAGAATGAGGGTCCCACTCTGTACCTGTTGATGTGGGCGTGTGGGTGTAGTTTTCGTTTGGTCTTTTTTCAAGACAGAGTTTCTCTTTGTGTGACTCTGGCTGTCCTGGAACTAGCTCCATAGACCAAGCAGGCCTTGAACTCACAAAGATTCGTCTGCCACTGCCTCCAAGTGCCAGGACTGAAGGTGTGTGCCACCACCGCCCAGCTTTGGCTTTTGTTTATAAAGCAACTCATAAAGACTGCTTAGCATTTCACCCACAGCTCCACACCATATCCTACCTACTGGAGAATCTACGGCTTTATTTGATTTCTGCCAGCTCTTCCTCTATCATCAGCACATCACACTTCGACTGGGCAGGATCTAGGTTTATTTAAGTCTATGAAAAACTAAAATTCAAAGCAAATTCAATCTTGCTTAAGGGCACATTGTAAAGTAACAATTCTTGATATCACATGTCTCATATGATCCATTTGAAACCATGGAAAAGCAAGAGACAAAACAAATCTGAAACAGCTAAAACATCTTTTAAAATGCACCAAGCTCGTGAAGTCTCATACGAAACTTCTATTTTCTGTACATACTCCTGTCAAATGAAACTATTTCCTGTACACCACTTCTTTAACCAACTGGTCTTCTGCTTCTTTTCTTTTGACCTAGATGGACTCCTAGAGACGCTTGTGATTTCTCTCAAGAGACCGAGAGCTTTCTCTTCTCCTATCTCTGGAAACTGACCTACTTGCTCAGGCCTTAAGAGAAGCTTCTTCCTGGAGAATAGGGCCGAGGTGGCAGACTCCTCCAACAGGAATCATCTCAAGGGGGACGACCCAAGAGGGAGGTGGGCCACGATCTCGACATCTCTATTCAACCACTCGGCAGTTCCACATAGTGTTCTTCCATCTAGCTTGCAGACAGCATCAGCAGCATCTCCGAGATGCTCAAACTCAAGGAAAGCAAAGCCAGGAAGGTTTTGAGCAATCCACACACTTCGGAGTGGTCCATAATAGCCAAAAGCCTGTTCTAACGCAGTCTTGTTCCCGTTGTTTTCAAGATTACCTACATAACCTTACAGTCCAATGGACAGGAATCACGATGCGTTTCGAGATCCTGGGTTCAAAGAGCTGAAGCTCAAATCCTAAGGTTCCAACAGGCCCACCGGCTCCCCTCCAGCTTTGCTTCCACAGATGCTCTCTTCCCCAGTGTTAACAAAATGGTGGAAAACTATTTGGCAAGAAAGGAATTTTACTCCCAAGATTGCAGCTGCCAATCAGTGAAATTTACCGTGCAGGCATGCGCACAACAGAGACTTTACCCAAAAGGTCATAAAGGTCTGCTCTTATTCCTAAGGTGAGAACAACTCTGTCTGGACAGTTAGTTGGAAGATCGCAGAGCGCATGTGATAATGTCTGACACATCCCAGAAGCTGGGGGAGGTGAGCAGCACCTACCGGTGTTGTTAACAATAGTAAGAGCCTGAGTCATCCCCCAAGCATCACTAGACGCTAAGTTTGCTGCTTCTCCTACCGTTAGGAGGAGACTTGGCTACCACTGTCTTCATCCTCGGAAGCACAGACATTCTCAGACACTAAGGGAACGCTCTTAGAAATCAAAACGAGCCACATGCATACACCAACACTTTAAGGGTTTGTAATTTTTTAAGTGGAATAGTTTTCTTTATGGTTTTGCTCAGTATTTTGGGGAAGACGTGACTCTCAAGAGCTTCAGACTATTTTTAGTCTTGGTGCTAATGTAAATGAAGAATGGCAAGGGAAGAGATTCACTAGAGTGTCCCCCCTCTCTCTGTTCACAACTGTGGATACAGTCTGACCAAGCTGCCTTACGCTCCTGCCACCTTGATTCCCCCGCCGTGAGACCTTCACATTTTTTTTTAATATGCATGTGGAGGCCAGCAGACAACTTTCTGGAGTTGGTTCTCTCCTCCCGTTGTGGGTTCTGGGATTAACAAGACCTTCACATTTGAAGGAAGGGGAAAGACCAGGTAGAAGACTCATTGGGATGGTGTGGGGTGATAAGAATTGGAATCACTCCCTCTACAGTCTTTATCTTTGTAGCTCCTACATACTAACATCTTGGAAAACTTGATTTGGGAGCCTAGGGTTTAGAATTATTGAATTGTTCTTCTCTCTATATACTTCAGCTAGTCAACTCATCAGTAGTCTTGGTAAAGGTTTAAACTACATGTAATAGAGTTCTCTAGAGTCATAGAATTAACAAAATGACTATATATAAGTATATATCTGAATATATATGTGTGTGTATGTGAATGATTTACAGTCCAACAATGGCTGGCTGTGAATTATGGAAATGTCCAAGAATCTAGTAGTTACTCAGTCCCACCAGGTGAGGTGTCCCAACTGGTCTTCTGTATATGCTGGAACCCCAAAGATGTAGGCTCCAACACCAGTGAGGGAATGGACATGCTAAGACGAGGGGAAGCAGGCAAGCAAACAACAATCCCTTCCTAGTTTGGGAAGGCCTTCTATCTATGCGTTGCCTTTATTGGTTAATGAATAAAGCTGTTTCGACCAGTGGTTTAGCAGAATAGGGCAAGGCGGGAGTTCCAAGCACATGGAAGAGGAGAGAGTAGGCAGAGCCAATGAGACACCATGTAGCCACCGCCTCCACAGGAGACAGATGCTCCCATCCGAGCCTGCCAGACCTTTGCCAGGAGGCCATGACGTCATGGTGATGCACAGATTAATGGAGATGGGTTAGTTTAGGATATAAGAGCTAGGTAGAAAATGCTTAAGCTATTGGCCAAACAGTATTGCAAATAATGCAGTTGCTGTGTGATTATTTCGGGCCTGAGCAGCCTCCATCAACACCTTCCTTCTTCCACTGTCCTTATGTAGGTTTCCAGCAGGAGGTGTGCCCAGCTTAAAGGTGTGCTTTCCAGCCTCAACATCTGCATCAAAAGCCTGTGCCTCCCAGACCTCAGATCCAGGTCAAAGGCATGCTGTCTTCCTGCCTCACAATCCTGATCACAAGCACGGCCTCCATTTCTGGATTGTAGTTCATTCCAGATATAGTCAAGGTGACAACCAAGAATAGCCNGGAGGCCATGACGTCATGGTGATGCACAGATTAATGGAGATGGGTTAGTTTAGGATATAAGAGCTAGGTAGAAAATGCTTAAGCTATTGGCCAAACAGTATTGCAAATAATGCAGTTGCTGTGTGATTATTTCGGGCCTGAGCAGCCTCCATCAACACCTTCCTTCTTCCACTGTCCTTATGTAGGTTTCCAGCAGGAGGTGTGCCCAGCTTAAAGGTGTGCTTTCCAGCTTCAACATCTGCATCAAAAGCCTGTGCCTCCCAGACCTCAGATCCAGGTCAAAGGCATGCTGTCTTCCTGCCTCACAATCCTGATCACAAGCACGGCCTCCATTTCTGGATTGTAGTTCATTCCAGATATAGTCAAGGTGACAACCAAGAATAGCCATCATGCTATGCTAATCAGAAAACACTTGGTAAATGACAATGACGGCAAAATCATAATAAAATAATTTTTGCTTTGGTCTGGCTTTTCTCTTTTCTTGCCCACTAGATGGCAGAATAGTCTCCCAAGTTTTAACAGGCCAAACTATATTTTTGTATATAATATATATATATTCTTTTATCTAGGGGGAAAGAAAAGTTAATGTCATACATATACATATACTTCTCTAGTATATAAATGAGACATATTGACTCCAGGGATACTGGAGCTGTCTTAAAGACCCTTCTCATGGTGGCATACACCTATAACCACAGCATTTAGGAGTCTGAGGAAGGAGGATGGAGGGTTACAACACTAGCCTGGTCTAAGCAGCTTCAAATGCATAGACAGACCATGTCTAAAAAGAGCCCCCAACCTTTCCAGTCCTTATCTGTCTGCAGCTTCAGTACAGGCTTTAGCTTTTGTTGGCAAATTGACTGAGCTATCGTACGACCCGACCCAGGTGAAACTCGCTTGAGTGCAGTGCTATGCTCACACCTGCCCACTTCATCTCTGCATGGTAGCCACATACTTTCGCCTTCGTGTTCTAAGGTAATTACAAATGTAGAACTCAGGGCTTAGGATATAGAACTGTGGATGAGCAGGTACCTAGTATGTATGAGGCCCTGATTAAGTTTCCCACACACAAAGAAGGAGGAAGAGGAGGACAGAGAGGAGGAGAAGGGGAGGAGGAGGAGAAGGGGAGGATGACTAATTTAAAGCACAGTGCATTAAAACAGCTCACCCAAAAAGAGATCCGAGTTGAACCTGGAGGTGCAGGACCTTGCCTGCTTTCTCCTTATTGACGCTGCTACTACTTTCTCCATCTCCCACTTCTGGCCTAGGAACCAGGAATAATCTACATTCCTAAACTGGAATCCTTATCTTTTCAGAGTTCTGTTTGTGAACCAAAACTTTAAACCTGCACATATTTTGAAGTATGTAAATTCTAGTTACAAATGATCACTAGGAGGAATTTGGAATACTTATTATAAAGATTAAAAATATTTTGTAGCCAGGCATGGTAGCACTTGTCTTTCATTCCAGTACTCAAGAGGTAGATGCAGGAGGATCTCTGTGAAATCGAGGCTAGCTTCTCTAGATAGTGAGCTCCAGGACAGCCAGGGTTTCATAAAAATAAGTAAATAAAGAGAAAAAGAAATAACTTTATAATGAGATAAGAAAATTAATTATCAGCCTGCTACCTCTGAGACTTGGGGGTGCCTCTCTCTTTCCTGTCACCACCATGCCATCCAGACTGAGGAAGACCCAGAAACTCCAGGGCCACGTGAGCCATGACAGCATTGGTAAACACCACAAGCATCCAGGAGGCCCTGGGAGCACTGGAGGCAAGCATCACCACAGGGTCTACGCTGACAAACGTCACCCAGGTGACTATGGGAGCGCTGGTATGACCATTACCATTCAAAGGGGAACCAAAGCTCCTGCCAGGCTGTCAACATGGATAAACTGTGAGCACTGCTCAGTGAGCAGACACGAGTCAGTGCTACAGAAGAAAGAACACTGGAGCTGTCCCCGTCGCTGATGTGAGATTGGGGTACTACAATATTCTGGAGATGGGAAGCTCCCTACGCAGCCTCTTGAAGGCCAAATTCTTCAGCGGAAAAACTGAAGAGACGATGAAAGGTCTGGGAGGGGTCTGTGTCCTGGTGGCTTGAAGCCACCCAGGGAAGCTCATTAAATGCTTACATTTTCAATGAAAAATAAAAAGAAAGAAAAAGAAAATCAGTTATTGACATGAATATTTAAGGCATTTGCTGGGAGCTGGAGAGAGAGCTCAGAGGTTAAGAACATTGACTTCTCTCCTAGAGGACCTGGGTTTGATTCCCTGGACCTACATGACAGCTCACAACTGTCTGTAATTCTAGTGCCAGGGGATTCAAAGCCCTCTCCTAGCTCCCACAGGAACCAGGCACACAAATGATGCACAGACATATATGCAGGCAAAATAATAAAACAAAGTAAATATTTTGGTATTTCATTTTAATAAAATAATCATATTTACCCAAGTCAGCAATTTTGCATGTTTCATACAAGTTTATTTCACATAGAAATGAAGAAGCATCTTTCATCTCTGAAGCCAATTTTAATTTATTTTACACACATATGCACATCAATAGTATTAGATGAACCTGGTCACTACACGGATGAAATACTATAGCCATGTAAATAAAGGTATATATATGAATTCTCTCTCTAACCCCCTTTCTCTGTCTCCTATTTAGAAGTTCCTGGCTCACACAACCACTCGACCCTTTACCCTCTCATCCTGCCACTGTTGTTCACTGGCTAGTATAACACCAGAATAAGTTGCAGTTGTTCTCAAAGTTAGTACTCTACTCAGGAAGTAATATAGAGCCCACACCAAGCGCCCTTAACTCCTAGGCTAAGGAACTATTTTCTGAACTATACACCTCAACTCCACCTCATCCAACTCAAATTGAACATAACAAACGTAACTGATTTTTGAAATCTCAAGGAAAGAAACAACCCTAGCTGTATAAGTCCCAATGCAGTAAGTTAAGTAATACAAAAGACTAGAAAACGTAACTCCTCCAAGAATTACTAAGACTATAATAACTAAGATTATAATAACTATAATAATCGAGAGAGGGAGTTAATGAGAGAAATCAAAGAATGACTATAAGTAATGTTCAGAGAACGAAAGAAGGAAAAGCTCCTGAATGAAGAACACATAAGCAGCTGAACGAAAGAATGAGGATCGCGTAATAAGTGAAAGAAATTCAACAAGATATACAAATACTGAGGAAAAGCAAGACTAAAAAAAAAACCCTCAATATGTCAAATAAAAAACCTCTGTGGGACATTTCACCAATAGACTGTGTCAGGAAGAGGGAAAGCAACTGGAGTAATCAAGCAAGGACAAGGATGGAACTTTAAGAAGATACCAGCAGGAATTCTAAGCTACACACGACACTCTTACGAAACCAAACCTACAAGTTATAGGCATAGAAAAAGAAAAATCTTGTTCTAAATGAATAGAAAGTAATTTCAGGGGGCTGGAGCGATGGTTCAGCGGTTAAGAGCACAGGCTATTCTTCTAGAGGTCTTGAGTTCAATTCCCAACAACTGCATGGTGACTCACAACCATCTGTAATGGGATATGATGCCCTCTTCTGGCCTGCAGACATAATGCACAGAATACTATATACTAGCATAGAATACTATACATAATAAATAAATCTTTATTAAAAGAAAATATTTCTAATATGTAATTAAAAAATAAGAAGTTTGAACACAGGTTCCCTTAATGGGTAGGCAACACTTTCCCCAGAAAAAGTGAATTATTAAATGAAAGTCCCAGAGTCTGGCAAAAATTACCCCTCTGTGAGTTATTGACTAGGAAGTTTTTGGAGGTTCCCAAACAACACAAACTATTGCCATTGCTCTTGGCTGCCCACCATAGCTATATGTTAAGGCCTTATTGCTGAAGACACAGCACACTTTGCGTGCAGGTCATAGAGAAAGCAATCAGGAGGTGACATGGAAACTTCCTTCCTGCTGAGTAGCTTTCACATTGGTAGAAATAGGGCACTGGAGAGAAAAAATAATCAGTGAATTCGCCCAGTAGCAGACTATGAATGCTAACCTGCCAGGCAACATACACTTGCTCATGCAATTATGACAAGACTGTCCCGGAGCTAGCTAGTCACTTTCTGATTGGATTTGAGGCAGGATCCAGAGGAGGAAATACATGCCCAGTTTGCATTGCTCCTGGTGATGTTTCCCACCTGGATGGAGCTGCCAAGTGTGGAAATGACCCCTGCATAGACAGAAAGATAGAGCTGCAAAGGAAGGGGCTGGCACATCCCTTTGGTTCTAACAGTTTATATACGTATGTTTTCCTCTCTAGCTAACTTTCATGCTTCTCATTTCCATCAGAGCCTAGAGTGGTGGTTTACATCCTGTGGGTCTCGACCCACTTGAGAGTCACATATCAGATATCCCAAATATCAGGTATTTACACTGTGATTCATAAGAGTAGAAAGATTACAGTTATGAAGTAGCAATGGAATAATTTTATGGTTGGGATCACAGCATGAAGAACTGTATTAAGGTTCGCAGCATTTGGAAGGTTGAGTGCATGCCAGGCTGACATGGGTCCCTTGTACATGTGGTTCTGTGTTTGTTCATAAGTAGTGGGTTTCTCCTACTGACATGGTGTCAGAACACGGTCCAAGAATAAATGAATGCTTGTGACAACTCCAAGACAAATTTTGTAACCTCATTTTCTTCAAAACACAGAATTGCTCTTGGAATGTGCCTTCATGCCCCTCTCAGGTGTAGAGGGAGGAGGGAGCTTACTTCAGACTACGACTGGCTGCTGTTATTTGTTTCAATGCCTCTATAGAAAAACGCTTTTGCCATGTGTAGCTTGTCCTTGTAAGACTACACTTTACTCCCGTGACTGCTCTCAATCCTCAGAGTACAAATTGTCTGAGGCTCTGAATAAAGCTAGTTATTACTTGAGACTTTAGTCCGCCTCATTTTGAGGCCCCGTTCTCCCAGGTTCCACCGACTTTAGAGCAATAAACGAAGAGTTTTTGCAGTTTGGATATTCCTGTTATAGATTGCATTCTCATCCCCATTCACAGTAACTGGGCTATTTTCTGCAAGAAATTAGTTAGGATATCCACAGTGTAGTGAAAAGCAACCTAGCCTGTCTTATGCTGAGTAATTTATAAAGAATGGACACTTAGTTCTGGAACCTGGGAAATTTAAGCTTAAGGTGCCTCCATCTCCCACTGAGTCATCGCAAGGGGGAAAACAAAGTCTTTTACTATGTCGGGAATCCTGGAGTTACTGAGGGCAACACTAGGGGGTTTATTACATTGGGGTCTTCCACCTAAACTTTAGAGGAGACAAAAACATAATGTCCACTAACTAAAAACCTTACAGGACAAATACATATTCCCAGACAACATAGAGATTCTGACCCTGTGGGTCTGTGTAAGGGCTGGAAAAGTACTTCTTGCAAACCCCTTGAGTGCTTCTGATGCAATCCCAGGAGCCTTTGAGAACTCTGGCTCTAGAAAAATGGGCACGACTGGACAAACCTAGACACATTTCTAGTGGAAACAATGACATTCCTTCCACCGTGTGGCAAAGGTTCATTTATTTCATGTGCATTGGTATTTTGCCTCTGAGCCATCTCTCCAGCCCCGAAGGGGTACTTCTGTCTGTTTGCCTGAGTGCATGTATGCACACCACATACATATAGGGCCTGCCGGGACCGAAGGGGGCGTTAGAGCCCCTGAACTGGAGTTAGTAGTTGTGAGCCGCCAGATGAGCGGTGGTCCTCCGCAAGGGCAGCCAATGCTATTAACTGCAGAACCATCTCTCTAGCTTCAGACGCCGCATTTGTGAACGCAGTTTGCCCTATGGCCACTCAGAATCGGGGGCGAGGGCAGTAGTCCACCGGGTGCCCCCTTCCGGGGAAAGGTCAAGAGTAAGCGTCCCGGCCCGACCTTTGGGGGGACTATGGCAGCAAACGCAAGTCACTTGCTTAAAGCGGCTCCTAGCGCGGGCAGACCTCAGCTAGGCCAGGTCCTTCCCGGCGGAGCATGCCGGGTCCGCGTCATCCCCGCCGCACTCCGCAGTGACCAGAACGTGCCCGAGTCTGTCCGCGGAGTCCTCACAAGATTAACTCAGTGCAGCCCCACAGCAGGAGCCGACAGCTCCGAGCCTAACCAAACGCGCGCGTCCTCCCGACCCGCGCGCAGGAAGTGACGCTAGCGTAACGCGCACTCCCGCCGTGTCTTTCGCCGCCGTCCTGTGGCGGGAACAGCGGCTCAAGAGGAACGGTGGCGATTGTAAGTGTCGTTTCTGCGTGTTCTCGGCCTGGGCCCGGGCTGGCGGGGACAGGGCTGAGTCCTCCACCTACGCGGTGGTCACTGCAAAACGCGGTTCGGGCTGCATTGTCATCGGCAGTAGTCCCGCGAGGTGGCAAGAAACTAGCCTTAGACCAGACAGTCACCGCGTACTGTGTTTTGTCGAGCATTAATTAGTCCGTGGGCCAAGCTCAGCTTCGTTTTTGCAGTCGTTTCCTTTTTTTTTTTTTTTTTTTGAGACAGGGTATATCTGTAGCTTTGGAGCCTGTCCTGGAACTTACTCTGTAGTACCAGGCTGGTCTCGAACTCACAGAGATCCGCCCGCCTCTGCCTCCCAAGTCCTGGGATTAAAGGCGTGCGCCACCACCGCCCAGCTTGCGGTCGTTTATTTTTGAATCGTCGTTAGTCCCGTCTTCACATTTCATTTGAAGGAAAGCGTTCGCCAAATGTCATGGAGCTAGTCACGTCTAAGCACCGACTGTAGCAGTGGGAGAAAGAAAACAAAAACAAAACACTTTGCTATCAATGCTGGGAGTTACCAGAGAAGCCGGGGATAGCGGAGGGGTGGTGGTTTTGAAGCCCCTGAAAATAGCCTGTAAATGTATTTATGTATTAGTAGTTAGGTTTTGTATAAATCTTAACACTTAATCTCATTTTGATTTCTTATTTTGAGTCTATCACAGTAACTCCTGCCCTTATAGCAAGATCCCACCCTCCCCGCCCCCCCAAGTCTTTGAAGGCCAGCATTGGCTTTGCTAGAAAAGCCGCTCTCAAGGCCCAAGGAGAGACGATATTGGTCAACTGTTCAGATTTGTCTCAGGTCCTATAAAGTCTTTGTTCCCTCTTGTGACCCTGAATGCATTCAGAGCATTCTAAGTCATGAGGTGATGCCCTTATTAAGTAATTGTTGCATGTCTTGCACAAGGTTAGGCGTCTTTCACAGGGAACTTGCTCATAATGCTTTCTTTTTCTTTTGTCTTAAACCCAGGAAAAGAAACCATGCAGGCATTTCTGAAAGGCACATCTGCCGGTACTAAACCACAGTTCACCAAGGACCGGGCAATATCTGCCACTGCAGGAAGCAGTGGAGAAACCAAGAAAGTCAAACCAGTTCCTTGGGTGGAAAAATAGTAAGACTTATTCATTCTTTTGTTGAAATAACTAGTAAGTTTCCTCTTTCATCAGTTCTAGTCCACTTTTTTTCTTCTTTTTTTTTAATGTAAGGGGGATATGCTTGGGCATCAGATGTAGCACAGATTCTAATTGTTCTTAATAAAGACCTGGAGTCAGATATAGGGGGTCAAAGCTGAAGGATCAGAGAAGCAGAGCTATCAGCCCACTAGAGAGACCTTTTACCTCTACCGAATCCTCACATTGAAGGGGCAGTCCTGTCCCTATGAGTCCTTAGACTGCAATGAGCCCCTATCTCCTCCCAGCCATGTCACTCCTGTCTCCTCCCTGGTGCTGGGATTAAAGGCATGAGATCCCAAGGGCTAGGATCACCTTTGTGTGAGCTCTCTCTTTTAGACTGTATCAATTTTGTGTAGCTCAGGGTGGCCTTGAACTAACAGATCCATCTGCCTCTGTATTCTGAGTCCTGGGATTAAAGGTGTGTGCCATCACTGCCTGGCCTCTATTGGCTTAGCTCTGCACTCTGACTTTCAGGCAAGCTTTATTTGTTTAAACACAAAATATCACTACAGGGGATTTGTTGTATTTAGATGCTAACTTTGTGGGAAGGAAATCACCCAGATATAAGTCATAGGTCCTTGGACTGATATAGTGCTGAGTTTAACTGTTATTTTATAAGTGAGCTAAAATTTTTATAAAGGGTACAGTTTTAGAGTCTTAGGTACAGATAAAGAAAACAACCTTTCTGTGAGCTGGCTATAAACAGTAGTTCTCCTGAAATCTCAATTCTGTCCCCCTTTGTTATAATATGCTGGAAATTTGGGGGGGTTGCTTTGTTTTTTAGCATAAGAAAAAAGGTTTGAAGTAGCACTAACTTGTCATCAGCTAGGTGATACTAGGTGTAATCGCAGTCATTAACTAGATGTAATCATTAACTAGCCTCTGTTGTTACCAAGGATTTTCAGGTTATTTACAAGCAAGGCCTTCATGTTATTTTGTTGTTTTAACCATTTTGAGAAACTAAAATATAAGTACATGTTCATCATTCCCACCCCTCCCTACCCCCAACTCATTCCATGTTCGTGTCCCCAGTAAGTGCTTATAGCAATCTAGATTTTGTTGTTTTTTTTAATTTTATTTGTTGTGTATTCTGGAGAGTAAAGGTGCATGTGTGCCATGGCCTACATATGGAGGTCCAAGGACAACTTTTGGTAGTCAGTTCTCAGCTTCCACGCCGCTGAGGCAGGATCTCTTGTTTCTCCTACTGTGCTGCCTTCTCCGGGCTAGCTGGCTCTTGAGCTCCCAGGCAGTTCTGCCTCTCTAGTCTCCCCGTAGGAGTGCTGGTATTACAGATTTGTACCACTACAGCTAACGTGTCTACCCGGGTTCCGTGGATCAGATTCAGAGCCTCAGGATGTGAAAGCTAGCACACCTGTTGCGCCATCTTCCTGACCCTAATCTAGATTTTTAATTTACTTTTCAATAATTCACTGGCTTTTCTACATGGTAGGTAAGCACTCTAACACTGAACTATACTCGAGCTCAGAATTCTATGTTTCTTTGCATTTTTAAGTTTTATTGTTGGGGAAGGAGGGTGCATGCCGTAGAAAGCATGCCTTGACTCACGTGGAAGTCAGGACAGCTTGCAGGAGTTAAGCTCTTACCTTCTACCGTGTGTAGTCCAGGTATCAAACATGGGCCGTTAGACTTGGCAATAAGTGCTTTTGCCTCTTATCTTACCGGCCCCAAAACTAGATTATTTTTTTAATTAAAAAAAATATGTGGGGAAGGGAGGAATCTAGATCTTCAGCTTCTCCAGTCAGATAGTCTGGATACAAGTTCTTGCGTGACATCAGACTGTATGCTGCTTCTCCTTTGGAGAAGGATTTACATCACCGTATATCTGCTGTTCATCGTTTTCATTGATATCTGTCTAATCCTTGCAGGCATTTGGATGAGAGTTTGACTTACAGCACACAATGATTCTTGCCCAGTATTAACCTGATCAATTATAAAAGTGTGAGTCAGAGAATTTTGGGGCCAGTGAAAAGGCTCAGTAGGAAAGACCCTTGGCTGTGTAAAGCTGACAACATAAGTGTGATCCCTGAACACCACAGTGGAAGGAGAGAGTGACTCCTGAAAGTTCCTTTCATCATCTGTGTGTGTGTACACATACACACAAAAAAACACTAACAAGCTTTGAATTGTTTTTATTTTAATTTACATGTGTGAGTGTTTGGTCTGCATGTATGCCTGTGTACCATGTGCCCATAGAGGCCAGAAAAGGGTATCAGATCCCACAGGACTATAGTTATAGATGGTTGTGAGCTACCATGTGGGCACTGGGAATTGAACCCGGGTCCTGTGGAAGAGCAACAGATGCTCTTAACCACTGAGACATCTCTGTAGCCCCATAAAACATTCTTAAAATAAAAGAATGTTTTGTTAGTTTATTAAGCAGAAACTTGAGTCGTAGATCCTGGGAGAACAACATTGTCATAGTAATTACTTGACCAATGGCTGGAGATGGTGCTCACACCTTTAGTCACAGCACTGGAAAGGCAGAGGCAGGGGGATCTCCGTGGTCCAGATAGCAAGTTCCAAGCTAGCCAGAGCTACATAGTGAGACTTTGTCTCAAAGTATAAAAATTACTAATAAATTGCTTACAATAAAAGTCATTATCTGGGTGTGGGGATGCACGCCTTTAATCCCAGCACTCAGCTGGCAGAAGGAGGCAGATCTCTGAGGTCAAGGCAACCCTGGTCTACAGAATGAGTTCCAGGACAGCCAGAACTAAACAGAGAAAAACCGTCTCAAAATAAAAAAGGTTTCCTTTATTTTGGCATAGTTAGGTGTTAGAAAAAATGGTACTTACCATTTAATGTATTAGCAGAG
>JAQHUG010000189.1:19582-41313 GCA_028555095.1 Dicrostonyx torquatus | reverse complement strand
TTTTTTTTTTTTTTTTTAAAGACAGGATCTTAGTATGCAGCCCTGACTGTCCTGGAATACACTATGTAGACCAGGTTGGCTTCAAACTCAGAGATCCTCACTAGGATTAAAGAGGTGAGCCTCCATACCCGGTTCACTCTAAACTAAATTCCTCTGCTGAATATTTCATGCGTGCAATATAGGTAGAAACAAAAATAATTTTATTCCACTAGTATGTTTTGCTTAAGGTAAATACAAATGAAGACTCTGCCTACTTTCAATTTTATAACTGAGAAGCTATCATTGATTGGTATTTTAGCAGAAGTAACACTTGAGACTCTTCTGTGGCTACCACATATGCTAAATAACCTCCCTTCCTTCTATTCTTCAGTCGTCCAAAGTGTGTGGATGAAGTTGCTTTCCAGGAAGAAGTGGTTGCAGTACTTAAAAAGTCTTTAGAAGGAGCTGATGTAAGTAGATGGTGTTTGATAGCATTGGGAAGTTAGCATTTATTCACCTCTTCCTTTATTCTAACCTTTTATCCATAAATATAACCTTAAATATATGCGATGAGTCTTTGATGCTACAATAATCATCTTCTGTGTTACATTCTTATGTAGTATTCAAGTAAAGATCACTGAATACAGCCTGGTGGTGGTAGTGCACGCTTTTAATCCCAGCACTCGAGAGGCAGAGGCAGGCGGATCTCTGAGTTTCAGGCCAGCCTGGCATAGAATGAGTTCCAGGAAAGCCAGAGCTACAAAGAGAAATTATCTGGAAAAACAACAACAAAGTACACTGAGTAAGATATATTGGGACCCTTTCTCCATGAGCTTATATTTTAGAGAGGAAAGAGAATAAACAAGTAAATCAAGTAGATATAAGCATGTTACAAGTAATTACAAATACATGTTACAGAAAAGAGTTGATTTTTAAAATAGATATAGTTGGCTGGGTGTCATGGCATGTGCCTTTAATTCCAACACTTCAGAAGAATAGGCTGCTCTGGTGTACATAGTAAAATCCAGAACAGTCACAGTGAGACCCTGTCTGAAACATGTGTATGTGTAGGTGCATTTTTTTTTAACCTAGTTTTATTAAAAAATAGATCTTTTAATTCTTAGAGCACTATATTTCCTGCCATATATAGGGCAAAATATCCTTGATAAGTTGTTTTTAAATTATTATAGTCAAATAGTCCATTTGAAGAGTTAGCAGGTTTGTTTGTTTAGTTTTTGAGACTGGGTTTTGGGTACTCTAAACTAGTCTGGAATTCCCAGTGTAGCTGAAGAGAATATCAAATTTCAGATCCTCCTGGTTCTACTTCCCAAACGATGTGATTGCAGGTGTATACTAGGACACCTAGCTGAGTAAGCAGTTTTAAATTATATATGAAGAGGTGTCCCCATGTCGTATGAGCTCAGTACAGAAAGGGACTCCAAGGTGAGCATAGGAAGTAGTTTTTGCTTTATTCTTAAGTTTTGTCTCCTAAACCTGACTGCCTTTAGAGACTTGGTCTGCCCTTTGGTTATTCATTTCTGAAGTTACAGTACAGGTTAAGGAGTGTCAGTTTCCCAGAATGATTGGAAACAAATATGTTTTGGATTTTGGATTGTGTTTGTTTTGTTTTTTATCAGATTTTGAAATATTTGTGGGTTAGGCAACTTTGCATCTTTTTAACAAAATATCTGATATAAACAACTTAAAAGGGAAGTTTGTTTTGGCTTACAGTTCAGAAGTTTCGTTACGTTTTTGTACCCAGGCTGATGACAAAGCCTTAGCATGGGCCTTTGGGAAACACTTAAAACCTAAGCCATTAACACTTACATAAATCTAAATTAAATGTATTTGAGATGAGACCCGCAAGTCAACACAGAATTCATTAATGTTTCATACCTATGCCCTGAATTTTATACAGTGGCACTTTGTGAATTGAGGTTTTCTTACAATCAAAAACAAAGTTGTAAATATCTTACTCACCAATATAGGCAGTTGTGGATTGGTATCACAGCATTGCTGACTTTTTTCCACGTCTTTTGTATGTTTGCCTTTTTCTGACAGTTTCTCTATGTAGCTCTGATTGTCCTGGAACAATAAGTTACCGTTTTCTACATTCACATGTCAGTGAATTAGTACCATTAGTGGTATGTTGAACATTTCCTTATAGTAAATGAAAAAAAAATGTGTTCGGGGAAACCATCAACTTGTAACATCACATTAACGTTTAAAATAGTTTGGATTTGGGATTTCCAATGAGGGATTCTCAGCCTGTATTATACTACACAATGAGAAAAAAACCTAGTTAAAATTTTAAAATCCTTTCCAGTATTCATTTTGATTTGATCCAAATACCATTTGTCTTTTAATGCTATAATAGTATACAATGTTAATTGACTACTAACAGATTACAAAGTCTAATTATTAACATTCCTAGACAAATGTAAGACTGTCACCTAGTATAACATTGGTTGACCTCTTATTTAGCTGGGCCTTCAAGTACAGGTATACTCTAGCTACTCAGGGAATTGAGGCAGGAAGACTGTAAATTTAAGGCCAGTCAGGCCAATTTGGCCAATCCTGCCTCAAAATATAAAGCAAAAAAAAGAGTGGAGATGTTTACTGGTAGTTTTTTTAAATAGTCTTAGGTTTGATCTCCAGTGTTGTAGAAAAGGAGGTCTTATTTAATATTTTACACTTCATTTCTGACTAAATTTTTTTTTTTTTTTTTTTTTTTGGTTTTTTCGAGACAGGGTTTCTCTGTGGCTTTGGAGCCTGCGCTGGAACTAGCTCTTGTAGACCAGGCTGGTCTCGAACTCACAAAGATCCGCCTGCCTCTGCCTCCCGAGTGCTGGGATTAAAGGCGTGCGCCACCACCGCCCGGTGTGACTAAATTTATAAAGTGAATTTTGTTTAAAGAGTTAAAAGTCCTTTCTTTCAAATATTTTAAAATTGAACTACAATAGGTTTTTTTTTTCTGAGATCAGTTTATATAGTATAAAAATGAATACTCTTAAGAGAAGGTAGCCAGGCAGTGGTGATACACACCTTAATCCTAGCACTTGGGAGACAAACAGATCTCTGAGTTTGAGACCAACTTGGTCTACAGAGTGAGTTCCAGGACAGCCAGGACTAACACAGAGAAACCCTGTCTGGAAAAACAAAAAAAGAGAGAAAGGGTAATGGGGGTAAAAATATGATACACACATACACATTTAATGTATAACTAATAAATATGAACTAAAAACATTTTAAAATAGTTTTACTCAGCTGTGGGATGGTGGTGCACGCCTTTAATCCCAGCACTCAGGGAGGCAGAGGCAGGAGGATCTCTCATGAGTTCAAGACCAGCCTGGTCTACAGAGTGAGTTCCAGGACAGCTAGAGATACACAGAGAAACCCTGTCTCAAAAAACCAAAATAATAATAATTTTACTCTTGGCTTAAAGAACTGAGGTGTGTTATAATTACCTTGATTAATCATTACAAATAGAGCCATGTACATATCAAAGTAATTTTTACCTTAAAATATATGAACCTGAGAGGGTATGCTAATTAATTTACACATTGCCGTGATACCATCCCTGACACAAACAGCTTAGGATTTATGCTGTCTCACAGCGCAGGGCAGGGAAGGCATGGGACTTGAGTTGGCTGGTCACACTGCACTTAGGGTAAACAGCTTAGGATTTAGGCTGTCTCGCAGGGCAGGGAAGGAATGGGACTTGGGTTGGCTGGTCACACCATATTTATGGTAAACAGCTTAAGATTTATGCTGTCTTGCAGAGCAGGGAAGGCATGGGACTTCAGGTGGCTGGTCACACTGCATTTATGACCAAGAAGCATAGAGATGAACGCTAGTCCGTACTCCCTGACTCCTTGGTGCTCTGAGGTTTATTTCCTCAGTGAATGTAGAACATGTCACATTTACAATCAGTCCTACATCCCAAGTCTCTTGTCAACTTGACATCCAAACATAAGACTTTTTTTTGTTTGTTTGTTTGTTTTGGTCTTCTGGTTTTTCGAGTCAGGATTTCTCTGTAGCTTTAGAGTCTGTCCTGGAACTCAGTTTATAGACCAGGCTGGCCTCAAACTCACAGGGACCCACTTGTCTCTTCCTCCCTAGTGCTGGGATTAAAGACATGTGCCACCACCATGAAATGGCTCCAAACATACAACTTTTAAGCTATGCTATTATGACCCTCATCCCCATAGGCTGATGGCTGGCTCATAATGCAAAGTGTATTCAAAGCAATTTCAAAAATTCTCAGTCTTCAGCAGTTCTAAAACTGTTTAAAAGCATAAGAGCAGAAACTTCTGAGACTCCATCTCTTAGCTGTGAGTCCCTTAAAATCCAAGCCAAGTTACATAATTTTTTGTTGTTGTTGTTTTGGTTTTTCGAGACAGGGTTTCTCTGTGGCTTTGGAGCCTGTCCTGGAACTAGCTCTTGTAGACCAGGCTGGTCTCGAACTCACAAAGATCCGCCTGCCTCTGCCTCCCGAGTGCTGGGATTAAAGGCGTGCGCCACCACCGCCCGGCCCAAGTTACATAATTTTAAAATACAATTGCAAAGTGAACATCCCTATCCCAAAAGGGAGGAAGGGCACATAGCAAGGGAAGAGTAGATGAAAGTGTATCTTAAACCAACTGGACAGACATCCGGTCTTACACATGAGGTTCTAGAACAAAGGACTTAGGTAGCCTCTTCCCTCCAGCTCTGCCCCTACAGCACACATGGTTTCTGTCTTGGACCAGCTCCTCAGTAGACATCCCACTATCTTATGTCTCCTGCATCCTGGGGTCTTTACTGCAACTTCTGCCTCACTTTCACAGCAGCTTCAGCAGCCTCACTATGACTTTAATCTTAAATTGTTCATATCTGTAAAACTAGTACCATGTAGGTGATGATACTAAGGTATGCTTCCAGTTCAACATGTAGCTTGGTCTCTCTGAATGACTGTTTAATAGACCTGTGTGGCTTCTGGGCTGACCCTAAGGAAACACTTCCTAGAGATATTCCTCAAGGACATGCCCAGGGGTTTGTGAACCCAGGAGCTGTTAAAATTCATCCTATAGGGTATTTTGATTTTTTTTTTTTAAGTAGGGTCTCATAGCTTTATCTGAACTATGTGTTGTTAATGTGGTAGTCTTTTTAAAAAAAAAAAACAGTTTTATTTGCATTGGTATTTTGCCTACATGTATGTCTGTGAGGGTGTCAGATCTTGGAGTTAATGACAGTTGTTAGCTGCCATATGGGTGTTGGGAATTGAACCTGGGTCCTGTGAAAGAGCAGCCAGTGCTGTTAACTGCTGAGCCATTTCTCCAGCCCCAATTTTTTTCTTTCTCTTTTTTCTGTTTTAGGGTAGGATTTCTCTGTGTAGCCCTGGCTGTCCTGGAACTTACTCTATGGACTAGGCTGGCCTCAAACTCAGAGTTCTGCTGGATTCTGCCTCCTGAGTATTGGGATTAAAGGCATGCACCACTACACCCAGCAGTAAAAGTTTCTCACCTTTTTAAGTGAGGTATCTAGTGAGGTTGCAGCTATTTTATAATTAAATTCAACTGTTAAACACTTAATAAATGCAGATTTTAAAAAGTGCAGCAAATATAGAATCTAACTTGCAGTGCATAGTCTTGACATGGCAAGCAGAATGGTGTCAGAGTCCAGACTGAGAATTACATATGTTCAGAGGAGAAAGTTCTCTCTTACTGGAAGTCATTATAAGTGCTTGAGGTTTTGTTACTGTTTTCTGAGTGGAGTAGGAAGCCAATGAAGGCTTTTAAGTGGCACTCAGGGCAATACCTGGGTGTTTGGGTAAAGCATGAATGAACAATAGGGGCAACATCTGGTAAAAGTCAAACTACCACCTACTTATCTTCAGAATTCTACCTGAATTAGAACTTAATGCATTATCAAGGTATAGTAGACTGGAATTCTAAGTGGAGGTAGGAGGGTCAGGAGTTCGAGGCCATCTATAATTACATAGCAAGGTCAAAGGCATATTTAGAACTTTAAATACTGTGACACCATTTATATTAAACAATCTTTAGACAAATGTAGTCTATTAGGAAAGTCATCACACCACTTCACAGACAGTTGGGTTTTGTCAGTTTCATCTATTTGTGACAGAATATAATCTACAAAAATTAAAATTTAATTTCTACAGCTTCCTAATCTCTTATTCTATGGGCCACCTGGAACTGGCAAAACATCCACAATTTTGGCAGCAGCTAGAGAACTCTTTGGGTAAGTTGACATTGGTTGATGTCCCAGTCACTATTCTGTTGATGTTAAGAGACACCATGACCAAGATGACAATTAGAAAGCATTGGGGCTTGTGTATCGGTTTTTCAGAGGTTTTGTCCATTATTGTCATGGTAGGAAGATGGTGGCACACAGGCAGGCATGATGCTGAAGAAGGAGCTGAGAACTACATCCTGATCTACAGGCAGTGACAGAGAGAGCCTAAGTCTGGCATGGGCTTTTGAAACCTCAGAGCCCACCCTAATGGCACACTTGCTCCAACAAGGCCACAAATTCTTTTCTAATAGTGCCACTTTTTGATGACTATGCTTTCAAATAAATGAGGCTTTGGCGGTCATTCTTATTCAAACCACCACAGCTGATCTATACACCACGGACTAAAGAGATGGCTTAAGGGTTAGGAGAACTTTCTGATCTTCCCATAGAACCAGAGTTTGGTTTCTAGCACCCACATCTGGTGAGTCACAAATGCCTGTTAACTCCAGCTCCAGGGGATCAGACACCTTCTTGTTTTCAGGTATCCAAACACACATGGCATATACTCACATAGAAACATGCGTAAGTAAAAATCTTAAGTAAAAGAAAAAATTTTGAGAGATGACTCAGTGGTTAAGACCATTCACTAGGGATTGAAGAGATGACTTTGGTTTTTCTGATCTTCCAGAGAACCTAAGTTCACCTCCCAGGACCCATGTTGACCAACCATGCTTTAACTCCAGCTCATCCTATATCTGTTTCCTCCATGGGCACCTGCACTCTGGACACACACACACACAATTAAAAATATTTTTTAAAAACTTAAGGTTCATTCCCTGACATCTCCTGGCATCTGTGGGTGGTGGGGCAGCACATCTTTAATCCCAACACTTGGGAGGCAGAGGCAGGCAGATCTCTGAGTTTGAGAACAGCCTGATCTACAGAGTGAGTTCCAGTACAGTCAGGACTACATAGAAAAGCCCTGTCTTGGGGGGGGGGGAGATGTTCATAGTCAGTCATTGTGCATACTTGTAACACTTAAGAGGCTAAGGCATACAAAGACATGTGCTCAACTATGTTCATAGCAGCTTTGTTTGTCATAGCCAGAACCTGGAAACAACCTAAATAAATGCCCCTCAACTGAAGAATGGATAAAGAAAATGTGGTACATTTACACAATGGAGTATTACACAGCAGAAAAAAATAATGACAGCTTGAATTTTGCAGGAAAATGGATGGAACTAGAAAACATTATTTTGAGTGAGCTAACCCAGACACAGAAAGACAGTTATCATATGTACTCACTCATAGGTGGTTTTTAAACATAAAACAAAGCCAGCCTACAAACCATAATCGTAGAGAATTTAGACAACAATGAGGACACTAAGAGAGACTTACATAGACCTAATATACATGGGAAAGTATAAAAAGACAAGATCTGAGTAAATTGGGAGCATAGGGACATTGAGGGAGGGTTGAAGGGGTGAGGGGAGAGGCAGGGAGGGGAGCAGAAAAAATGTTATGCTCAATAAATATCAATAAAGGAAGGAAAAAAAAAGAGGCTAAGGCAGGGGGCTCATGAGTCTAAGGCCAACTTCAGCTACATGACAAGAACAGTTTCCAAAATAATGTTTGTAATGATCTTAAAGAATGTACTTGTAAATGCCATACTTAGTTGTACATGTGACTTTTAAAAGTACATGCACTGAGTTCTCCAAATGTTTATGCCTTAGAATATTTAGGATCTTATACTAATTTGGAAAAATGAAGAATAACCTAAACCATTGGCTTAAGGAGATGGTTCAGCTTTATCAAAGGTAGCAAAGAACCAGAATTCAGATCCCAGCTCCCACATCAGGTAGCTTATATCAGCTCTAAGGGGTCTAGACACACACACACATGACGCACTAGACATGATAGAACACTCCTATAATCCCAGTGAGATAATCTCAAATTTGAGGCCAGTTTGGGCTTTACAGCAAAACCCTGTTTCCAAAAAGGAAAAGTATATGTGCATATTTTGTCTGTGTAGAGAAAATACTAGAGAATTTTGAAAACAATCAGTGGTTTTCTAGGGGATTTTATTTTATTTCTCAGATCTCTATAGTGGCATATACTACTTTAAATAAAAAATGTTTATATACCAGTTAGGAGTGGTAGTGCACGCCTTTGATCTAGCACTCAGGAGGCAGAGGAAGGCAGATCTCTGTGAGTTCAAGGCCAGCCTGTTTATGATGTGAATTCTAGGATAGCCAGAGATAAAACAGAGAAATTCTGCCTCCAAAAACATCAGTGACAACAAAAGGTTTATATGCCAGGTGTGATGGTGCATGCCTATATGTTGTAATGAGGTGTGAGCTATGTTCCCAGCACCTGAGAGGAACACGGGGCCCTTTTGTTCTGTCCCACCCGGCTCCCTGGTCGCACGTCTGCACGGCCTGCTTTTGGCCCTGGAATTATACCTGGAATAATTACACACAAACTGTATTCATTCAAATACTGCCTGGCCCATTAGCGTCTGCCACACTTCCTTCCCCCCCCCCAACTCTGTTCTGTCTACTCCGCCCACCTAAGGGCCAAGGCAGTTTTCTTTATTCAACCAATGAAAGCAACCCAAATACAGAAGAACCCTCCTACACCACCTATAAATCCTGTACTGAAAAGTGGAAATAGAACTGAAAGCTAAGCCACCCCGAGTTACATAGCTAATGTAGCCTGGCTATGTGAGCATCCATCTTTTATGGACAGAAAAGCTTATTTTGCAGCGGTATCAATGACTACAGTCTCACAGTCAGTGAGAGACACTAAAGGCTTCTGTAACAGCTTCTCTCCCCATGCTCACTCACTCCAGCAGTCTAGACAGGAAGATACTGAAGACAGTTCTTAACAGTTGATGGCTTCTAGTGGGGGAGGGCTCACTCATTTTTAAGGAGCTGGCCACTGGGAATTTGACCATGTTCCAGTGAGTATATGGGCAGCACAAATTGTACCTGGTTTATTTTTCTCTTTGTGGGGGGGGGGGTGGGTGGACATGGGAAGACTGGGAAGCAAGTGTGATAGGGGTACATTGTGTGAAATTTCCAAATAATCAATAGAAATATTATGTTAGAGAAAACATTTTTTTAAAAGTTCATATTTAGGGCTGGAGAGATGGCTCAGAAGAGCGCTGGCTGCTCTTCCAAAAGAACCTGAGTCCAATTCCCAGCAACCACATGGTGGCTCACAACCATCTGTAATGAGATCTGTTGCTTTCTTCTGGCCTGCAGGCCTATGTGCAAACAGAATACTGCACACATAATAAAATCTTTAACAAAAAGTTAAGTTCTATTTAGGCTTGAGGTATAGGCCCTGCATCTGACCCTTGCCACATACAACATTGCTCATTCATGTTTTAATCCAGAAATTTACCTTTTAGCAAACTATTGTATGGGAATAATTCAAATATGCTAAATTTTAACATTTAAAACCCAATAGATATCTAACAATTGAAGAATAAGTAAATTACTTAAGGAATATGTTACTGGTTTTAGTAGACTGTGGATGCTTAT
Source organism: Dicrostonyx torquatus (assembly GCA_028555095.1). Taxonomy (NCBI): domain Eukaryota; kingdom Metazoa; phylum Chordata; class Mammalia; order Rodentia; family Cricetidae; genus Dicrostonyx; species Dicrostonyx torquatus. The sequence continues at coordinate 31,549 of JAQHUG010000189.1, read as the reverse complement.
TACACAAAACTGAGAAATTAAATTTTGTATTATTTTATTTATTATTGATTATTTTTGAAGACATGGTCTCACTATGTGTAGACTAGGCTGTCCTTAAACTCAGAGATCCCAGATCTGATTGCCTTTACCTCCCAAATGCTGAGAATAAAGCTGTTGGCCACCATGCCTGGGCTCTAGGTTTTAGCCAAAGTGTTAGATGCATAGCTCTGCAAAGAAAGACCATGTTTGTGATTGTGCCTTCTTTTGGTTTTGCGCATCAGGTGTGTTCTAAACTCCTGAGCAGTATCAGCACCTGGGTTACTTAGTGCTGTTATGTTTCATAATGATTTTCATTTTGAAATAGGCCCGAACTCTTTCGATTAAGGGTTCTTGAGTTAAATGCATCTGATGAACGTGGAATACAAGTCGTCCGTGAGAAAGTGAAGAATTTTGCTCAGTTAACTGTGTCAGGAAGTCGTTCAGAGTAAGTAGCTTCCCTCCCCTCTCTGTAATACAGCTCCTTATATTTGCTTTAAACGTGGGCTGTGGTTTAAATTTGGCCTCCAGTGTGGCATTTGGGTGAGATAATTGGAAGTTATGAAACTGAGTCTCCTGTTGTCTTTATAAGAAAATGATAGACCCTGTTTAGTACAATTATTCAGTAGCTTTAATCAAAAAAAAAAATTCTCAACAGATAAAATGTCACAACCGTTCAGTCTGAGATACCATGTTATAACAACACAGACTAGCCTAAGATCAATCTGAGTTCACAGTTGAAAGTGCGTACACCTAGAGTGAACGGGGAGAGTGAGAAGTGGATGGACAGGCAGCTCTTGATGCAGCCAGGCCCTGCAAGGTCCTATTGCTATTGCGTCTGGTTCTCCCTCAGCATGTGGCCTTGCTACGAGAGCCTACACTAGACTAATTCTGCAGCTGGCTCTGTCTCTCCTCCCTGGGGTGGGTAGTAGGGGCATGCCTCCTCCCTCTGTTGTTACATGAAAGGCATTGGTGTCAGTCAGAGCCCCGTGCAATGGCATTATGTCACTAACAGCCTAGCAACGTGAAGGCTGCAAAGCCTTAGAATGCTTCTAGTAGTTTCCTAAATATCATAAAACTATCCTGGGCCAACTAAATGAACAGTAAAAGCCAAAAACAAGATTCATCTTCATTAAAGAAAAATGCTACAGGAAATAAAAATGAAGAAAAATCAATGTACAGAAAATAAAATCCCACAAATTGGAATAAATGTTTACAAGTCATGTATCTAGAAAAGGACTTATATCCAAAATATATAAAGAATTAAATTCAATTAAAAATACAACTACAGAATGGGCAAAGATCATAGACATTTCTCAACCACTCCCATGGCTGAAATAAAGAAAAGACAGAAAACAACCAGCACTTGTTAAGGAGAAACACTGTAAACCTCACCTATTGATGGCTGGATTATAAACTAGTACAGTGTCTTTAAAAATAGTTTGTCAGCTCTTCTAACGATTAAGTAGAATTGCGCTTGACTGAGATGGCCAACAGTAAAGGACCAGCTAGCTCACAGACCTCCAGCCTGAGTCCAATCCTGGACCCCATAAGGTGGAGAAAACTGGTTGTCCAAAAAGGTTGTCCTCTGACTTCACTTGAATGCTGTACACACACACACACACTTATTTTTCTTTTTCTTTCTCTCTCTCTCTTTCTAAGACTAAGAATTACCATATGGGTGCTGGAGCAGTGGCTTAGGGGTTAAGATGGCTCTTCCAGAGGACCCAGGCACAATTCCCAGCACCCACATGGTGGCTCACAACTGTCTGTCTACAGTTCTGGAAGACCCAACACCCTTACACAGGCATACACACAGGCAAAACATCAATGAACAAACTATATTTTTAAAGGAAAAGAATTAACCACATGACTCAAAAATTCCATCCCTTATTCTTGCATAGAAGATTAAAATTGATGAATGCCTAAAATGTGTACAGATATAATTATTTCTATTAGGCAAAACATCAAGATGATTAGTGCATAAATAAAATGTGAAATACCCATCTGCCTATTTGGTTATAAAAAAGAAATTAGTATTAGCACCCACTACTATGTGGACTAATCTTGAAAATACAGTTAAGTGAAAAAACTGAGCTATAGATCATACCTTCAAAATAGGCAAAGCTTAGGAGACAGGCAGTAGATGAGTGAGTGGAGCTGGGGTCTTGACAACAGCTGCTTTTTCAGGGGAAAAGTCTAAAGTTAGACTTGTTGACGGCTTTACAGTTCTTGAATACTGTAGGTTTCCCAAACTGTCTACACTGTCAGTTACCTGTGGTTAACTAGTCTGAAAACAAGTAATGGAGAATTTCAGAAATACTTGGTTTAAATTGCACATCATTCTGAGTAGCTTAGAGACAATGTCATTTTGACCTGTCTAGGACGTAAGTCTGTCCGGGATGCCCACTCTGAACTGTTGCCGGAGTATGAAAGGCTAAAATTACCCTAAAGCACAAAGAATCTTTGTTAAATTTCATTATAATTTCTATCTGTATCATTTTATAAACTAAACAGTATAGGTTGAGATAATTCAGAGGGGAAAGTACTTACCATGGAAGCCTGAAAACCTGAGTTCGTTCTCCAGAATCCTTGTTAAGGTGGAAAAAAAAAAAAGAACCAACTCCAGTTACCCTGTTATCTTACAGGAGTGCGTGCTGTGGGAAGCATGCACCTACCCATACACATTATACATACACCCTAATCAAGTTACAGGTTACCACATACTAAAAGATAAAGTGGGTGAACTGTGTATTATTATCTCAGCAAAGATACTTACTGTTTAACTCCTGTGTTTCTGATTTAGTGGGAAGCCATGTCCTCCCTTTAAGATTATAATTCTGGATGAAGCAGATTCTATGACCTCAGCTGCTCAGGCAGCTTTAAGACGTACCATGGAAAAAGAGTCTAAAACAACCAGATTCTGCCTCATCTGTAACTATGTCAGTCGGTATGTATACTCCCTGAAGCCACATGCTAAGCTGCCTTTTTAAAGCTAGCATTGTAATGTTATTTATGGTATGCCAGGTGACGTGTCTATACACTCATACATATGTAATAGTTGCAAGATCAAAGTAACTGATTAATCTTTCACTTTGGATTTGTAGTGGCATTTCTTATTCTATGCTAATTTGAAGTGCACCATTATGGTTGGTTTTCAATCTTTTCCAGAATAATTGAACCCCTCACTTCTAGATGTTCAAAGTTCCGCTTCAAGCCTCTGTCAGATAAAATTCAGCAGGAGCGATTATTGGATATTGCTGAGAAGGAAAATGTAAAAATCAGCAATGAGGTAAATACTGAGTATAGGCTTCTAATACTAATTCCTTTTTATGAATGTACATCTTTAAGTGAGCACAGTGTATGATTCCATATACTTTTTTTTTCCCATGAGACGGTTTCTCTTGTGTACTCTAGAGATCCCCCTGCTTCCCTAGTGCTGGGATTAAAGGTGTGCCCTACCACTGTTTTTGTGGCCTCTTCACATTTGATTCCATTGTGAAGCAAATGTCTGCCCATTTGCAGAGACCTCAACCCACCTGCAAGACTGAGAAACCCTGTCTTAAGAAAAACTGACTCAAGACTTTATCCCAAACAGGATTCTCCTCTAGCATTATGGGAATTTACAGTTGTGTTTGTGTGGCAAGCACCTGGTCAAATTTAACTCTTTTCAGGGAATAGCTTATCTTGTTAAAATATCAGAAGGAGATCTAAGGAAAGCCATTACATTTCTTCAAAGTGCTACTCGACTAACAGGTGGAAAGGAAGTCATGGAAGATATCATCACAGACATTGCTGGGGTGAGCACTAGCCAACTCCTGGCTCTTTATTCCAGTACTCAAATTAGAGACCTTGCCCTGACTTCTAAATGTCTATTCTTTCAGGTAATACCAGCTACAACCATTAATGGAGTATTCACTGCATGTCACGGTGGCTCTTTTGACAAACTAGAAGCTGTGGTAAAGGTAATTAAGTTAGTTCCTTAGAAGCAAACTGCTTTGAAAAAATATCCATTTTTATGTAACTTTCTGTTTCAGGACCTAATTGATGAAGGACACGCAGCTATTCAGCTTGTTAATCAACTTCATGATGCAGTTGTAGAAGATGAAGATCTTTCTGATAAACAGAAGTCCATTATTACAGAAAAACTTGCTGTAAGTACTGGACAACATAATTAGTGAGGCTGTGCAGAACTTGTGTCTCTGCCTCCTGGGTGCCCAACTCAAACTTTCCTATTCCTTTTGCAGGAAGTGGATAAATGTTTGGCAGATGGTGCAGATGAACACCTGCAGTTGATGAGCCTCTGTGCAACTGTGATGCAGCAGCTAACTCAGAACTGTTGAAGACCAACTTGTGTGAATGATCTTTTGCCTAATAAATAAATGACAAAAAACCTATAAAGTGAATATACAATTTATTTAACATTAACTTCATTAAGACATGTGCAATATGGCAATTTTACTGTGGGTTTAACCCTACCTAGGATGATTGCTTGCTGAGGCTTAGCAACAGGGTCCAGTTCACGCTTAGCACTAATTAAATACTTTATTGAATAAATACAATACCAAACAAATGCATTCAAATGTTTTCTAAAAAAAAGAAAAAAAAATCACTTTTAAAGGCCTTTCTAATCAGGCTAATGACAAATACAATAAAGGTAGATATGCTAGTTTAACATAATTGGCTGATTTTATACAGCACTTATATCTTTTAGTCCACAAGTATATTATTAAATGATAGAGAACATCTAATACAACCATTTCTACATAACTAGTAAATGAATTTCTAAGAAAAAAAGATTTTACAGACCCCATCTTTTTATACCCACCCCAACAGTCTAACTCTAAAGAGGATAAAGCCAATGCCTTTCCTCACAAGAGCTCAGGACTAAAGTCGCTTTGCTATCAGAATCTGTATTTGTGATCCGTTATGAGCATTGAGACAAGATTCAAATATTCTCAAAGAAGCACAATGCACGTTGTGATCGCCTATTCAGCAACAGCGAGCACTGCATTCAAACCATCTCATCCCAGGAATTAAATAAGGTCAGCCACATTCATGGGCATTTCCTCCACTGTAGTATTGTAGAAAGTCTCAATGTCACGAAGAATCCTCTTGTCTTCTTCAGTAACAAAGTTTATAGCCACACCTTTCCTCCCAAATCGACCCCCTCTGCCAATTCTGTGTAAGAAAAAAAGAAACCAGCAGTCAGAAAGTTGCTTTCGTATAACTTCATACTACTGAATATGACGATCCACTTGTTAACCATCAGCTGCTGTTTACTTATGGTTATAGTTCGTGCTTCTAAGTGGAGCACTAGCTGCTAAAAACCAATATATCCAGAGGTGGGAGGAACCATCTTCCTCTGCAGTTAGTGCCAAAAGATTTCAAGGCTTGTCTGGCTGCAAAATGAGATAGGCGCCTTGAGCATTATAATAAAAGCAGATGACAGTATTGTGTTTGGGGTGAAATTAAAGCCCATACCAAAGTGGGCCAGCCAGGAGCAGATGTCAGCCTGGGACAGATGTAAGTAAACACCAGGGATAAAAGAAAACCGTTATAAAATCCATTTCGACGCACTTCTGGAACTGTAAACTGTAAATACAAATGCTGCAAGGTTAACTATTTTCTAAAACTTACTTTTTTCAAGTGGGAAAACAAATATTTGGTATGGTAACCCAAACTTATCACTGCTTTTTGCTCAGCTTTTCACACGTTATACTCAAGATTAATCAAACGTGTTACCTCCAAAACAGCTCTACCTTCCTACCAAGTACCAGACAGTACAGACCACCTAACGCTCCCTATCATAAATGCTAACATAGCAAAATGCCTTGGGCTGGAACAACTTAAAATATCAAATAATCATGACAAAAGAAAATCAAATATAAATACCGACTCGCTCTTTATTCAAACAGTGTGCTGTTTCGCTTATGATTCCACGTCCTAAATTACGTCAACGCCGTTTCTGAGCGCCATCTCGTCATCAACTGCCGCTATCGACTCCTGTATTTTTTAAAAAGTCTTTTTTTACATCATATAACAAAGTACAATTCAATTTATTTAGGGATAAAAGCCACTATAACTAAACCAGGGAATCACTCAAAATGCTACCAGCGACACCAAGAAAATCCCAACTATATAGAATCAATCACCAAGAAAGAAGCACATGAACTCAAGAAAATCACTAGTTATGCTCAAACATAAGCTAAGACCAAAAAAAAGTCTAAAGCAACCTAATCTGCATGTATGTACACAACCTTGGCCACATTACAAGTTTTCCCACTTTGTTCTGACCAATCTTCCCAAATCCAATTTTAATTAGACCTTGGTAAATTATGCTTATTTACTGCAATCTATTCCCTGATTTGCCATTACCTTGTGTACAAAACACTGTAGGAAAACGTTTGAAATTCCTTCTCCAATACAAGTGGAGAAGATGCTTTCTCCTCACCTGTGAATATAGTTTTCACGATTGGTAGGTAGATCATAGTTTATAACCAAGGACACTTGTTGTACATCAATCCCACGAGCCTGAAATAAAAACAAGGTTTTAATACCCTAATTCAACAAACTAGACATTCCTGCAAATTATTGTAGGCCACAAAATAGTAATGAACCATACTAAATGGTATAGTCCACTGTGGAGTGTGGTCTAACTTATTCTGCCAAATAGCTTAAGTTGGGTTAAGGTTATTTAAAATACCTTCCCCACAAATCTAGCTCTTTGGTACTTTAAAAAAGGGGGTGGGGGGCACACTTACCAACAAGTCAGTAGTGATCAGAACACGACTTGACCCTGATCGGAACTCCCTCATGATGACATCTCTTTCCTTCTGGTCCATGTCACCATGCTGCAAACGTTAACAACCTTTTAATCAAGAATCTCTAGTAAAGTAATACATGCTGCAAATGTTAACCTTTTAAATCAAGAATCTCTGCAATCTTTTAAATCAACAATCTTCTGTAGAAATTAATTAAATCTACATTTAATTTCTACCGTGTATGAGACCAAGCGTCCCTGGCTGCTACTGAGTGTATAGCAGACAGGTATAGTTAAGAAACAATATTGTTTTGAGCAGGGGGAACGACAACACAGCACTTAACAGCCATATTGTAGTTAATTCCTGCTTGAGGAATGTAATTTGATTAGCATTACTAAATCCAACTCTTACCAGAGCAGAAACGGTGAAGTCCCTGGCATGCATTTTCTCTGTGAGCCAGTCCACCTTGCGCCTTGTATTGAGAAAAATAACCGCTTGTGTGATGGTCAATGTCTCATACAAGTCACAAAGAGTGTCCAACTTCCACTCCTAATGTAGGTTAAACAAAGTTATGTCAATTAAATTTTCCATTTTAAGAAAACTGTTTAACAGTGGTTCTCAACTTTCTTAATGCTGTGACTCCTAAAGACAGCTCATGTTGAGCTTATCCCCCAAACCATATAAGTATTTTGTTACTACTTTATAACTTATTTGCTGCTTTTTCTTTTAAGAAAATAAATGCAGCTTGAAACAGATACAATGCTCCTTGAAATTTATTTCTAAAACACCAAAAGTGAAATGATGTCAAAAATGGAAACATTGTGAATTCAAATCAAGTAAAAAATAAAACAAAAACAAAAGCAATCTTTATAAAAGGTGTTCTTCACAGCTTATCATTGATAATAAAATCATACTAATTTATATTAATTCTCTTCCTGTCCAAAAATTCCCCACTCTCAAAAAAAGAACAAGAAAGCACATCCAGAACCCAGCAATTCCTTATTTTGCTGCTCTTCTGAAAATATATGTATGGTATATAGAACTATCTGATGTAATCTTATGCAAACTACATTTTGAAACTTATTGCACCAAATCTTAAGACAAAGGACACTGGACATTAAGAAAGAGGTCCACCCCTGTCTTTGGGATCCAGTGCAGTTACTTTTCTTCTTGTGTGTACTCTGCTAGCATCATTACAAAAACTAAGATACAATCCTAGTTTCTGCAATTTTAGCACAGTGCTTATACAAGAAGGTGGAGGAAAAAAACTTTTATACTCAATGAGACAAATTACCTCTCTTTCAACATTAATATAAAACTGTTTGATTCCTTCAAGGGTCAATTCTTCCTTCTTCACCAGAATTCGAATTGGATCTCTCATGAATTTTTTGGTCACTTCTAACACATCAGTTGGCATTGTGGCAGAAAGCAACACAACCTGTAAGAGGGAAATGGGCGTTTTTACCTGTGTATTTTGTTGAACTTTCAGCTAATACAGGAGAAAGAAAATGTTTGAAACCAAGCGTCTCTGCTTGACTATGGTAGAGCTAAGCAGAGATAGTAAAGTATCAAATGCTTTCAGCAGGGGGAACGACAATAGAACACTTCAGTTATATTGTAACTTTACCTGCATGAAACCAAACCCAAAAGAGTAGGAAATAAACCTTACCTGAATGCTTGTATTTAGTTTTTGGAAAATCTCATAGATTTGATCCTTAAACCCTCGGCTCAACATTTCATCTGCTTCATCCAAAACAAACATTTTGATCCATTTTGGAGCTGTTAAGAAAGTCATACTGTATTTCAAAGTTCTTGTAGCCATTTTAATTATAGTAATTAAAAAACTATAAAAGACAATACTTACAAAGGTATCTTCTGTTTAGCATATCAAACACTCTCCCTGGTGTACCAACAACAATATGAGGGGCTTCAGCCTGCAACTTCTGCATTTCATTTCGGACATTTGTTCCTCCAATGCAGGCATGACAAGTTGCTCCCATATAATCCCCAAGAGCCAAAATTACCTTTTGGATCTAAAAGCCAAAAAGCTTAATTATCATTCTATGAATACGTAAGTCTTAAGACTTAAGCTCCAAGGCATAATTGCACTATTTTGACTGCCAACAGCCTTTATGCATGCACAGCACAAAACTTACAATTCTTTTACTTATTGTTCCCTCCTTTCTTATAAAACTGGGGACCCTGTTGCCTCAAAGACCAACTGGGCTCAAAGACCAACTGGGGACGACTAAGGAAAAAAATTTCCACTTTCTCCACTGTGTAGGGTACAGAGTGAACTATATTCTGTATATATATATAAAACAGTAAGGGCACTGTTGGTCATTTTCTCCCAGTGTCCTGTGCCTTATAACCTTGTTGGCCTGGATAAAACTTCCAGCTTTATTAGTATTAATTACTTCAAAGCCAATATAGCAGTGCTTTGAAACAGAGCATGCATCACAAACTACTGAGACAGTCAAATGTTTAACATGTCACTGCAGTTTTCATGTTGCACAACTGGATTGCAAGTTTTCAAATGGGTACAGATACAATGTCCACCCTTTGAGTAAACCTCTGGGTTCAACTGTTAGGTACAACCCTACAAACCTACAATACCCAGTTCCTGCTTAGCTTTCAAAAAGAACTTCCTGCATGCATGTATACTTAAAATGGGGGCTGATATTACTAGGGCGATTCATACGTTTTAATTTTAAACTCTTCAACAGTTGTGAAACCTGAAACCTATGCAACACGCAAGCAGTTTTTTGAACTACACTATCAATACCTGTTGAGCCAGTTCTCTGGTGGGGGCCAATACTAGTGCTTGGGTCTCCTTGAACTCAATCTCCAACTGTTGCAGGATGGAAATAGCAAATGTGGCTGTCTTGCCAGTACCTGACTGAGCTTGAGCAATCACATCATACCCTAAAAAAAGTAGGATATACATTTACCGATCCCACATCAAATCGTCATGTCTACTATACACCATGTATTCCAGTTGGAACATAAATTATGCCCAAGTAAGTGATCAGCGAGAGTATTTCTTCATTTCAGGTCAGTCCCGAAAGATGATTGCCATCATTTCACTTTAAGGAATACAGACAGGTGCTAGTTATTTCCCCAAAAGTTACTCTCCCTTTTACTGTCCATATATATGCAGAAGCAGTGTCAGTGAGTTTTACCTTTAATACAAGGAATTATAGCTCTCTGCTGAATAGCTGAAGGCTTCTCAAAACCATAAGCATAGATGCCTCGAAGAAGGGACTCCTTCAAGTTCATATCATCAAAGTTATCAACGATTTCGTTCCAGTTGCTCTGTAAGTTAATTAAACTATGAGTAAGAGATAAAAACTTTACCATCTCAAACCTTTAGCATTCCCCACCCATTTCTTACCTCGATGACACCATCGGGGTCCATTCCCTCTGGGCCGCCATGTTCTCTGCTGACAAGAACACTGCAGTTAGACATCTCACCCCTTCCAAGCCACGAACAGACCTCTACGGAACGCCCTTTCCACCCTGTGCCTCATTACCCTCCACGCACGCGTACTCTACTGAACATGCCCAAGAAAGGTGACATTGCGGCTCGGCACCATTCTCTTTCCCCACTGGCTGGGAAGGTAGATGTGTAAAAACCCCTTCACTTACTGCCCTAGGGCCAGGCCCTCCCGTTTGGGAAAAGCAGCTCTCGCGAGTGCTGCGCGCGCCGAGCTCCGCCCCTAACTCTGCGCAAGCCGGCATGATTGACGCCGTGGAGACCCAGCCAGAACCATGCCAACGGTTCGTCGGCGCCCCGTTTACGGCCCGGTGTCATCGTCCTCTAGCCGTCTAATCTCCCACCTTGACAGAACCCTTAGAACCCCAGCTCGCGCCACCGGCCGCAAATAAAGCCAGGGCACGGTCACCCTGTCCTCAGCTGACTGCGCCACGGCTCTGCTTGCCATGTCCGGCATAGGGAGGGGTAGCGGCCAAGATGTCACAATGTCTCCTAAGGAAAGGCAGCCTTAACACTCCGTTCTCTACCCGTCCTGCCTCCCCACCATCTGGAACCCTACCATTGTGGAAGCTTCTCGAAGGACACAAGAGGACTGTGTGTGTCCTTAAGAAAAAGCCCGCACACCTGCAGTGTGGCCACCAGCCACCCACCTCAACTGCGGGTGCCAGTGACCTTCACTACCGGCCACCGGCCGCCCCGAGAGCGCCGTACCTGTTGTAATCCGCGGAGCCACCAGACATGATCCGAAAACCCACTCAGCACCCGACTAAAAAGACAGCCGCGCGGCGCCGCCCGTTTTTTATAGGCTCGTGGCCGGAACCCGTTTTCTCGCGGAGGAATTTTCTTATGTCTTCGGAAGCAGCAAAAATTGCCCTCCTCGGGTTTCTTCCCGCAGTTGAAGTCCTAAGGGAGTCGATGACAAAATCCACATTTCATTATTACTTGGTATTACAGCGTTCCCGGAGATCCATGAATCAGGTGCAGGGCTGGGACTCTTTGCGACCGGCGGAAGAATATTGCAGCAGCGCGACCGCGCGCCGCGCTCCTTGGCCGCCCTGCTCCTACGGGGTTTCCGCGGCCCTGCCGCAGAGACCGGCGGAGCTGGGGACGCCCCGGGCGGAAGCCGGTGGCGCTGTTCGCTGGCGGGTGGCGTCTCCAGGACGCAGCTCCGGGCTACCTGCGCGTCAGCGTAGCTCTGGGCCTGGACGCCGCGTTCCGCGCCGGAGCGGATGCGGGTTACTCCGCCCGTGCTCACTGCCGTTTAATGGGTCGGTAAAGGGCTACCTGGCATTTCGCCTAGCCTTTTCCTAGCCACCCAGATCTGCCACGGAAAATGTCAGCCACCCAGCACGTCCTAGGAAATCCAGTTCGCAGTTAGACGTGTAATGTCATTTAACTGATGCCCCTTGGGTGGCGGTTCTATTTTCAGGTCCTTCTGATCGCCATTATCTTCGGTAGAAAAAAATAATAATGCTAATAATTTAAACCTAACAGGTGTGAGAAACGTTTGATGAAATCACCAACTTTTGCAAAGGACCTGTCATTCTTTGTACAGAGACGTAAATGGGTGCTTCCGGCAGGTTCAGCCCTAGCACTTAAAAGTTATTTCCCTCCCTACTGGTAAAACAAAAGCAAAAAACGATTTTAATCACCTAATGTCGCTCTACGGAAATGGAGAGCAATACAGTTTTG
>JAQHUG010000188.1:4252734-4265195 GCA_028555095.1 Dicrostonyx torquatus | reverse complement strand
TGTGTGTGTGCGTGTGTGTGTGTGTGCGTGTGTGTGTGTGTGTGTGTCTGAGATCACAGGACAATTTGTAATGGTTAGATCCTCCCTGGGGATCAGACCATATGTCCAGCATGGCAGCAAACTCCTTTCCTTCCAAAGCCATGGTGTTAACTCTGTCTCCTTTCCTAGGGTCCCACTGTACATCCCAGGGAAGTCTCACACTTACACACAGACCAGCCTGTCCTTAAACTCTTCCTGTCTCTTACAAGTGATGAGAGGACAGATGTGTGCCGTTACACCTTATTTTATCCTGCCTGAAACTAGATACCTTAAAACGGTGTGCTTTATGTGAGCTGACCAAAATTTCTAAGTCTAGGAATTTTGAAGTGATACTAACTTTCACCTTTTGGTCTCATTACGTTTAGGACAAGATTTGTCTTATTTAGAATCTGCACTTGACGCCCTGTGAAGTATTATAAAGTAAACAAAAGAGAGATTTTTAGGATGTTAGCAGTTGGGTCTTCGTTTTTATGAACTGTCTCCAACAATTAATTAGTGTCAATTAATTGATATTAAGCAATTATACTTTAATATTTAACCTTGAAAAGTCAAATGTTCTTCAAAAAATTTTGGTTTCACTTTTCATTCAAAATTCTTCCTATACTGTTTCCCACCATAGGCAACCATCACTAGTCAATATGATATGCGAGACAGAAGTTACGTCAGAGGATGTGGCATCATTGTTCAACCACAGAACATTCTTTTCCTATATGTGAGCCCTTAATATGCTGAGATTATAATCAAAATGTGGGTTCTGATTTTTATACCTGAATTTTGACTCAAGTTCATGTTCTATATATGCGTACTCCTTTCTTATTGGTGTGGGTACATGCGTGTGTGTGTGTATGCGTGTGTGTGTGTGTGTATGCGTGTGCGTGTGTGTGTGCATGTGCGTGCATGCATGTGTATGTGTGTTTGTGTGTGCGTGTGTGTGCGCATGCGTGTGTATGTGTGTGTATGTGTGTGTGCGTGCGCATGTGTGTGTGTGCACGTGTGTGTGTATGTGCGCGTGCGTGCGTATGTGCGCATGCGTGTGTGTATATGTGTGTGTGCGCGTGTGCGTGTGTATGTGTGTGTGTGCGCGCGTGCGTGTGTATGTGTGTGTGTATATGTGTGTGTGCGCGCGCGTGCGTGTGTGCCTGTGTGTGTGCTGTGTTCTTTGGAAACTGTTCACTCTTTTCTTGAGACAGGGCTTCTCACTGGGATCTCGGGCTCACTGATTAGGCTAGGCTGGCTGGATGTGACATCTGAAGGATCTCTATGTGCCTCTCCAGGGCTTGGATAAGAAGCTTGTACCCCACCCTTCTCTTTGCCTGGGTGCTGGGGATTAAACTCGGGGCTTCAGGGTTGTGCTGCAAGCATTTTAATGACTGAACAATCTTTCCAGCCTCTGGAGAGAAGGACCCCAGTAAGGTCTGGGCCGATGCTTGATGGACGTTCCACCCCTGAGCTGTGTGAGCTCCCCATGTGACTGTGGAGTCACCAGACTTCAGGAACTCAGCTGTGATCCTTGTGGGGTCCATAATGACAGTACTCTGACCCATAGGAAGGAGGAAACAGACTGGCAGAGGAAGCCAGATTCTAGTCTAATCACTCACAGAGGGACTTAGAGAACAGGCTGGTCTTGAACACTGAGAAGAAGAATCATGATGTTCACAGAGATGATCTGAGTAACACAGAGAGTGATCCAAGGCCACAGCTGGGGCCTTGCAGTTGTCAAATACCAGAGGACAAAATCATTTTTAGAGATTACAGTTACAGCGGTTCTGTGTTGTAGCCTGCATCACTACTATCGGGGCTTAAGTCTCAGAGCCTTTGGCCCCACTGCCAGAATATTCTTCTTCACCAGAGATAGGGTGGCACCTGATACTTCATGCTTTTAATAACTTCCAAGGTGATATTAATAATATATATTAATATATAATAACATTCAGGCTTTGAGAACTGGTGACTCTTATTTGTAAAGAGTGACTGAATTCTGTACTTTGACTGTTTGACCTCAAACTGTTCATAATTCGTGGCTAGACAACACTGAGGAGAGGAAGGGGCAGACATCTTCCCAGGCAATGCGTTTCCTCAATTGTGAGAAGACCAATGTTTTAGGGAAGTGTTTGTCAGGCTAGTTTGAGGCTACCAAGCCTGACTTTATCATGAGCACTTCCTGTAATAATGAACATAACTAGTGATGATACACGAGTATATATTTATGTCATATATTTATGTCAGATGCACTTTTAAAACTAAGATCTAAAAGATACACAAGAAGGTGAGAAGTTCAATTTATCTAACTTACAGGAAGAAACGAGAGAAGACCATAAGATACTAGCTCAGGAAAGACTTTGATAGTCAGTTCTAAGATTGTAGCTCAGGACCCTACAATCGATGGTACAGCAATTATAAATTATATAATACCATAGCCATCCCAGTGACTCAGCTCTATTCGGAGACCCTTCTTTCTGGCATGGGCAGACGTCTCTTGTCTGGCTAACTCCATAGTGTCACATGGCGCTGTGGGGAGCTACAGAGTGGCTGTGCTTGTTTGCAGAAGCAGTGCAGTCTCCATGGAAACCAGATGCTGCCTGTCTACCCTTTACCTGGGAGGGGATGCTCACGTGTATCCCCAGACCAGCAACAGCTGGATCCTAAGCTAAGAAACTAAAGGACTGTTCCAATGTGGCTCGTACTTGAACATGTCTGATATTGTGTTGCTTCCTCTCAATGACAGGTAAGCGACTCGGCAAACAGAACCTAAACTCGGATAAGAAGTATGAATAGATGCCTCTCTGCTGGTAAGATATATTTTGATTTCTAATTTCTCTTTACCTTTTGGCAGGCAGACTTCTGGGTCTCTGAGGACAGGCCTAGGGGTGCCTGTAACGTGCAATGCCCTGGGTTTCATCCCCAGGTGGAGATGGGGAGCAACAAAGAACAAGTGAGAGGAGCTGTTAACCGCCATGCCTAAGGTACATACGTCAGGCAGCGACTGGATGAACTGGTGGATGTTGGCCTCCTTGGCCGCCCTCTCAATCTCATCCTGGGACACAACGCGGCTGTTGTCTCCATAGGCGATGTTCTCGGCGATGCTGCAGTCAAACAGGATGGGCTCCTGGGACACAATGCCTAGGTGCGCTCGGAGCCACTGCACATTCAGTTGCTTTGCTTCTTTGCCGTCTAGAAACTGAGAGCAAGGGTTCACAGACCAACTTCAGGATCAGTACAATTCAGATTCACCAAATTAACTGCCATTATTTCATAGTATAAAACTCTTGGGTTGCTGTGAGATTAAGGAAAAGTCTTTCTGGCTGATTTTTAAGTTGATATATAAAATAATGAGTTAATTATTCTACTTTCATGTGTATGTATCAATGTACTTGGATTTCTTTCTCACTACACATACATAGTAACAGTTCACTGCTCTGAATTCTGTTTCTTTGGCTCTTTTCCTATTTCTCGCTCATTATAATCATTAAAATTCATTACTCCCTATAAGATTTCTCTCTCTTGCCCAGAACCTAGGATATCTTTCCCACAGGCTCTCAGAGTTTTGTTGCATATGGAATCCTGATTACTCCCTCACCATTTTAGTCAAGAAGCCATGGGCATTCCTCCATACTCCTAGCCACTCTCCAAATGTGTCCATCTTACTCTGAGAGCCCTGTGTGTTTTGTTGTGCCGTGGAAGATGTCCTCTGTATGTCAGCATTGTCTTATCCTGGCCTTGAAGATGCCTGGGGCTCCTCTTCACCAGTTCCCTGACTGTCTCCCATTCCCCCTGCTGTGCTTCCTTGCCTCTTTTACCCTGATTTTCTTCATAGTCCATACCCACTTAAATCCCCGCATCCCTCTCTAACCATCCTTCATCCCTGCCGACCTGGTTACACTACCAACTCTTCACTGAGAGGAGAGAGGTGGAAATCGCCCAATATTGCCATGTTGTATTGTGATTTCTCAGTCCTCATCTTTCCATATCCTGGGTCCTTGCAAACCACTTTTTCACTGAAATGCATCCCACCCTTGACTTTTCACCCCATTTCCACCTCTTGCAACTCTTTATTTTTCTGGCTACTTCAGCTCTTTCCAACTCTTACACTGTCAGATGAAATCTCACCATGGCAAGGGAGAGAGGTGGTCAAATGCTGTTGGCAACAGAGGACAGAGGGGCAGTGTGTTGAGAGAGAAGCTGGGTAAACTGGCCAGTGTAGTTGGCACAGATTGGCCACCTGGGCTGTCAGATTATCTAACAAAGGCTCTGCTTAAAGGTTCAAAAAACCGTGGCCAATGGTTAAACACTTCCAGCCATTTAGATGACTAAAAACCTGAAAGGTTCTGAACACAAAAGTGTGCTCACCACTTTCCCGGCCCTGGGGTCGTAGAACCGCTCGAGAAGCTGGACCACCGTGCTCTTCCCGCAGCCGCTGCTGCCCACCAGGGCCAGAGTCTGGCCCTTCTTCACCTCCAGGCTCAGCCCCTGAAGCACTGGGATGTCGGGTCGGGTGGGATAGTTGAACATGACGTCACTAAATTTCACGTTTCCTTCCAGTGTATTCTAAAATGAGAACAGTAACACACAGTTTGAGTGCCACGATCTTGAAAACACAGGCTGCAGTGGGAACTCTTAGTTCCAGGTGTTGGAAGAGAGCTTCTATCACAGTTAAGCTTCATTTCATCTCTGGAATTAAATCTAAAGAGGTAATCGTTTTACAGCATGAATTATCAACACAACACCAATATACTCCCAGATTGGAATAACTACATACAAAAAAGCCTGTGAGCTGGATTTCTATATTCTTATCTCCCTGTAACTTTGTTTTATAAAAGTAATGACTATTAATACAAAGTATTAACATTTTTTTCAAATCGGCCCATCTAGGTCTTAGCAACAGCATGTAATTTTTAAAATTAAAGCACCAATTTTACTATATTTCCTCCTTGTGTCTTTTCATTGAGAAGTTAGGGCTAGATCATCCACCTAGAGAACGGACTCACAGGCTTCAGGCCTTCGGTGCTGTAGCTGTCAATCTCAGGAACTTTTTCAATGATCATGATGATATGCGATGCCGACACTTTGGCTTTGGCGTAATCAGGAGCGAATGAACTGACCTGTCCAACTGCCATGGCACCGAAGACAATAGCTGAGAAGACTCTGGAAAAGGAAAGCCAGGCATGTGCAGTCAAGGAGAGCCACAGTGTGGCCAATTTGCCACTCTGTATCCAAGGAGCCACTGCAGTTTTAAAGGTGAAAGATAAGAAGCCCTTTCTTCCCCTTCCAGTGCTCTCATCAGCAGGACAACCCCCTTTCAGCTCCCCTGTTACCCTCAACTTTTTACATGACCCTTGCTTCTTCCTTCTGAGAGTTACAAATTTGTTTTTCCCTTTTTGAACCTGGGGTGGCCTTGTGCGTGGTTTCCCAGACAGGATGTGGTGGAAATCCCTGCTGCCAGTTCCAGTCCTATGACTCAGCATGTTGTCTTCCTCTATGTTTCTCTCCTTCGCTCATTGCAGCCAGGATGGATCACAACAGGATCCACTACACCCAGCTCAGCTAAGGAGAACTGACCCAGAGACTCCAAGCAGAATAAATGTTTATAGTTCCATGTCACTGAAGTTTAGTTTCTGGTCATTGCACATTGTAACCGTGGCAACGCATACTGTTGCTGCTATCGATTCCTAGAAATCATGTGAGCCCAGCAATAAAGACAACATCATTTCTAAATACACGGTTATGATGCCATTTTCAAGAAACCACTGCATTTTCTTAACTTATGACGTGGGACTCACACTAGCAACTTCAAAATTCAAAAATAATCAAAAGCATGATCAAATTAATGTCCCAGTTCCCATGACCAAAGTATAATGTTCAATGTTTGCAGAGACACAGAAGGAAAATTCTAGTCTAGATCTTGTGTTGTCATTCAAAAATTCCTCCAATTTCTGAGGAATTAAGAGTTTGTCAGACTCCTGACAGGTAAACAAATAAGGAAAGGGGCCACTGATAAATAATAAGTTACAATGGTAACTTCTGGATTTGCCCTCACCCTCCTTCCTAAGAAAAGGCTGGCAGGCTTTCTCTCCTCCAGCAGGTCCCCTTCCAGTTGACCAGTGCAAGCTGGTCAGAAATGGTCAAGGTTGGTCCTGGCGTTTAGGTAAAGCTGTGGACTTCAGCAACCCTTTGTCTAAGCTGACCAATCAGAACCGACTGGGACAAACTGGTGCAAGGCCACCATAACACTTCAAAACAAAACAAACAGCCGGGTGGTGGCGGCGGCGCACGCTTTTCCCAGCACTCGGGAGGCAGAGGCAGGCGGATTTCTGTGAGTTCGAGACCAGCCTGGTCTACAAGAGCTAGTTCCAGGACAGGCTCCAAAGCTACAGAGAAACCCTGTCTCAAAAAACCAAAAAAAAAACAAAAAAACAAAGACAGGCAGCCCTTTAGGAGAAAGGAGGATTTCAGTTTCTGAGTAATCTTCCCACTTTATGGGGAACTTTCTATGCTCTACACTCTCTTATTCTCTCTCTCTCTCTCTCTCTCTCTCTCTCTCTCTCTCTCGTGTGTGTGTGTGTGTGTATGTATGTCTGCATCGGTATACCTGAATGTGTTTCTTTACCTTTAATATCTCAGGTTTGGTAAGAGTTGGCACATCACCTACCTCTTAGCTGCCCTGTCGGAAAGGTGTTTAAAGGAGCCATTCACACCCTTGCTGAACACAGATAAGAAATTTGTCCAAAGGCGTGGCCTTCTGGAGAACCCTGACTAGGTACGTCTAGGCACAGATTTGGAATGATCAGATATGTGTGACTCAGCACAGGATAGAAGAGTGTCTGATGAAATGTGGGGTGTCCACGGTGTCACACAGATTCTCAGAGGCAAAATTACACTTTCTTAACTACCTGATGGTCTCCCTGACACTTCACCATACAATTTCTCATCCTAGATTTTCTTTCAGGGTTAAAGTATAAATATGAGCACGATACTTACAACAGAACATTTTCAAAAGTCATTAATTCACGAGCAACCAAGAAGGCACCAAACCGGAAACAAGCAGCATAGGAAAAAAACATCATGGCCTGGGTGAAGGAGAATGTGATCCCAAAGATGTGAGCTTTCTTCAAAGCGTTTCTGGAAAAAAGAGAACCTAAATTCACCCCACTTCATTTCTCAGTCATTCAAGTAACTTCCTGTGGGCTGGCGGTGGTGCACACAAGAGGGACAGATACCATGGATTCCATTTCTAAAGAACTCCCTTGAGCCCTCTGACTGAACCAGTCTCTGAGACAATGGTGTCTCCATCTTTAGTGTAGGACTATTACACCTTAGTGGGTTGATAACCAGACCTGTAACCCTGAAAAGAGCCTGTTTTACATTAACAAATGAACGGTCCTTTCCTTTCCCCCAACTTGGGAATCAACACTGCTACCCAATACCCTCAAGCTGTGGGTGGCAGGGTATCAGGTGTGTCCTTGCCTGTGGGGATCTAGATGATGTGCTCACCAGCAAAGCAGGGGAGGACTCTGTGCACAGAAGCAAAAGGCACTGCAGTGCCTGGAGCCAGGGAGGCTTTACAAAGCTGTAACATTCCAGGAAAGTCTGAACAAGGATCTTGGGTGTGAGGTGAGGGCAGGAACAGGGTGGGGATGGGAAGCCCTTTGACCTTCCTGTCCTGCTAAACCCACCAACTTTCTTCTTGTCCTTACCACTTATTGGGATTTCTTCCTTCCTTCCTTCCTTCCTTCCTTCCTTTTTTTTTCTTTCAAGACAGGGTTTCTCTGTGTAAGCCCTAGCTGTCCTGGAACTAGCTCTTGTAGACCAGGCTGGCCTTGAACTCACAGAGATCCACCCTCCTCTGCCTCCTGAGTGCTGGGATTAAAAGCTTGCACCACCTGGCAACTTACTGAGATTTCAGATGAAAACTTTCCTCAGAAAAAGAGGGCCTGCCATGATTATGACAAAGGTGCTTGGAAACCTTCAGAAAGGTCTAGTTCTCGCCTTGACCTAGAGGAGAAGCTGAGACTCCAAGGCTGGGCTCGCTAGTGTCCTGATCACCTTTCTTTTAGAGCTGTCATAGGTACTGCTGGGGTACAGGGAGAAGAGAAGGTGTCCCCAGGAAAGGAAGGACAGAAGATATCCTGGACAGATCCCCTCAGTGTCCCACAACACCTCCATAGAGAGCCCTCCCCCGAATACGGCAAATAGCAGGGTCATCATCCCGACCAGAGGCATTACCCGTGGTCCTCTTCTCTGTCCTCCCCAGTGTCACCGGCCTTCACTGCTTCTGCCTCACAGATGCCCCTGCCTAAGCTCAGGTCTCTTCATCTCTCTTGATAGTCTCAGATGTTCCTTCTAGTACTTTCTTCTGTTCACTCTACCTTCTGGCAAAAGCGATCCTGAAAATGGAAGTCCTCACTAGAAAACCCCCCAGAGCCCTGGCCCACTAACTCATCAGGGTTTCTTACTTGTATGGTGTCTGCAAGCTCTGAGCATACATATCTTCAAACTTCTGCTCCCGAGTCAAAGAGACGACAGTGCGGAAGTTCTCTATTGCTTCAGTAGCGATCTGTAAAAGGTCACCCATTACCAGGCACAAAGTCAAACACAGGAAATGAATTCTACAACTAATAGCATTAACCTATTATAATGTGTCTCTTATGTACCATTTATCGATATCTATCTTCTGTATGAAAGAGAATGGTGACTTAAGAAACTGAATTTTACATCCTTAAGAGAGCCCTGGTAATTTAGTCCGGCCTCCATACAAACAGAGAAGCTGGGGCAACAAAGCAAAAAGAGGTTGTCTGAAGCCCACGGCAGCTTTCGAATGAGTCTGTCTGCTGTGAATGTGATATTTAAAAAACATGTATTGTTACTTTTTTGAAAATGTGATATTTATACATGAGTTTTTCTCTGTGAAACTGTCACTCATAACTCCACATAGCTTAAAAGATGTTCAGAGAGTGATAAAAATATTAATTACACACTAATATATTTTTCAAAGTAGCTTATACATGCTTTTCCTAAACACATAGATCTTTAACAAAATGAGACTGAATTCTCCATTTTGCCTAACTGGTTTCAACAGTATTTTTCAAGCTCTTTCAATATACATTAATAATGAGCTGTGGTTTTGGTTTTTTGTTTTTTTGAGACAGGGTTTCTCTGTGTAACAGCTCTGACTGCCCTGGAACTTGCTGGCCTCAAGCTCACAAACTCTTCCTACCTCTGCCTCAAAGTGCTGGGATTAAAGGTGTGAGCCACCACGCCTGGCTTAATAAGGAGTTTTTAATGGCTACTTAACGTTGTGGCCAGTTAGGCATTACTTACAATGGCTTCAATTCTTTTATTAAAAACAGCATTGTAATAAATATATCCTTATATATAAACATTTGCTCATAGTGATAACATTCTTAATAGTGAGATTTAAGAGGTCAAAAGCAATAAATTGCCTTTTAATAAATATTGTTTTTTTTTTTCTTTTGGTTTTTGGTTTTTGGAGACAGGGTTTCTCTGTGTAACAGCCCTAGCTGTCCTGGAACTAGCTCTTGTAGACCAGGCTAGCCTTGAACTCACAGAGATCAGCCTGCTTCTGTCTCCCAATTGCTGAGATTAAAGGTGTGCACCACTAGCACCCAGCTGAATACCATCTTTTGATGAGCATAATATATAATTTTTTAAGAGAGTGTCTAATATTTAGCTGTGTTTTAATTGCATTTACTGCCACCAAGGCTATTTAGTTAGGGAAATATAGCTGTCACCATTGTTTAAATTGTCTGTGAAGAGAAGTGGAGACTTATCAAGACCATCTAGGCCATAGGGAAGAATTTTGCCTGTACCACCAGTGGGACTTATATCACCATTGCCTCTCATTAGCTTTTCTGAAAGGGGAATATGGACCAGAAGGTCTCTAAAGTTCTTTTAAAATAGTATGTCTCCAGAAATGCAGGTCTGGTTAAGATTCTGTGCCTCTGTCTGGTGGTTTCACTCATCTGAACGGATCCTAGAAAAGGCACATTCTAGTAACCTAGTGCAATTTGCCATGTGAAAGCCATCTGTGTGAATTCTTACTTACGCCTCACGGAATCTTACACAAATTATCAGTGATAACAGCAAATATTTCATAATAAATTAAGTCAGTTTTGAAGACCAGTACAAAAACTACTAGAAAAAATGAACAAATTTCTTAAAACACTTACTTGAAAAATTAAAATATTTTTCTCTGACCTTGACCCTCCAAGAAGGTAATTGGGAAGAACATTATTTTATAAGCTTTGCACATTTCAAATGTAATATATACTGACTTTAGAAAATCCTGGAAGTACTCATGGTAAGATGTTAGGGGATGTTATTAACTTCAGTGAAACTTCCCAAAGACAATCTTAGGAACATTTTGAATTATAATGGTTCCAACAAACAGGAGAGGTTTCTGAATCAGTAATAATATTATAAAACATTACAGCTATGGTTGGGAAGATGCCTCAGGGAGTAGGGATGCTTGTTTTACAGGCTTCAGGACTGAGTTTGAATTGCCACCGCTCACATAAAACAGCCTGACAAGGTCATGTGTGCCTGTAACCTCAGTGCTGGGGCAGAGTTTGCCCAGCGTGAAGACAGTAGTGGTTGCACAGCGCGGTCTTCTCATCCTGTTGCACAGTGAGGCAACTAGGAAATGCCTGAAGAAGCAGCCACGCCCTGGCCTCACAGCTTCAAGAGAGAGCCTGTCAGCAAGAAGGAAGTTAAAGTTTAAAGAACAGGTCAACAGCCACATCCTCTGAAGGGGCGGTTTTCTGAGTTGTTCTGAAGAAAGGAAAACGTGTCTCTCAGAAACAAACTTGTGCTTCTCTTTCTACCCCAAATAGACTGAGGTTAAATTTGAATTTCATATTAAAAAGATAAATTGTATATTACACAAAACTGCTCAGTATCCCATGTAAATGAAATAAACAAAATCAAACCCTAGTCGTAGGCTCAGCGGAGCTTATCTGCATGTTCTGACATCGCACCACAAAGACAGGCTATGAGTGGAGTCTCCCAATCCCCTGATCTGCTCTGGGATCCCACAAACGTGCACTGCTAAGTGCATGGCACGGATTCCTCAGTCAGGGCCAGTATTGTTTGAGTCAGACCACAGCCAAACCCTGAGATTAGCTAGCTCCCCATGACAGACTGATGGGACCTCTCCAGAGGGTGAACTCCACAGACCCTGGCTGGAAAAGACTAAAGCTGGTCTGAGCGTTTCCATGAAAGAACCAATGAATATAGAGCAGCAGGTCTCAACATGCAGAGAAACCACATGTCTTTAGTGTCTCTGGGACCCTCCTCACCTTTCCCATCAGTGGGGTCACAGGCACCTGGCCTGGAAACCACAGCCCTCTCACCTGCCTGGATTCCTGCTCTGTTTCTTGGTACCTGGGATATCGGGGTCAGTCGTGTTCCGACCTCTCATCTCTGCAGAGGGCATATGCTATCTCACTGTGCTCCACCATAACAGAACTTGGATTTCTAGCTAATAGGTGCACCAATGTCTGAGTTTGAATCCTGGTTCCAGGAGTGACTGGCTCTAACAGCAAGTCCTGTATGTGTCCCTCAGCCTCACCTGAAAAATGAGGTAATAACAGAATATATCTGACAGAGTCCATGTAAGGAGTAAAACATTTTCTAGAGAACCAAGAAAATGACACACAAATCTTTGTTGACCTGTGAAAAATAAAATAGCTCAGTGTGTAGAACAGCAGGATGAGGGGAAAGAAAACAGATGGGAGAGACAGGGAGGATGCAGATAAAGAGGAAAGCGAGGGTGGCGGAGGACTTGTGCCGTTTGCAGAGAAAGCAGATCTGGGGCCAGAGCAGGGATATAAAATGGTATGAGGGACCAGAGGAATTCCAAACTGACTATATTAAATAATCTAAAATGGAGAGACCAGATACACTTGGGACTTTTCCACTTTGAGTCTCCCCAGTCATTCAGAATACAAGGACAGTTTTAAGCCTGGTTGAAAGGAAGACAGAAGACTAGAAGGGAAAGTGTGCTGGCTAATTTATGTCAACTTGACACAAGCTGGAGTGATCAGAGAGGAGGTCTCACCAAAGGAAAAGCCTCCATATGATTGGACTGTAGGCAGGTTTGTGAGGTATCTTCTTAATTACTGATTGATGGGGGAAGCCCAGCCCATGGTGGATGGTGCCGTCCCTGGGCTGCTGTGTCCTGCGTTCTATAAGAAAGAAGGCTAAACAAGCCATAAAGAAATTGGGCTGGAGAGATGGCTCAGCGGTTAAGAGCACTGCCTGCTCTTCCAAAGGTTCTGAGTTCAATTCCCAGCAACCACATGGTGGCTCACAACCATCTGTAATGAGATCAGGTGCCCTCTTCTGGCATGCAGGCATACATGCAGACAGAATACTGAGAATAATGTATACATAATAAATAAATAAAT